>VZTJ01000995.1:61197-75699 GCA_013397795.1 Orthonyx spaldingii | reverse complement strand
GGGGGTTTTTTTTTTTTTGTTTTCTTTTTTTTTTTTTTTTTTTTTTTTGCATGTGTCAACATTAGAAAGCAAAAAACCAGACAGGGTTTGGTTGAAGGATCTCTCGCCCAGCCCAGCTCTCGTGCTTTTATTTGTCAACTCTTGTTTTTGTTTCCTGACACCAAGTGGAAACATTTGGTCAGTGTTTTGGCTCGTGGCCCTGCTGTTTTCCCTGTCTCCTGCATCGTCCCTTGGAAGGACATTCCAGGCTTTTTTTTGTCATTTGTGTTGGGCATGAAGCTGTAAAATATTTAGGTGGGGGATAGCAGTGGTTTACTCCCAGGAAACGTTTTTTTTTCCTGGCTGCTCTTTGGTCAAGGGAACATTCTCAAAACCTTCTGCAGAGCTGCTGAACTTCTGATCATTTACTTTAGCAAATGATGGCACACAGAGCTGGACAGAAGTAAAAATAATTTGGCTGAGCTGATGCTCAGTGGTCCAAGTCTTAGTTGGAGTCTTAATTTTAATGCAATTACCCTGGCAATTATGGTCAGATAAATCAATGCTCAGAGATCGGGGGAACCTTGAATTGCTTTGTTCTTTGTTGCCATCTCTGCATCTGGATAAAACAGGACAGAGGGAGCAAGGTCTGACCCAGCACAGCCTGTTAACCCCAAAATTAAGAATTTTGGATTCACCATTTCCATCACTTGCTGGATTGATGAGCAGAGATGTTTTGCAAACAGAGGATTGATGAAAGGAATTCCGGTTTATGGCATCAAATGTTTGCCCCATATGCTGTGGATTGTGCCACCTCTTCTGCTTTAACAGGGAGTTTTTGACCTTGAGCAAGCACTGACTTCCCTCAGCCCCAGTTTCCCCATCCCTGAGTGGGGATTCTGGATCCTCTGCACCCGCCAGGGTTCAGGGGATGCAGCTCAATCCATACTCGTGGCACGTTGGAGAGCCTGGAAGTGAATAAGCACGAGCTGTAGGGCTTGAGACTTCCCTGAGGGGATCACTGGGAGTTGGGATTTGGCTCCGTGGGGAGGCCGAGCAGGGCTGGAAATGAGTGACCAGCACAGTCACCGGGGTCCTGCCTTCCCCAGGGCTGCAGGGTGGGCACATCCCTCAGCAGGAGCCTGGATTCATGGATTTAATGTATGGATTTAATGTATGGGTTTAACCTCAGCCCTGTCAGCTCGAGGGACCTTGATTTCCATCTTGAAGCTCTCCAGTTCCCAATCTCCCTCATTTGCTTTATCTCCCTCGTTTCTGGTCCTTTCTCCCTCTGACAGGTTCTGTAAATCTCCCCTGCAGAGGGTTTCTCCTCCCTGGCCTCCAGCCCAGGGCTGATGGCAGTCCCTGGGTTTGTTCCTGTTCCCAAGCTGCTCTTCCATGCTTGTTTTCAGCCAGCTGAAGCTGAAAGAATTGGTTTTGAGCAGTGGCTTGGAGCCTGCCTGCTCGAGGGAACTTCTCTGTGCCCTTGAAGAATTACCTAATGTAGTGAGGTACTCTTGTCTGGTTACCTAAGTGTTTGTTCCTCTCTTCCAGAGAGGAATTGCTGACTCCCAGCAATTTCTGCTCTGAATTTGTGTTTCCTGCAATCTGCATCCTTTCCCAAATGCCACAACTCCATTAGAGCAGAGGAAGGGGCACAAAAAAGGCCCCTCAGTTGAACACTTCCACCTACGGGGTTGGATAAAATTCCATCCTTGCCCCAGAACTTCCTCTGTGACATCTGCAGCGTTCCATCCCTCCCACAAACCAACCACAGGTATCCTTGCTGCTCGTTTACAGCACCTCAGGGCAGCTGGTGCCTGGATATTTCCTCCAGCCAGAGCAGCCAGGTAGGAAATGTAGGTCCTAAAATAATACCAGTAATGAGGCTTTTCACTTCTTTGCTGGCTTGGGTGTGTATCTCCCTTTATTCTCCATCCTGAAAGATAAAGAGCAGAACTTTAGTATTTTTAGGGGTTTTTTTTTTTTGTACCCAGCAAGCTCCCTGCAGGCACCAGGTGTTGGGATTCACCAAGCTTTGTCTCCTGGGGTGAGGATCTGGGGGATGCTGCAGCCAGACAGGGAGTTGTGCTGTCTGTATAAACTTTCCACGAGGCTTTGAGGTGTTTTCCTTTTTGTTCAGGGTGCTTTGAATGTGGTTTTTCATGATATGAATGAGACCCTGTGTGTAATATCTATATTTATATCTCTATATAGCTATACCTATATTTCTGTATATATTTATATCTCTGTATATCTATATCTATATTTTTATATATCTTTGTGGTAGAAGGCATGCTCTGGCATGTGTGTGCTCCTTCTGAAGGTGATTTTATATAAATTTATTTTATATTTTATATATAAAACGTGTTTGCATGCACAGGGGCCTCCTCAGACAGCGCTGAGAGAGGCAGAATCCTTGGAAAAGGAGGTGATGGAATGGAACCTTGACTGGGATGTTCCTGGGGGGCTGAAATGGGAATCAGCTCCTGCCAAAATCCAGTGCAGAACTCAACAGGCACCAGGCCACAGAGAGCTACTGGGACATTCTGGGGAGCGCAGGGGTTTTGTCCTGTCCTGGGAGCTGAAGCAGGAACAGACCTGGATAAAAGATCTGAAAATGAGGGGTGGTTTCGTGGGGTCAGCTGGCAGGGCTGGAGTCCCTGCCACCACCCCCAAGTTTGTTCTGCTCTCTCCGTCCACATCCTGGATATATTTCTGAATATATTTCTCAAGGCCAGGCTTTCCCACGAGGTTGGGGTGTTTTGTGATGCCCTTGGGGTGTTGTTACCTGTCGTCCTTCCCAGATGAGGAGGCACCGCTGGCTCAGCTCCTCCAGAATTCTGCCACTGCCCTCCCTGCCCTTGAAAGCGAGGGGAGATGAAGAGATAGTGCCTGGCTGGCCCCCAGAACGGGTGGTTTTCATTAAAAGTGTGTGGAAAGCCTCGCTGCTTTTCAGCAGTGATTAAATGAAAATGTACGTACACGCCAGAGACCCGATGTCAGCCCTGTGGGCAACACAGCCTGAGATGAGAGACTGAAGAAATCAGAAATTGTCACTGATGTTATGAATTCGCCGTTGCCCCCAGGTCTGAGGGTTTTCCTTGATGGCAATTTTTTAATACAGTGCATTGAAACGGCTTTGAAGCCAAGAATTCCGAGTGCAGCTGGCAAAGGGGGGATTCACCACGCAGGGGCCTGGCAAACAGAGGGATTCCTTTCAGACAGCTGTAAAAAGTAAACTGGGGGGACCTGAAAAGCTCTTCAGGGCTCTCCTGCCCTCTGATGTTGAGCCTGAGGGTGTGGATTAATCTGGATTTTGCCCCCTGGGGGTCAGGAAGGAACTGGAATCCTTTCAGGGCAGCAGAACACCAGACTTGTCTCCTTAGAGCTGGAGGTGTTGCAGCATTTTTGACCCCTTTGGTGCCCTCCAGATAAAAATCAGAGATGCTCAACAGGTGCCTGCTGAGGTATTGTCCCGAAAGAATTCACTGCACCCCAGGAAGCTGCAAATCCGGGTCAGAGCTCGGGTGGGAGGATGTGCTCAGCTCCCCTCAGCGCTGCTGCTTCTTGGAGCTTTCTAGCCCAGCACAGCCTTCTCCTGTTCCTCCCTGTGTTGCAGCTCACCTTTAAATTCTCCTCTGAGAACAGAACAGGCACAAAGGCAGCTCAGGAAGGGCAAGAGACATCCTTGTCAAAATCCTTGGTGTCAAAAATAGCTGCCTGAGACGTTCCTCCTCCTGCTGCTTTCAGCTAAATTACGATCATAACTCGCTGTCCTCGGATTTTTACGGCGCCGTGTCCTTCCCTCCGGAGCCCCGGGTAGCTCCAGGGCCCAATCCCTTCCTCTCATGTCACACAGCGAGTGCCGAGGCTGCAGAGTCCGGGGCTGCCAGATCAAACAGCCCTTGGTGAATGTGGAACCCGTGGCTTCGTTAGTGCTGGCATTACGGGACTTTAAAAATCTGTATTTTTAGGAGGGAGTGTGGGGTCTCTGCAGGTAGAGGGAAGGGATCAGGGCTGTTTGGGGTGTGCAGCTGCCCCTCACAAGTGACTTTGAGCAGTTCCTTGTTGGCTTTGTGTTGGTTTTGGGGCAGAGCTGGTGGTTGCCTTTTCAGCTGTCCCTCCCTCGCCTTCCCTCTTCTGTACCTCCTTTAATCTTCGGGGCAGGTTCTGCCCAAACTTGATCCCGTTTTATCCTCTCCCTGCTGAATCAAAAGCTGGATTTGCAGACCCTCAGGTGCTGAAAGCAGCAGTCATCTTATTTTTTCTTTTCTGCTTTGCACAAGTCTGCTCCTGACTTGCACAGAGGGCCCCAGGTCGTGCCGTGGGGAGGTGAGGCAGGGCAAGGTTACCTGGATTATCCTCGCGTGTGCTCCTGGTGGATCCTCACCACTGATCCCCAGCTCCCAGAGCAGCTGAGGGTTTATTTTTTGGTTTTATTTGGAGCCTGAGGGTTTCTTTTTCTCACCAACCTCCCCTGCTGCCCTCGCAGCACAGCGTGGGGGCTCCGCAGCAGCCCCTGGTAGAGCTCTGTGCCCTCGGGGAGGCTCCGGCACACGCAGGGATTCTGCAGCTGGGGAAGCTCCACTGGGTCCCCTGAGTGGGGAAAAACCCCATGGATGTGCTGAGGGGACTTTATTCCTTTGCTCAGCACTGGCTGGAGGCATCCAGGCCGGGAGGCAGCTGCTGAGAGGGCTCTGGGAGCAGGGAGGGGACGAGAGGCTGTGGGAGCGCAGCTCTGTGCAGGGGCTGCGTTTGGAGAGGGATGGAGAAGGACCAGGCTGGGAGAGCACTAAAAACCTCCCTGCTGGAGCTGTGCCTGTGGCTCTGCAGGCAGAGCAGGGGAGCCAGGGCTGGCTGGCCTGGGGCGAGGTGGTGAAGGCAGTGCTCAGTCCTGTAATCAGCAGCACTGGGGTGACTTGGCTGAACTGGGAGGAAGAGAATCCCAGAGATGAGTTGGAGTGCTGGAGCTCCAGTCTGTGAGTAATTCAATCACTGAGGCAGGTGAGAAGGGGCAGGAGTGGGATCTGGCCCTTTCAGGCTGGGAACAAGGGCAGTTTTCGTGCTGGATGTGTGGTGTGGCTGCTGCCCCTCTGGAACTGGGAAATTCCGATTTAGCGGAATTTTGAAGTGACCAGGGGATTATTTGTCACCCTTCCCTGGGCTCAGCAGCCTCTGGCTGCTGCTCCTTGCTCATCCTGGAGCCCTCTCAGGGAGCTCTCCCTTTGAATGGAAATGAAAGCCCTGCTGGTGCTGTGCCTTTCCAGAAGCTCTCGCTTTTCTGTTTTCCCTGCACATCAAGAGGACTTTTCTCTGTCCACGATGTTCCAGACAGACGAGATCTAACACGGAATGCGAGGCTTGCACGGTCCCAGGGCTCCTGGAGATCAGCCTGACAAACTTCAGATGCCCAAAGGCGTCGTTTTGAAGTGTGAATAGACTGGCACAGGCAGGAAAAAAATCTCTTTGAGCCCGTGAAATCCACAGAAGGAAAGGGAATTTTTGGGGTTCGGGCATTGCCAAAGCCATGTAATTTTTTTTTTTAAAGAGTGGAGAACCCCGTGGGGATAAGGGGAAAAAAGCTGTTCTGGAGTGATTCAGGAATTTCCTTTTCATTTAAGAACTAAGGGCAAAGTCTGCCAGTGTTGGGGTTTTAATGAGGGTGAATTAAAAGCTTAGATGCGAGGAAGGTGGAATTATTGGTAAATAAATAACTCTTGAAATCTTAATGCACAGCGTTAGAGGAAAGGGCTGAGGAGAGCAGAAACCCTGCTGGGAAACATGAAATAAATGCAGGAGAACAAGGGATGGGTTTCAGGGCTGTCATGAGGAAGTTGTTTGGCCTTTAAAAGGCCCAGACAGTTTGTGATAAGAGATGAGATCTTTTTCTGCTGGCAGCGAAGAAATATTGGCAATAAAAATCCTCCAGCTGCTTCTAGACTGTCCCATGATTTGATTAATTTCCTAGATTCTATTTATTTTTTGTGATGAATTGGAAATCCCATTTCCCATTGATTTTGTCAGTTAGAGGGACACTGCCTGCACCAAGGAGGGAGCTCATCACAGAAATCTGAATTACTCACACCTGCTTCAGCCCCAGCATTCCCAGCAGTGTGAGTTCAGTTCAATCTGGCAGCTTTGGAAGGGCCACACTTCACCCTCCAGACCTGGAAACCATCAAATCCCCTCCTCCAAAGCACGTTCAGCTCAATTTGCCTCCAGTTTTTACATCCTTGGAGCCTTTGGTCAATACGTTTCCCCCTGCCCCCCCCTCAAATAAATCGGCCTCCAATTAAATCCTTGGAGAACATCCAGATAAAATTGTTGTAGCTCCCATTTTACTTCTCGGGGAGAGGAGATGAAGATTTCTTTTTTAAAAGCCTCATGCAAATGTTCAGCTTTCGCTGCTGTTCAATAAAGTTGATCATTTCACCGAGGAAGTATCAATGCAATTTTCCACGCCGCTGCCTCAAGGATTGGCTCTGGGTGTAAACGCAGCCGTTCCTTTTCCTCTCCTTTGTGTGGGGAGCAACCAAAAGGCAAGAAAACCTCCTGTCGCCTCCCTGAGAAGTGCTGTTACATCCGAAATAAATCCCTGCAGTTCTGCCCCGAAACAGGCAGCACCTCTGCAATTTTGCAGGTCCCTGTTCCAGCCGTGCCTCAGCTGAGCGCAGAACTCGGGAATGTCTTTCCAGCCCATTTCATTTCCCAGCGAAACGTGGGAGAATTGCCTCTGATGTTCGTGGGAAGCCATCAGGATGCGAAACACCTGAAAGTGAAATATTAACTTTTCCCACTTAGTGGCTGCTGTGTTTTGTGTTATTACACATTAAGGTGAAGCTCCTGCATCAGAAATAAATAAAAAAATCCCCCAGCTCCCATCCCTCCCATGATGGGAGAGGATAAAATTGGAAAGTTGGGTGGGGGGGGGAAGAAAAATATAATATATTCACAGTTTAGATGACAGTGACTATAAAGACAGACTGAGCTTAAGTGGAAGTTGCAAAATATCCTTGGGAAGTCTTATTCCCTCCAGATTGCTGCCAGATATCCTGGAAAGTGTGGATTTCTAGCAGAAGAAAAGCAAAACCTTACGGATTTGGGAAGTAAAAGCATCTCTGGTGCTGTTTAGTTCAGGAATTGACAGAAAATCTCAATATTTGTCCATTTTTGAGCAGTTTCCTGGCTGTGCTGATCAGGGTGGGTGATCTCACATCTCCAAACCCCTGGGCTTTGGGAGGGTCTGTTCCTCCAGGGCAGGAGGCTTGGTTTGCCTTTATATTTCTGATTTTTTGTTTTGTTTTGTTTTGTTTTTTAGGGTTTTTTTAACCCTTTTCTTGTGGTGGGACCTGCTCTGAGTTGGAACCTGCAGACAGCAAAAACACCTTGAGAGGCTTAGAGGAGAATGGGTTAAAAAAATGCTTTAATTCACTGTTTTTCCTGCATTATCCCTTCCCTTTCTGCTCCTAAACCTCCTTTCATCACTTAGGAAGGAAAATAATTAGGAAAAACTCCTCCAATCCTTTTCCTGCTCTACCCCATCCAAAGATCTGAATATCCCTTCCTCGTAACACTGCTCATTTCAGTGAAATGAGAAATTCTGGGTTCTTAGCACTGATTGTCTCATTTTGGAGCCCAGGTTGGGGGGTTTTGTTTGGACTTTGCTTCTGTTTGGGGTTCTATGCTGTTCCTTGAGAGACAAATTCCCCATTTTTCCTGGATTTGAGGCCAGGTTTTGTGGTTATCAGATTCCAACAGGAATCCTCTGCTCTAAAGTGCCTTTAAATAAATGGTTTTTCCTCCAGGTCTGCTAATTAAACAGTCTGGAGACTTTTCAAGAGGCAAGAGGGGGGGGAAAAAGGTCCCAGAACCATCAGCTGGGGCTGGAATTCCCTGCAGCTTCTGCTTTGGCCGTGGAGGGGCTGAGGAAATCGTGATGTGGGTGAGGTGAGGAGTGGGGAAACCCTTCCTGGCTCGTTTATTCTGGTTTTTCATGTGTTCAGAGCTGTTCCCTCCAGCCCTGCTGAGGGATAATCCCAGGGCTCAGGGTGCATTTGTTGCTCTCCTCGGTTCTGGGCAGGAAATAATCAAATCTCAGCTTTTTAACGGTGTGAGGTGCAGCTGCCTCTCCACTGGAGAGCTGCCTTCCCAGGGAGAGGATTTGGGATTCCCTGGTGGATCTCCCTGGAAATCTGCACCTCTCTGAGCACTGGGATGTTCTCTGCCCTCCCCTCAGCCAGTGCAGGTGATTTTGCTGATTTTTTTTTTTTTGTGTGTGACTGGTGGGTGATTCCTTACTCCTTTAGCTTTAAACCCTTGGTTTTGGTGGCTGGGGCTGGGTTTTAAGCCTGGCTTTTGGTGCTCTCCCAGCAAACTCTTGGCTTCGAGGTGCCTCTCCGAAGTGCAGCAGGCAAAGCTTTGCTGGGCTGGCTCTGTGATGAGGGAAAAATAAAAGGGTTTTTTTAAAAATGGGTTTGAGGAGAGGGAAAACTCCTGACTCCTTCAGGAAGGGGGGAATTGCACAGATTTTAAGGAGTGTAGTTAAAGATCTGCTTGCTCTAGGTGAGGCTTCCTCGCCCCAGTGCTGTAATTAATAATTATTAATAGAGAAAATGAACAATGTTTGGAATCAGATGTCATTCGAGGCCACCTGCTAAAATTGGCCACAGACACCTTCCCCCTTTGGGTCTAAAAATGCCTCTCGCCACCCTCAGCTCCATCTGAGATGTGACTCAGAAGTGACAGAGATGTGTGCATTTATTGGCAGCAGCAGAGCCAGGAAGGGATCCAAAGGAAACAGCTCCAGAATCCCCGAAATAACGAGGAATCATCCACTTGGGAAGGGCTGCTGCAGGAACCAGGGCACTTGGAATGCTGTTGATGATGTCCTGACACTTTATCAGCTCTGAATTTCCAGCGTGCACTCGAGTTTGACTTCCACTCCTTTCCTTCCGTCCCTGGCAATCCTTCATGTGGGATGTATTGATTGCATTTGCTGCAGCGTTCGTTCCCTTAAATATTTTTTCCATAATGTGGGGTTGAACACGTCCCTAATGGCTCCTGCAGGCCCTGGGTTCCAGTGGCACCAATAAAGTAATTTGGTTTAAATTGGATTGGACTCGGCGAAACAGAGAGTGGAAATTGAGAAAGGGAGCGCAGAAGTGCGGGGTTCTATTGAACGGGAAGGAAAGCAAAGGGAGAGAGAGATTTTTTTATTTTTTTTTTCCCTAAAGGAGAGAAAAAACAGAGAAAAAAGCAAGGAGAAGTGACAAAAATCTGAAAGTGGGGAAGTGTCAGTGGTGCCTTGGCTGTTGGGAATGCTGGCTGCTGGGATCAGAGTGCACGGATGTGAGGATGCTGTGTGGAACACAATCCCTGTGTCTGGCAAAGAAAATGGGAATTTTCCTTCTGAATTTGACCCTAAAAGGGCAGAATTTCCCATTCACCAGCTGATTTCCAGCCCTTGAAAGGAGGGGAAGGGGACATGGTGACAGTTTCAGTGTCCTGAGCAGAGAAGTGACAGCAGCCTTTCCATCCAGGTGTTGCTTGGGTTGTCTCCAGCAGTTCAGGCACCTTTCTTGACCTAAAGATGACGTTTTTAATGCTCAATGTAATTTCTTCAGGTCTGAGGGAGCCCTGAAGTGATTCCAACCCAGAGGAAACTGAGCTGTGCCCCCATTCCTTATCCAAAGGTTCCCTCTCCATCCTTTCCCCCTCTGGGACACCCCTCAGTCAGGCCAAGAGTGCTTTAGACCACTCTGTGCCTCTTATTTCCTTCCATTCTCTGTTCATTTTAATTCTTTATATATTTTTTCATAGAAATCTTATTTTAACTCAGATCTGATTTCCCTGTCTAATTGACAGGGAGTCAATTATCCCCCTGAAAGCGACTGTCACACACTCAGCAGGGATTGTCAGGTGTCTCTTTTGGGGGGGAAATGAGTGTCACCTCTCCATCCTCCCCTTCCCCCGTTCCCCGGGGTTTGTTTCCCCTCTCAGGTTTTGTTTTGTTGAGGATTCGATTGGAAAACAGGGAAGGAAAACAGGGAAATGTCGGATATTGAGGGAGCAGGAAAGGGTGAGGTGGATTTTGATGGATTCCCTGTAGCAGGGGCTGTTGCTGCCTGTCAGATTCCCCTCAGATTTGGGACATTTCATTCTCTTTTGAGTCTTTCCTGTGAAATTATTGGGAAATTCTCTCCCTGTGAGTGAAGGAGGTCTCTGAGAGTCACCTTCCCAGTGCACCAGGAGCACCTAAACCAGCCAGGAGCTGGTTGGGTCTGGGCCATCCCTGATGGGCAGCTTGTTTTGGGGTGAATAATGCCTGGAAAATTCCCTTTATCCAGCCCTTCCTGCTCTCCTGTGCCTTGAATCCAGTCCCTGCTTTACGGAGAGGGGGGCCTGGAGAGCAGCAACGTTATCCCCACGGGAATCTGGAGAGAAGGAAGCCACAAAGAGCCCAGGAATTGCCATTGTCCTCTCATTTTGCTTCCTGGAGGGCACCGAGAGCAGCTAATGGCATCTTGATATTTAAAGAGCAGGCAGGAGCCGAAGCCTCGCAGTTTTTCGCGGGTGCCTGACATTTGGGGAGAGCTGTGATGGGATAAATGCTCCTGCGAGGAGCTGACGAGGTGTGAGCACCTCCAGCTATGAGGAGATCTAACCGAGATAATGAGGGCTCGTCTGAACTGCTGGGCTGGGAAAAAAATGGGGATCAGGCTCAGGAAATGGGGATCAGGCTCAGGAAATGGGGATCAACCTCTGTGGGAGTGGGAATTTTGCCGCCTGTTTCCACTGAACCCCCACAAACTCAGCAGCTCCACCTCACCGAGGGATCTCCGTGTCTGGATGATGTTGAAGGGGCTGCTGTAGGAGCTGAGGCCTTTAAAAAGGACAGAAGGGTGGCTCAGGGAGACAGCAATGAGCACTGGAATCTGTGCAAGGCCTTGGCTTCAGTGCTCCCGATGTTCCCATATGCCTGGTAATTAAATTGTGAGTCAAAGGAAGGAGCCCAGCTCCTCTAATAGCAGGGAAAAGGAGGCAATCGTGGAACTTCCATCTGTCTGCAAAGATCCTTTATGGGGCAGATCCATCAGCAACCCTGAGCCGTGTGCCAGGCTCAATTAGACTAAACAGGATCAAAGGGCAGCCCGGGTAATAAATATCCCTGCACAAAATCAGGCTGGAGTCTTCCTACTCTCTGCCAGAAGGGATAATAATTGTTAGTGAGCCGGAGTGAGAGCCACGTCCAGAGAAAGCTGGGCTTGGGGAGGGGGTGGTGTTTTATTAGGGAGTAAAAATCCGTGTTTCCTTTCCTTGGGATCACAAGCAGGCTGCTGCTGTTCCTTGAATTGCTTTTTGGAGTTTGGGGAAGGACTCCCCAGCCCCGCATCGACTGTGGGGCTGTGACAGGGGAGAGGTGGCCCAGGTAATTGGGGAAGCGTTTAAAATGTGCAGGGGATAATTGAGAGCTGATCTAAAACCCTGGGCCAGGCACAGAAACCTCCTCTCTGCTAATGAGGCACAAGGTGGACGGAGATTGACTCTGACTTGCAGGGAATTGCTTTGCTCTCCTGGTTTTAAGGCCCTCTGTGTGCTCCTGAAAAAGCTTCCAGCATCAGCAGCAAAACTTTTGTGACACATTTCCTATAGGAAACATAACACCAATTGTCTCTGGTAAAAAAAGGGGAAAAAAATGCTGAACTAAATCCTCTTCTGCCTCAACAGCAAATAAAGAGGGAATCAAAATATTTTAGTATCAAGGCCTGCTTGCCATCAAATTTCCTCCTGTCCTTGCAAAATGATACGAGAACGAAAAGTACCTAAAGGAAAGGGGTATTTCAGGAGATGAGGCTGTGGTGTTGTCTGAGTGTGGATTCCATGATCCAGCTGCTCAGGCAATGCTGCTTTGCTGGAATTGTTTCCAAGGGCAGCATCTCGCTGGGACGTTTCACTCTCCAGTCTGGTTTGATCCTTCCCTAGGAGTGAATTTTAGGACAAGTCCAGTGACTGTCAAGGCAGATAATCAACTGTGAGCCCTCCTTTCAGCAGCTTTTCCTCTCCAGGGCGAGGTGAGGCCTCTCCAGGGCAGCCCCCGGGGGATGACAGAGCACGACCTGTCTTACCCCAAAACATCCAACCTCTTTTTCTGGGGACTCCTTTTGTTGCTGACATGCTTTGTTCAGCATTTTGGACCAGCTTGAAGTAGGGGGTTTAGGTTGGCCTGACAAAGTCAAGGTTTAGGCCAGCCTGCAGCAGGGATTTAGAGGAACCTGAACTGTTCTTAGACCAGCCCAAAGTGGAGGTTTAGACTGGCCTGAAGAGGGGGTTTAGACTGGCCTGAGAAGTTTTTTAGTCTGGCCTGAAGTGGGAACTTTAGTCTGGCCTGACGAGGGGTTTTAGACCTGCCTGAAGCGGGGTTTTAGATCTGCCTGAAGCGGGGTTTTAGATCTGCCTGAAGCGGGGTTTTAGACCTGCCTGAAGCGGGGTTTTAGATCAGCCTGAAGTGGGGTTTTAGATCCGCCTGAAGCGGGGTTTTAGACCCACCTGGAGTTTTCTTAGACCTGCCTGAACGCTCTCAGGCCAGCCTGACGCGATCCCAGCTCTGCTCTCTGCATCCCTGGGCTGCAAATCCCCAAACCCCGTGGCAGTGCCCGTGTGGAAAAGAGGGACGAGCCCCGTGCCCAGGGGTCGGTGAGGCTTTGAGGAGCACCTGACTTTGTTGCCCGTAAATCTTTTTAATTCCTGCATCTCCGCTTTTCTGGGTTTTCTGGGGGGTGAGTTACCCCCAGCTCCACCTGCCAGGGAAATTTTGCTCCTTCTCTTCTGTTCTTCCCTCCCAGGGCAGCAATTTGAAGCCAATAAAGCAAAGCACAAAACTGAGGCTACAAGTGAGCACCAAGCCCTTCCCTCTCGCTTTGCTGGCTCAGGATGTTCCCCTGTGCGTGTCTGGTGCCTCTGGGCTGGGGCTGAGCTCGGCTCTAGCAGCAAATTCTGGGATTAACAACTCCCAGCCTCGATTTAGTGCTCTGGGAAGTGACCCCACAGCATCAGAGAGTGAACAGATCCCAACTTTTGCTAAAGGGCAAGTGAATTCTGCCTCTGGGAGCGCGATTTATTGGCTCAGCCCGCTCCCGTCTGACACTGTTGTCAAAACCTCCCATTCCTCACCTTTTTTTAGCGATTCCCGTTTTTATTTTTTGCACTGCCTTTTCCCCCCCCACCCTGCTCCACGCAAATAATTCCATTGAAAGCAACGCTGGGAACACTTTAAACCTATGCAGTTTACAGCACATGAAAATATTTACCTGGTGTTGCTGCTCCCTGTAAATATTGTGGTTCTCGTTGCATTTTTTCCCCTTGGTGTTATCACTGTTTTGGAGCTCTGCCTGTCAAGGAGCACATTTGCATAAGGATTTGCTAATTGACAGCTTTTAAGCTGCTAGGGAACAAGAAAAGAACTTTTTTCTCCCCGTGTCACCCCAGTGCACTTTATTTTCTTACATGTCGTTTAAAATGCCCTTTTAATTTGTGAAATTAAAATCCAGTTCATTTCCTTGGATTGAACACTGCTGGTTGTCCTGAAATAATTTATTTTCTAGTGACATTTTGTATTTTTATCAGAAAATTTCACCTTCTCCATCCTTCACTTTCCCAGGTTTCTAGAGGTTACTTAGGCACAAGAATTTTGGGGTTGGTTTTTCCTCCAGCTCCACACTGGAAAATAAAAATATAACTCCAAACCCTCCCTTGCAGTGAATTTTCCCCCCAAAAATTATCCTTAAACCCCTCCTCATATGCAACATTTCTCCTCCTCTGCCTGCCAGATATTGATGATAATTCAGAAATGGATTTGAGAAAGGCAAAATAAATCAGCAGCACCCAGTGAGTGTTTATCCAACAGTTGTGAATTTTAATTACTTCCCTATTTTCATGTCCTTGTTGGGGTTTTCCCCTCTTTATTTAATTGGAGTTACCTTGTCTCAGTGTTTCTGCTGAAAAGAAATCCTCGTTTTCAGAGTGTTCTTGCTTTATGACAAGGGAAGACTAATTAAAATTAATGTAATTATGGGAAGAGAGGAAGAACCTAAAAAACTTCCCCCCCAAAATCCCAGCATTGTTCAAGTGATGGCCCAGGACAGAATTTCCAGATAAGATCAAAAACCAAACTGAGCTTGGTCAAATGTTTTTCCTCCTCATGGTTATGTGATTTCTCTGGGTCTTTTGCTGAATGATGAATAATCACAAAAATACTAAATTTAAAAAAAAAAATTTTGAATAAATGTGTGAGCTCTAATAGGTTTAAGAAGTTTTTCATCCCTAATCTAGGAAGAATAGTTTCCTTTTAGGGTTTTAGTTTCCCTTTTTGGGGTTTGGTTTGGGTTTTTTGTTCTTTTTTTGTTACTCTGGATGATTCTTGTCCCAGCTATAGCTGCAGAGAGGTGTTCAGGATTTTGGATTTCTTCCCAGGATCTCCACACTCAAGAATTTTGGGTGCTTTGTCCCTTTTTTATTTTTTTT
>VZTJ01000995.1:17843-60915 GCA_013397795.1 Orthonyx spaldingii | reverse complement strand
GGAGAGTTGAAAATTCCTGGTTTAATTATTTTTCTCTTGTAATCACAGCTGATGTAAGGAGGGGGGGGAAGGTTGAATATTATCCCCTGATATAATTTGGAATATAATTGGTGTTGACTAAAACTCTTCCTGAGCTTTGGCAAATTGAATTAATGGTTTTCAGCAGGGGAAAAAAACAAGCATGAAAAAGCATTTTTAGGTGCTAAAGTTTTGGCTGGAGTATTAAAGAAGTGACTTTGCACAGAGCTCCAACTCCAGGGCTCTTTCTATTCCATAACAAAACCTCTTTTAGGAGGAATTCAGGCTTGAAACGAGGTGTGAGCAGTGGCAGGGACCGGGGGATGAGCTCTGCCTGTTTCTGGGAAGTTCCCATTGCCACCTTTTATTTTCCCTGCCTGGGATTGTTTCCCGTGGCTCTTCCTGCCTCCAAAGGGATGGGAAATGCTGATGCTCCTGCTTCCCCTGCTGGCAAAAAGGATGGTTGGGAGTGGAAATCCCGAGCTGGAAGTCTGTGAATTCCCAGAGGGCAAATCCTCGCCTCCTCCTGTGCTGCTCTGGGGACGCAGCGGATCCCAACCCCTTTTCACCCTCCCCTGTTTTTGGAGAGCAAATCCTTCCCCGACGTGAGGATGTGAGCTTTTCCCAAAGGGCTGCTGTGTCTCCCACAGGATGATAACGGTGCCATGGGGGGAGCACGACTTGCGGGGGGAATTTTTGGGGAGCAAACAGGGAATTAGAGGTGGAAAACGGAGCCTCCCGAGGCAGATCACGGCAGGGCAGCGTTGCTTGGCAGCTCTGCCAGCAAACCCCAGGCACTGGGGTGCAGCTCCCGAAGCCTGATGTGTGCTCAGACTGCCCTGCTGGATGGCTGAGCCCTGGATCCCTGACAGGCACACGGCAAAAGGGAAATTAGCAATGGATAAAGTGAATTAAAGCTCATAAAAATACACGGCCGGGTGGATAATCCGTCTATTACAGCCCAGCTCTGCAGTTTGGGGAATATCCTGGGTGGAGAGGGCTTGGATGATGCAGGAGGCCTTGGGGAGGAGAGCCTGGAGTGCTGGTGCTGGAAGGTTTTGGCCCAGTGACACCCCGAGATCGTGGGGATGCTCTGGGCACCGAGCTCAGGGGTTTGGGTGTTCAACAACTCCAGTTGGGAAGCCAAGATTGTCCTGGTGAGAAGGATTTTGAGGTGAAGCTGAGGAATTCTCCCTCCACGGATGGGATCTGAGTGGATGCTGCCTCTCCATGGAATCGGAGAGGAAAGCAGTGAAGGCTGAGTGCCTGTGGTCAGTCAGGAATTGGGAGAGGGGCTGGAAGTGGGGAGTGGCCGCAGGGCAGAGCCTTGAGCCATCCCTCTGTTGGGAAATGTCCAACAAAGCCCTTCAGCCTCTTTGTTCCTTCCTCCTCCTGCCTTTGGCCTCTCTCCCAAAGCTGTGCCTGCTGGAAATGTTCCTCTGCTTGCGGTTTCCTTCTTCCCATTTACACCTAATCAGGACCTGCTTCAATTTCTCCCTGGTTTTCTTCTCCAGCACAAATTTCAGAGCTCCTGGGTCTGTCCCACTCCTGCCACAGGCTCAAACGCTGCATTTCACCACAGCATTTCTCTGGTTTTGTCTGGCACCTCTCCTGAGACAGATCCACAGATTCTCCGGGGCTCTGGGGGCTCGATTTGTGAGCGTTTTTAACAAAACCTGACCTTTGCAGTTACGGATTTGAAGAGACAAACCCTGGGAGCCTGACCACTCGAATAATCCAAGCCACACTCTTCCCCAGTGAGGGCTGTTGTGGAGGGAATGGTTCTTTCCCTCCTACATAAAAGCAGGAGCTCTCAAACCACCTCCTTGTAGCCGGTAATTTTGCACCTATCTTGGCTGTGCTTCGCCTGGGATTTATGGCACAATGTAAGTTTATTTTGGATAGCATCTTTCACACAAACACTGCACTTGAAGGCTTTTCAGAGGCAAATAAAAGCGAGGCAGCGCAGAGTGCAAATTAGGGAGAGTGGTGCTTCGGAGGTGTGGAATACATTTGGGGCTGGAAAATGAAGGAGAGAGGGAAAAACTGGAGCACGGGAGAAGCAATGTATTGAATTTTGAGGGGTTTAAAATGAGCAGGACAGCTGTGGGGTTGTGGGAGTGACTGGGGGTGAAGGTGTGTGCTTGGTGGGTTGGGTTTGAGGATATGGAGCATTCCTGACATGAGGAGCAGTGGGAAAACTGGAAGAGAAAAGTGGAATAGGAAGCTGGAATAGAAATCTGGAATAGAAAAGTGGAATAGGAAGCTGCAATAGGAAGCTGGAATAGAAAACTGGAATAGGAAAGTGGAGTAGGAATCTGGAACAGAAAACTGGAATAGGAAGCTGGGGTAGGAATCTGGAATAGGAAAGTGGAATAGGAAGCTGGAATAGGAAGCTGGAGTAGGAAGCTGGAGTAGGAAAGTGGAATAGGAAGCTGGAATAGGAATGTGGTGGAGGCACACGCTCACCAGCTGCATGCCTGGTGCTGGAGCAGAGCTGGAGCTGAAGCTGCTCCAAGTGTGGTGTCTGTTCCCGGTGACAGCTCTGATTTGCAATTTCCTGCTCAGACAGGCTGTGGGTGCCACTGCAGCCCCGAGCAGGAGGAGCCGGAGGAGCTCTCATGTTCCACCGCAGCTCCGAGGAGCTCTGCGCTTCAGCAGAGGAGCTGTCACCGCTGGCACCTGCAAGGACAAACCGAGCCTTGCTGAGAGCTCAAACATCCCCAGACCTGCAGGAGGCTCCGAGTGAAGCCCCTCGTGCCCTGGACTGGGGAGCAGTGACTCTGCTTCCAGGGATGTTGTCCTGGTGCCAAGGCTCTGATCCCTCACAAACCGCAGGGATGAGGGGGGATGTGGGAAAGGCCACGCTGGATTCCCAAAAAACCCCCGGTGGCACCGCCCCAGGGGTGAATCTGCCCTCCAGGGCTGCTCTGTGTGCCTGGGCCGAGAGGCAGAGCGCAAATGGAAAATAACGAGGCAGCAGCCGAGAGCGCGTGGAGCGGGCGGGGAGCAATGAAGATGGATGAGTGGAGCTAAGAGACAATTTGAAAAGGGATAAATACAGGCAACAAGTTATTCACCACGGCAATTTGTAAGGAGCGCTAAAACCCTTCAGACAGGATTGTTTCACATCGCCTCGCTCGCTGTTTGCAGCCTGACAGCTCCCATGTAAATGGTGCTGATGGATGGCTGCAAACCAGGCCCCCGGAGCTGGCCCTCCCCTATTGATCAGCTTCGCTCCTACGGTGCTGCCGGGCTCTGAGGGGCACGGGAAAGTGGGCGATGGAATGGGGAAAACCTGATCCTAGGAGCGGAGGGAAGAGCCAGAGACGCTGAGCGGGTTCTGTGGGACAGGGGGAAGCTGCTGGAAGCAGAGTGAGCGGCTGTGGTGGGGATTTAATGGCCTGAAACTCAGGGAAAGCTGGGGAGGAGATGGAGAACTTCCCCACGGAGTAAAATGGGGGAGGAATTGCCCAGAAAAGCTGCGGCTGCCCCATCCTGGAAGCGTCCAAGGGGCTTGGAGCAGCCTGGGATAGTGGGAGGTGTCCTTAGGGTTGGAACAAAATGGGCTTTAAGGTCCCTTTTGACTCAGGCCCTTTGATGGTTCTGTGATTCTTCACTTGGTACCACTTCTCCTTCATCGTGGTTATAACCTGGACTGACCTTCCTGCATCACATCCTGAGGCTGGCAGGATTCCAGGGAATACCATGATGGCTGCAGCAGCTGGGAAAAAGAAAAAAAAATCCGTGCATAAAGATCTAATGAAATTAATCAGCATTTGTTTTCCTTTCTGAGGGAGGAGAGAGGGAATTGCTGCAAGCAGCAAGAATAGGCAGGAGCTTTGCCAAAGAAAGATACAGAGAACCTGAAATTGGTGTTTTATTGGAAGGCTTTGAGCCAGGTTAGGCCAGGCAGGAGAGGCATTTCCATCCTGCAGGACGAACAGAAAAACGGGTGGAGAGAGAGGAAACAATCAAGGCAGACTCCGCTTTTCCCAACATCCTTCTCAGAGGTGTTCCAGATGGGATAACTTCGTATTGCCTCTGCAGCATGGTGGGGATGGGGGTACTGGAATGAGATTTATTCCTGTTCCTCCTGCCCAGCTTCCCCTGACTTCTCTGTGGCCTGTTTTAGCTCAAAATGGAGCCTCCACCCCTGCCCTGGGTGTCTGCAGAGCCTGAGCCAGGTGTGTTTTGCCAGACTGAGCCCAGAAAGAGTGGCTGGGTGTGAACAGGATTCTCCTGGAGCGACTCTTCCATGCGATATTCCAGCAGAGAGCGGCTCTGGAGGAGGGATTGCCAATTATCTCTGGGGAAAGGCTGGAGAAGTGCTGGCCAGGCAGAGGTGACAACCTCTGTCCCTCCCTCTGGAGCTTTGCCAGTGCCCAGCAGCAGCACTGAGCCCCCCTCAGCACGAGAGGATTTTTGGGCTGGGAACGATCAAACCAGAACAACCCAGCTCCAGGACTGTTCCCCAAGTGCTTCTCCCTGACCTTGTTCCCTGGATTCCTGCACAGGATGGGTTGGTGCAGTGCTGAGTGAGCAGATCCAGCACTGCTGGCCCAAAATTTGTTTTTAGTGTGGGTTTTTCTCCTGCTGCCGTGGCCAGCAGGGTGAGGTGGCTGGGGACAGTCAGGGCTGTCTGCCCTTGGCCAGGGCTGTGGATTCCTTGTGGAATCAGCTGCCTGTGACTCAGCATTCCAGGGATCTATGGCCCTTCCCTCTCTGCTGCAGCATCTGAGGCTCTGGGGAGAGCAGCCAGGTACCCAGGTGTACCCCAGGCCTCTCCAGCAGCTGCCTCCTCTCTTCCCTGACCAGAAATTCCAGGCAGACTCTGCATTTAGAGCTGTAAATCTCAGGGCTGGGTACCTTCAACACAACTGGGAGCTCAGTTGAGGAGTTTTCCACTTCGAAAAAATCAGCAATTCCTGGAAAAATCAGCAGTGCTGCAGAATTTTCAGGCTGAAAGCCGGTCAGAAGCAGGTCTGCACCAAAGAATTTCTGCAGAAATCTGAAAATTTTGTGTCTGTCTTGCACCTTGAGATGGTTTGGATCAGGTATAATTCTAGGAAGGACGATGTTCTCAGCTAAACTGATTTATTTGTGTGTGTTCAGGTCCTGATTTCATCTGAACTCTTGTAAGTTCTTGAATTAATTCTGATTTTAGACCCATTTCCACCTCTTTCTCAGCCAAACCCATCTTCAAACCTCCCCTTCAAGGACTCTCAGGGTTTGGATTATAATTCATGCGATGCTTTCCCTTGTCCCAGCTGGATTTTCTGCCTGTGCCAGGCAGAACTGGGAGGTTTTTGGGTCCAGGGGAGTCGTTCCTGGGAGATTTCTGGAATGTGGCACAGCACGTGGAAAGCACAGTTCTGAAGGTCGCTTTATTTCTACCAAATAACTTAAAATAGGCTTTTATGCAGCATTTTGATTTAGGAGTGGAAGATTTTTGAGCTCCTCCGCTGGGATCACTCATGAATATGAAATAAAATAAAGAGTGAGGGAGTGTTGGCCTTGGAGTTGTGGCTCTGGTTGCTCTGATTTGAGTCTGCTGCTGATGGTTTTCTGGGATACTGCTGATGGTTTGAGCCTGGGAAATGCATCTGGGAAGGGAAATATCCAGGCTGGCTCTGCCCCTTCCATGAGTATGGAATTACCAGCATGGACCATAGGGAGAATGGGTGAGAAATTGGGATTGATGTCCCTCTGCTGAGCAGGGAGCTGATTTGGGACATCCTATTCCATGTTGGGATTGCAGATCCCTCCAGCCCTTTTGGGATGTAAACTTAAAATCTGATCCTTTTTCCCTTCTGACTTCACCTGCTTGGCTGTTGCTCTTTCCAAATGACATTTTCCTTTCCTCTTCCCATGTTTGATCCTCTCCCTATCACTCCCATCAATTCAATGGTCTCAGTAATAAAATTTTAGGCCTCACTGGATGAAAATCAGGTTTTATTTTATAAAGCCTCTTCAGTGACAGGTGACAGGAGCTGCCCTTGCCTGGAAGTCCCTTGCAAAGGTCCTTTCCTGTATCTGATACCCTCATACTTTGCTTATTAATCCTCTTTCTGTTTT
The DNA here is from genome assembly GCA_013397795.1 of Orthonyx spaldingii. NCBI lineage: Eukaryota > Metazoa > Chordata > Aves > Passeriformes > Orthonychidae > Orthonyx > Orthonyx spaldingii. Next base: position 54,819 of record VZTJ01000995.1, on the reverse strand, counting down.
TCTCCTTTTCCCCTTCTAACCTCGTGTCCCAATCCAGGAAAAATTCTAGGACTGGTACAACTGTGCAACTTTTGGAGCCTGAATCCAAAAAACTTTTGCTGTGCAGTCCTGGAGAGGCATTTTCTGATCACTTTTATGGGTAAATCTGCTGCAAGTTCCCTGGTTTTTTGGGGGGTTTGGTTTTTACCAGGAATCTTTGCCGTGCTGTCAGTGGAGAGAGGAGCAGGCCCAGGGGAGAGAGAAGTTCTTTATCTGGAAGAGAACACGGGTGGAAATCAGCGATGCTGGAGCGTTGCAGGCCCCGTGTCACAGCCAGCAAATTGCCCTTGTGCTGAAATGGTTGCTGTGAGGGTTCCGAGGGGGATTCTGGCTGCAAATGTGTCCCTGCCATAATTAAGATGTAGTCACTGCCTGGGGTTTTCGTTCCAGGGAGTGGTGCAGATCAGCAGCGGAGCGGGAGGACGCTGGAGCTGCTCCTCGCCTTAGTCTTTACCACCACGATTAATCTTCATTACAGAGGAAATGAAATTCAGCCCAGGAGACCCTCTTTGATTCCCAGGGAGGGAAGTGTGTTGCTTTTATGGCAGGAAACGACACTTTAACCTGCTTTTAGATCCCCTTGCAGGCTGGTTTACACTTGAAGCCACAGTTTGTCAGCTGCCAGGTACCTGCTGCTTCCCCTGGGCACCCTTTTGTCTGCCTTTGCTTTCCTCCTCTGGTGTTCATCTCCCCGCTCCAGGGCACCAGGCAGCTTCTAATCAATCAGGGTCAGGAAGACAATTTCCCTGGGGAAAAGTTCTTTTCTCTCCACCTGCTGGCAAGGCCTTTCTGAGCCTCCTGGCAGAGCTGCTGGGCAGAGAGAGGGGAGGACGGCAAACGGGGCTCGTGCCTAAACCAGCCCCAAAATTCAGCACTTCCCAATCTCTCGTGGACGTTTGTGGCTTTCTCTGCTTCTTCTGAGCTGACTGCAGATGATTGAAGTCAGCTCTGATCAGCTTGGAGATGTTGGCTTGTGGGGGAATAAGTTTGGAGGAGTTTCTGAGGAGGGGTGGGGGAATTTAATCCTGCAGAGGGTGAGGGCTGGCGGCGGAGCTGCTGTGCTGGAGGCAGGTGAAGTGCAGGGAATTCCCAAGGACAGCGCTCCAAGGGCAGGCGGGATCAAATGGGGGAAGCTCAGGGCTGGCTCTGGGTTTAATTTCCACCTTGGTGACGGTCACCAGGGGAGGCTGAGGCAGAGAACAGCAAATTTTTTATCCTTTAGAGGAAAAGGGCTGAGCTTTTCTGCTGATGCTCCTCACTTTGCAGACACCCCCATGTTGGATTTACCCATCTCTCAGGGGTGTTTCAACATTTCTGTCCTACCTGGGGCACTCACAGCAGCTCAAAACCCTCAGCTGAGCAACCACTCCCAAGAGTCTGGAGGTCCTGCTCCCCCTGAGAGCAACAAACTCTTAATTTTTGGTGCCACCTGCATAATGGGCATTTCCTGTGCTGGGAAATCTCACTGAGGTAGGCAACAGTGAGGGGAAAAAAGAGTTATTGTATTTTTTTTACCAATGGAATGACTTGTGTCCACCAAATTCCCTCTGTGGCTTTGACATGAGCACAGATCTCTGGTGTCCCCATAAAAAATTTTAACCTTCTGGTTCTTTCTGCCAGTACAGAGAATTTTACTCTTCAGCAGCTGATGACTTCTGTCAGTTCATCCTCTCTAATCCTAAAAGAAAAGTGAAGTTTTCCTCTCTCAAGTTCCATAAATAGGGAGCTCAAGTTTTCAAAGAGCTGCTCTCGTGCCCCACATCCCCCCAGTGCTGAAGGCAGGGTGTTCCAAGGACTCTTTGAGCTGCTTGGAATTAATCCCAAATTCATCATTCAAACACCAAGAAGCAGCTTATTTGGAGGCAGAGGCTGGGAGAAGCTTGAAAAGGAATTTTATGGAACTAAAATTTGGTTTCCTCCTCAACCAGCAGCTGCCCCGAGGTCTGCATTAGCCCAGGGACAGACCTTGCAGATCTCCAGCCTTTTGGGGGGAGCTGGAATCCATCCCTGCCCAACCCCACTGATTTCCCTGCTTTCCCTTTGGATTCAGCAGAGTCAGCACCTTCACTCAGCTGATCCTGGTGCCTTTGGGGGTCACACTTTGCTTTTTCTGTTTGTTCTCTCCTTCTCCTTGGCACACAGTTTTGGATACAGCAACGTCTCCAGTTGGGATTTGTTTTCCGTTGGCTTGGGCAGGTTCCCATTGCGTTGGTGATGCAGCAGCACAGAAGCTGCAGTGATTTGGAGGTCCAGGCTGCATCCAGGGTTTGTGGCTGGCTGAGTGGTTTTCCAGGAGGGAATGGACTGGCCCAGGGGGACAGAGATGCTGGAGAGCCTTGGGATGGGTGGGATGTGGGGGGTGAGGAGGATGAACAAGGGGAGAGCTGCTGGTATGAAACAGGAAGCACTTCTTAAATCCAGCAAAGGCAGTGCCAGCTAAAAACCCAAAATGAGGCTCCTCTGGCTTCTATCCTGGTGAAAAAATATCCCTGTGCCCTTTTACTGGGATCTTCTGCCAGTTCATAGAATCCTAAAACGGTTTGGGTTGGAAGGGACCTTAAATCTCATCCAGTTCCATGGGTAGGGACACTTCCCACTATCCCAGGCTGCTCCAGCCTGGCCTTGGACACTCCCAGGGATGGGAAATCCACCCCCAGTCCTTGCCTAGGTGTGACCCAGGCTGTGGAATGTGCCCTGGGTCCTGGAAGAGGAAAGAGGATTCCTTCCAGAGCTTCCCTGGCCCAGCTTTGACTGGCAGCTGCAGCCAGGTGAAATCTCATCTCCCTGATATTAAACTTAACCTTTCTGGGCTCCACTTTAAACAGAGCTGTGCCTGTCCTTTAATCACGGCAGGGGTGTTAAGAGAAGGGTTTTTGTTTGATGCTTCAGTCTGCTCGGGTTTCCTGGGGGTGGGAGGGAGAGGGCACAGGAGGGGAAGGCAGCACCCGGTGACAAGAGCAGGGAGCTTGCAGGGGGTGGCTGTGTTCATTTGGGCCAGGAGAATGCTGGAACATTCTTTCTGGGAATTTGCCTGGTTTGGGAAAGGAATTATCTGTTCCCTCCCTGCTTGGGGTGACTAAAATAGAAGTTTGCTGCTCCAGGCGTAGGAAATGTTCAGGGAAGCAAAGCAGGACCAGGGTAGGTCAGTACAGAATTATATGGAATAGTTGTGCCTCCTGTCCTTCCTTTTCAGGCCCAAAATTCCCTTCAGAGCCCTCTCTTGTGCCCCAGTGCATGAATGTGCCCCACACCAACCTTCCACATCACCAACTGCACCACACACACTCAAAGAATCGGTCAAATCCTCCCCCAGTTCCACAACCTTGGGAAAAAACCCCAAACCGTGAGCATTGGCCCCCTGTGAGTATCACTGGAGTGTCCCCATTCCCTGCACTGGAGCTGTTAGCTTTAATTAACACTCCTAAATTCCCTTTTCTCTTGTTCCCAGACCGGTTAATAATTCTTGGATCTCATTAATGTTTGTATTTTTCCTCAGCAAATCCACATTCTCTTCCCAAGTCCAACTTTTTAACAAATAATGAGCCTAATTTATGCTTGTGAAAACCAGCTGACCTCCTCAGCTTTATATTGCAATTTAAAATAAGAAAAAAAAGTGGGGGGGGGGAAGGAGTTCTGGAAAGCAACTCCAGAAGTAGCTGTAAGAACTGAAACACTCATTTGCCTCATCAGTTCTTGGGGTTTTGCTGATTTTTGGCCCCTCTGGAGTGGGAAGTGTCCCAGCCCCACAGTGAGTCAGCAGCATCTGTCACCACGTCCCCACCTGGCCAAATTCCCCACTCTGCCTTTGGAGGACGAGGCAGGAGCTGCCAGGGCTCAGCACAGAGAGAGGGAGGGATGTATTATTAGAGGCTAAAAACTTGGAAATACCACACCTTGAAATAGCTGCGAGGTGAGCAGAGGGAGGGGTTTGGCCGCTTGCACCCGTCCTGTCCTCAGCCAACCCGCAGGGTTTGGAGGGGAGGGGGTTCTGCTGTGAGACTGCAAAGAAATGCTCGTGGAAAACGTGGAGCTGAAGGAGAGGAAAGCGATTTTTCCTGGAGGTTTTGAGTGTGGGATAAGTGCAGGGAATGCGCTCAGAGCCTGTGGTATAAAACTGATTTTGAATTTTGTGTGCTGGGGACACGCCCTGGGACTGGAGGGGGCACAAACCCAGTGGGTGCAGCACAAGGTGCAAAAAAAAAAAAGGGATTGCAAGAGCAGCAGCCCCAGCTGCAGTGGGTCTCTGGAGTGGGAAAGGTTGGGTAAAAAAGGTTGGGTGAAAAAGGTAAAAAAGGTTGGGTAGAAAAGGCAGCTCTGGAGTGGGTGCAGCACCTGCAGAGGGATGCTGGAATCCTGCTGCTCCCCCGGAGCCATCCGGGTGAGGTTTGTCCCCTCCTCCAGCTGCGCTGGCTGCTCCCAGGGGTGATGGGATTTGTTTCCAGCTCCAGTTCTGATTCCCAGCGGAGGCTCCAGGGCCACCGAGGCACCAGAGCAGGGCTGGGTTCGGAAAGGCCAACAAACAAACGGGGCAGTGGAAAGAAGCTGCAGTTTGGGATGCTGGGAGGGAGGAGTCGGATATAAAAGTTCATTGGAAAGGATTTTTGGCATCTGGAAAGGCTGGTGGATTGTGTTGTTTAGGCCAGGGCTGCTGAGGGGAGGTTTTAGCTGCAAAACTGAAATGGGGAGAGGTCACAAGGAATATTGAGGTGATTGATGCATGAGGCAGAGAGCTCAGAGCGGGGCTGTGTCTGCCTGAGCTCTGTGGGGCTGAATTTACTGATAATCACTGACCCAGCGCTGCTCCCCAGGGCTTGTTTTCATCCTCTGAACCCCCAGCCCCGTGGGTGACCCGGGCTGCTCTCCCTGTCCTGATCAGCACCGCGCTGAGTTAACGGCGGGGTCGCTTCCCGCTGTTCTCCTCAGGTTCATTTTACCTCAATCTCGGCTCAGTTGCTGCGAGAGGAACCTGGGAGCGGAAATGTGCAGCTTTCCCCTCAGTGCCCTGTCGCTGGCACAGGCAGGAGCCACCTCGGGGTGTTCCACAGAATCACAGAATCACCAGGCTGGAAAAGACCTTCAAGATCATCGAGTCCAACCCATGCCCCAACACCTCAGCTAAACCAAACCCTGCCACTGAGCGCCACGTCCAATCTCTTTTTAAACACGTCCAGGGATGGTGACTCCACCACTTCCCCAGGCAGACCATTCCAATATTTTATCACTCTTTCTGTAAAAAACCTTTTCCTAATATCCAACCTATATTTCCCTTGGCACAGCTTAAGCCTGTGTCCTCTTGTTCTATCAGTTGCTGCCTGGAAAAAAGAGACCAACCCCCACCTGACCACAGCCACCCTTCAGGGAGTTGTAGAGAGTGACAAGGTCACCTCTGAGTCTCCTTTGCTCCAGGCAAACAACCCCAGCTCCCTCAGCCGTTCCTCACAGGGCTCTTGTGTTCCAAGCCCCTCACCGGCCTCGTTGCCCTCCTCTGGACGTGTTCAAGTGTTTGTGAGGACCTGCAGAGCTGCAGCATCACTTTGGGGCTCTCCGTGGGTTTGGGGTGTCCCTTTCTTTCGTCCTACAGACTCCCAACAGGGTTTGTGTTGCTTGGGGCAGCACGACAGAGTCAGGCTGTACCTGGGGAAGGTGCTGCTCCTCCAGACAGAGGCTGCTGCTTTGTCAGCTATGATTGCTGCATTCCCCTGGCACGGAACGAGCTGTCCCTGAGAGCTGGGGACCTGCAATTCACCCCTCTGGGCAAAGCCCAGCTCCGGCAGTGGCAAAGCTGAGCTTTACAAAGCCTCACAGCGCTGGTGGTGCCAGTGCCCTCCAGCTCTGCTCCCGAAACGCCCGAACCCTGCAGGAACATCCCTGCTGGGAGCTGGGAGCTCAGTCTGGAGCCAAAAATGCCCTTGGAGCTGTGCGGCACAGCTGAGCCTCGGCAGGGTTTGGGGATCTCAGATCTCAGCCCCAGGCACGGAGCAGAGCCCAGGGGAGCGAGCAGCTGTGGTGGGCTGACAGCAGAGTCATCCACTAAGAGCTTAAAAATGAAAATAATTTCACGTTTTCCATCCTAATATTTGGCTGCTGCCATCCCGGGGCGGATTCCTGCAGAGGTTGGTGGAGGAGCCGATGCCAAACCCCCAAATGGTTTCGTGATGCGACAAAACCGAGCGAGTTCAGAGGCAACCAGGAAGGAAATCAGAGATAAAAGTGCCCGGGCAGATAAGAGGAGTGGGGCTGAGCTGACAGGAAACAAGGCCGGGTTTAGGCTGGAATCAGTAGCCCGGGGGGATGGAGATGGGATTCGTTGGGAGCAGATATCACCCGCCCCACGAGGCGGGGTGTGCAGGGGAATTAAGGACTTTGACTTCCCAAGGACTGACAACAGAACGGAGGATTTGCAGCAGATAAAGTCAACTTGCATAACTCTGCAAAGGCTTAGAGGAAGGGGGAGAAAAAATCTGTTCTTTTAACCCGCAGCTTTGCCCACGTTTTCTCCTTTGTTCTGCCCTCTGTGATGTGAGGAACCACGCTCAGCGTTGGGAAACAGCAGCGTTTTTGTTTTCTCTTGTGTTCTGGTGTGGTGTCCAACCAGAATTTCAGTTCTTGCCGTGCTTCCAGTCTCCTGTGCCTGTCTCAGGTATGATCCACGCCTGCGACCCTCTGCTGAGCTCTGGATCATAAAAAACACCCTTTGGCACAGAGGAGTGGCTTGTCCTCGACTCTTCACCTGGCTCCGAGACCCGACTGTAAACTCTTGGAATAATATAAGTAAATAATGCAATATGGAGGGACATGCAGATTTAGAAGTGTTGAGGTGCAGCAAAATCCGGGAGTAAGGAATCTGATTTTTTCTGAGCATTTGTTAAGTGTTCTGGTGGGGACAGGACACTCAGATGCCACCGTGGCACAGGGAAGGTGCCTCTCCCGGTGCAAGGAAAACGCTTTGCAGAAGAGATTTTCCCCTAAATTTCCAAACATTTCTGCTCCTGCAGGTCAATCAGCTGAGCAGTGTGAAGGCCCGTTTAGCATCTGCTCTGGTTGATGTCCTAACAGCTCCTGTTTGGGTTAAAAAAGCCGTTTTTGCAGCTCCTCATCTGCAGAGAGGTGGGAGGGCACGGGGGACAGAGAACTGGGGCAGAGCAGGGGGAGGAACGTGGGGTGGGCAGGGCACGGAGAGCACTTGAACAGCCGGGAGGGGAGCAGGAGACACGAATCCGCTCCTGCCTGGGCTCAGAGGCTGCAAGCAGAGCCCAGGCTCTGCCCTAAGCCCCGCAGCTCTCTGTGCACCTATCCCACAGGGATGGGAGAGGGAATCGCGTCCCTTTTCCTTCCTCCTTCTCCAATAATCTCCTCCCTAAAGCGGTGCCTGCTGAGGGCAGGACGGATGGTGGCTTCCCACAGAGGCTTTGGATGAGGGCTGTGCCAGGATGATGAAAATTCCTGAGAATTTCTGACTGACTGGGAAGGAAGTGCTGGAGAAACTTCCCTGTGGGTCAAGGACAGGAGAGGACAGGGCAGAGACAAAGATGAATTTCTCTGTGGGGAGAGAGGGAAGGAACAAAAGACAAGGGGGTTCACCAAAGAGCTGGATTTTGTCTCCTCTTTCCAGAGGGACATTTGTCACCTCGGAGGGAATGATTTAAAAGGAGCCATCCTGTCAGAAATGTTCCTTCTCTTCCTCCCCCTGTCCCTGCACGGGCACCCGCACCAGCAGCTCAGCTCCAAAGGACTTTTCCTGCCTGGACTGAGTTGGCAGGAAAACCCAGACAGCTTTTCCAGGGCTGCCCTGCTTGGGGCTGTCCAGGAGGCTCAGACAGGGACGGAGCTGGAGCGTGACGAGGATGAGGAGAGGCTCTGGCATTCCCAGACTAAGGAGCTCTGGAGCACGGGACACATTTTCTTTCAACTCAGCAACACTCAGGATTTTTATTTTCCCCCCTCTGCCACTTGATTAATCGAGTTTCTTCCCCACCAGGCACGGGGCTGGTGGAGCAGCCCCAGCCAATCTCCTGATTAAATATTTCCAGCTTCTGAGTGAGCAGAGTGGAGCAGGGCAGATGTGTCTTTGGGCAGAGCACAGAAATCCTCCCGTTTTCCCGGGGAGGAGGAGGAAAGGATGGGTGAGTGGACAGCAGAACCCTGAGAGAGACTCGTTGCTCCTGCGGGACAGACACTGCTGCTCCTGTCAGGGCAGTGGCCTCTGGCAGCAGCAACTCCCTCTGCTCGTGGGCAGCCTCGGGCTGCAGGAAATTCTCCTTTGGCCTTTTCATTTCACAGTGGCTGAGGATGACATTTCCAAAGCAGCCGATGGAAGTCAGGTGGCTGCATCCCAGTGGGAGCTGGACCTGGGCTGGGGGGTAACACTTGCATGAGCTGCTGAGGTTCTTCCTGGATAACCACAACTGCTGAAAATCTGATTTTGGGGCTTTTCTACACCTCCTGTGTACCCTCAGCCCTTTGTGCCACCACAGGGGCCTTTGAGATGCCCTGAGGACGCAGGACTGAGTGACACCAGCGAGGAGAGAGCTCTGTGCTCCTTGCAGGGAGCCTGGGAGATGGATAGGTGGGAATGGGAAGTGTTTCTCTGTCTCGCTTCGCCCACCTGGGCAGGGATGATGAATTTCCTTCTGCCTGGATTCCTTTTGGATGTGTGAAGCTTTCCAGATGAACTGCACCGCTCCACAGCCACTGCCAGAGCCTGGCTTCAGCAGCACCTGCCTGTTCTGGGGGCGTTCAGCACCTCACGCCAGATCTGGGAGCAGGATTTTGTCCCTCTGTGACAGGAAAGCCAAGCAGAATTAACAATGAACATCCCAGGTCCTGCTGGTGCTGCGGAGGAGGGGGAAGCAGCCGGTGTTTGTTTGGTTTAATGGCTCCAGGAGCAGGGGGTGAAATTCCTCCTGGCAGCTGGGGGTGCTGAGCGCTCAGCCCATGCTGGGCCTTCTCCAGCACCTCTGTCTCCTGGAAAACTCGATGTTTTTCTGTCCAGTGCTTTGATCAGGGGGAGAACTCAGCCGACACCTTGATGATTACTCACATTTTCAAACGCTGTCCAGCAGCAAGAGCTGTCACCTCTCATAACACCCCCTGAGCTCCCGTGGCTTCGTGTCCCCTCACGATTTCTCACAGCTTTGGCTCCCTGGGAGATGTGGATGAGGAGTTGTGGGTTGTTTTTTGTCTTTTTTACTTTTTTTTCTTTTTTTTGGTGGCTGGTGGAATAATTTCTGATCAGTGAATAACGATAAGAGCTGCTTGAGAAGTCAGGAAAAAGCTGGGGATCAATGGGATGTGAAGTAGCTTTTCCCTCAGGGGGGCTGAGTGCTGCCACACGAGGGTTATCAGTGGATAAATGAGTTGAGGAGGTCAGCTCAGCCTTGCTGCAAGAATGGCTTTTTCCCAATTCAGGCCATGATTTAATTAGACCCCTGCAACTGCCACAAGAACGGTGCTGAGTGGATGGATATTGGACAAATAAATATTATGGAGGCCACTTTCAAGTTGACTGAAATGATTCATAAATTAGTATTAAAGTTGGGCAAATTGCTGGAGCTGAGGGAGAGACAAGGAGGGAATTTTGTGTGTGGATTCAGGATCAGCAATCCCCAGCAGGCTGGGGTGGGGCTGGGTCTTGGCTCCTTGGTGCCAAAGTCAATTTAGGGTGCAGCAGAAGGAAATCTTGAACCGTAGATCCCAACCCAGAAGTGAGAACTGCTTAAAGTAAGATGAATTGATGTTCAAAATCACGGTGGTGATTGCAGGTCACAACTCTGTGTGTTTTTAGAACAAAGCGCTGGGTCAGGGAAATATTCCAATCTCGGGCTTTGTGCTCTGCTCACTGCTCATTAAATGCCTGATTACTGGGGGTGGAAGCCCCCCTGTGCCTTCCCTGCCTTTGGGATGCTGGAGAAGGTGGTTGAGGCGCCACAGCCACTTCCAGAAATAGGATTGGCCATTTGCTGCAGTGTGGGGATTGCTGCCTTCAACCCAAAAAACCCAAACCCTCACCCCACCCTCACACTCCAAACCTCTGCCTCCTTTATCCTGAAATCCTCTGCCTCTCCTTCCATCACCCATCTCCCTTCCTCTTCTCCTTCTGAGTGTGGTCACCCAAATTCTCACTCCTGGGGGCAGCTGGGGCTCCTGGAAACCACTTGGGGAGGGCTCATTTTTCAGGGCAGCGATGCCCTGCAGCCTCCAGCTGCCCTTCCCCCTTCACCTGCACCCCCTGTGCTCACCTTGACAGATGGGGATGCTCAGAGGAGCTGCTGCAGTTTTTCACTCCTCCCTCTGATCCGTGGCTGCAGTGCCAAACGCTTTAAAGCTGCTGCTGCTCCATAGATCACCCCAAAGTGGTGAAGTCCAGTTAATAACGGGCTGGAAAAGGCCATCAATCAGCAGAGGGAAAACATCTCCCAGCCAACTCCTCGGTGCCTGGTGTGGCTGTTTGTGGCAGAGACAGATGGGGCTGCAGTGCTTTGGGGGGCTTTTTTTCTCTTTTGCACTCTCCCTAAGCCGTTTATCGGGGTTTTTGTGATGGAAGCAGCTTGTTCGGGGCTGCTCTTCCTTCCCCCTGCCCCAGTTCCTGCTGTACTCTAAGCCAGATGTGTGCAGAGGCTGTTTCTGCCCCCAGAAATGCGGGATTTTACACTTCAGACAGTTCTGAACGCTCCTGCTCAGCACTTGTACCTCACTGCCTCGCTCCTGCTCTCAGATCTCTCCTGTCCTGACATCGTTTCTCAGCTGGGTCCCTGCACGTCCTCTCATCTGTCACAGCCACCAGGTCTCAGCTGCTCAATGCCACCGTTGTCACAAGCCAGAGGAGCGGTGGAACACCTGGCAGGTGATTTTTGCCTCCCTCCCTGTGCAGCTTTTTCTTCCCTGCAGCATCTCCCGCTGCTGCTGCAGCCGTCACAGGGCGGGGATGGGGAATTTGTATTCCAGTCCCTGCCGGGGGTCAGGGTGCTGCTGTGCCAGGCACTGCTCTCAGCCACCATCCTGAGAGGGGGGAAAGGGAAAAGGAATCTTTATTCAGGGCAGAATGAGGAGCAGAGGTTGCCCAGTGCTGGTTTTCCTCAGAGGGTGGAATATCTCCAGCCCAGAGCTGTGTTCCTGGCTGTGCTGGGCTCTGAGTGCACACACCCCACAGTCCCATCCTGGAGGGTGCAAATTTGGGCTCTTGAGTGACCCAAACCTGCCAGAGTCACATAAACAGGGGTTTTTTTAGAACAACTCAGGGTAGTCCCTTGATAAATGTCATGAGGGACTCAGTTGTGAAGCCAGGCTAAAGCCCCTTAACCTCCCTCAGGATCAATGCTGAGCGTTATCCATGTGCTAAGAATCCCCCTGGATGGGTTGTTTGGGGTTTTTTCCCCCTCTGGGGTCTTCATTCCCTGGATTCCAGCTCCCACCACTCGCTGTGGCTCCCCAGGTGCTGCTGGGGGCTGTTCCCTGCTGTTCCCCGAGCTGTGCTCCAGGGAACAGGAGCCCACGGACTGTGGGGAAGTGAGGCGTGGGCCAGGTGACCCCTGCACCCTCAGCCTGCTGGATTCCTCTCTCAAATCCCTGCCACACAATCCTGGTTTTCCTGCAGGGGCCACAGAGGTGCAGGGACGGCTGTGCTGAGAACTCCTGCGAAAATTTCTGAAGGGAAAAAATGGTGACAAAGCTTCTGGGCAGGATCTTGCCCCAGCATCGGAGATCCTGATGCTCCCGGCTTTTTTCTCCACATTTATTGCTTTTCTCCCGGCTGCAGCCCCCACTCTGCCTGCTGTGGGATGGGTTAATGGCTTATTAATGCCCTGCCTGGCAGCAGCGTGTCTGGGGTGGCTCTGAGTGCTCTCTGAGTTATTAGGAGCAGGTTTTAATGGCTGCATCGCTGCTCTGCTCGATGTTCAGGGGATGTGTTGTTCCCTCACCTCAAACAGCCCCGAGGAAAAGACCTCCAATCTCCTTAAGTGCCGGCTGTTCAGAGTCAGCCGTGCCCCGGTGATCCAGGCTGGATCCGGAGGTCTTTGTGTGCAGGGTAAATAAATAACCACCGCTTCAGCCGCTTCATTAAGAACTGCCTGTGCCTCGCAGCAAGAAAACTTTGTGCCGGCTGTGTCGGTGTACAGGGAGATCAAAAAATCCATATCGAGCACCAAACAAACCCCTCTGGGTTTGTTTAAGTGCCTCCAGGCCAAATCCTGGCTTCTCCAGGAGGTCAGGAAGGAATTTTAGCTTCTTCTTTCCTGTCCCTCCTCTCCCAGAGCTGCATTCCTGGCTGGACAAATGTACCTGAGCGGGATCAGCTCGGGAGGCTCTCGTGGCACCAGCTGGACAGGCTCTGTCCTGTCTGAGCTGATTTGCTTTGGTTTCAAATAGGAAAATAAAGTGAAAATAGTGCAGGAAGAGGAGTGCGATGGAGTTGCTGTTCCCTTCTTTTGTTCTGCATCCGCTCACATTGTCTGAGGGGTTTTCGGTAAGAGAAGCTGTCAGAGACCGAGGCGTTAAATCCACACCGGCTCCCTTGGACCCCCAAACCCTCCCACAGCTGCTCTCCCGCAGGATTCCAGCTTTGTCCTGGGCTGGGAACTGACCGCCGAGCCTGGTGCTGAAACATCCTGAACCAAGCCGGGATCCAAATCCAAAGCCCTCTTTGATCCCTTTCCCTCTCCCTCCTGTGTCTGTGGTACTTTGCTGTCCCCTGATCCTGTGCTGTGCTGAGGAAGGAGCTTGACCATCACATTTGGGAACAACTCTTCTGACTCTGGAGAATTCCAGCCTCAGCCAAAGCAGCTCCTGTTGTTGGTGAGTGACAGCAGTGCAGAACCACCCCTGAATCCCATCTTGGCCAGATATTCTCCTCTGACAGCTCAAAAATGATCAATATCCCACAAAGAGCTTGGAAATCCCCTAAAACTCATTTCTCTCTTCCCTTTCCCCTCCTTGCTTGACCTCTCTCTCAAAACTGTGCTGCTATAAAGTCCAGGATCAGGGGAATCTCCATGAAATCTGCACTACACCTCCTTTTTCCAAGGAAAAGCGCTGCTGGTTGACTCTGGAGCTCAGCTTTTAGCAAACAGAGCCACACTTGATTGCTCTTTTGTCTTTACAAAGGCAGCAGCAGGGAAGTGGCTGAGCCAGTGATGTACTTGTCTGTGTCATTATTAAGTAACCATAAATAAAGCAGATAATAAAAGCAGCCTTTCTTACTCTCTCTTTTCAAGCAGTGACAGGAGCTTCCTGGAAAATTACCTTTTTACCTTTTTCCTTTCTCTTAGAGCACAAGTTAAAAGGGTTTTGGTATTTCTCGACATCTAATAAACAACCACTTTCCCCTCATTTTCCCCGTGCTGAAGTGGAGGCAATGAATTCATTTCATCACTGTTCTCGGGAGAAGAGCAGGAATCAGGGGTCTGAGGGAATAGGGGGAGGCATCTCCTCCCCTCCCCACAGGCTGGGGAAGTCAGACATGGTAATTCCAGTCGTCCATCCCAGAGAAAAGTAATTCCAGCCTCCCATCGCAGAGAAAAGCAGCTCTTTGGAGAAGAACTGAAATTGATCCGTGCTATCCATAAAAAATGGGATGTGGGAGAAAACCGCCTTCAGGATTTCCTTGCAATACAGAGAAAGGAAAATATGTAAATAACCACTTCAAGATTCCCAAAATGCCATCCTGATATCCCACCAGGAACAGGCTTTAGAGGGGAAAGGCAGGGTCAGAGAGGGGAAGTGGCCGTGGCTGTGACACCGGAGGAATTCCTTGATCCCTTTATTCTCCAAAACAGGAATCCTGCTCCACGTGTAGTATTTAAAAAATGAGATTTTATGTCCCAACATCTCTCCTCAGTTCTGGCTTGGCAATAAGAAGTCGCTCAGAAGTTGATTTATTAACATTGGGATGAAACCAGGATGGATTTTGGGGTGGGGAGGAGGAATCCCCAGCACACACCAAACCCCCTTTCCCTGCCTGCAGCTCCCCCCTCCCTTGGGAAATTTTTTATCTATGGGAACAGAAGGATGGGAGCTCTCAGGGCTCAGAAGGGTGAAGCAATTCTCCAGCAAAGGTCACTTTCTTCTCCTCCAAATGGAAATGCGTTTATGAGCCGAGAAAAATCATTCCTGGCAGCTCAGTTCAAGGAGGAAAAAAGGAAAAAAAAAAGAGATAAAGGGATTGAGTGAAAAGTGAACATTTGGTGTTAGGGGAGGTCTGGAGGAACCACAGTCAGTGAACACGAGGTTCAGGCTGATCCCTTCGCTGACGGGCTGTGGGATGAGGCTCTCGGGGATTCTCTGCAGCTCCCGGGCTCGGAGGTGCTGCCCTGCAAGGGAGAAGCAGCGGCTGCTTCCCCCAGCCCCTGACACTCTCCGGGAGGTTTTGGGGCTCCAGGGAAACTTCCTGGCTGAGCTCAGAGGGAGCCGTGGCTCTAAATAGGTGTCGCTTTGCCGGGGGCAGGTCCCGCCCCAGGAGTGGTTTTGTTCCTGTGGTGGAAAAGGGGATTTTTCAACCCTTTAGGATTTGTAGTGTGCTGCCCCCCAGGGCCATCCCTGCTCCACAGGCACGGATTTCTAATGGAGCTGCTGTGCCCTCCCACCCCTCAACCTGCTGCGACAGTAAAAGGCCACCAAACATAAACCCGATATTTTTAATACCAATAACTTCTGTATTTGGGGGTAATTTCAGAGCTGACGGGCAGAGCGCTGCTCCTCGAAGGGAAATGGAGACCCCCAAACAGCCCTGGGGTCCCTGGGGAGGTGCTTTGATATTGGGTGGTGGAAAAATTCCTGCCCTGTGGAGCAGGGATGGGTTTTCAGTGCTTTGCCCAGGGAATTTCTGCAGAGCACTGCTGGGGTCAGGTGAGCAGCTGGAGACTTTTCTCAGGTTCTGAGGACTTTGCAAATTGCTTAAATTTGGCAAATCAGGGACAGGAAGTGTTAGATATTATTGATTATTTATATATTTATTTGACAGAATATATGTATAAATTTGTAATATAATAATATATTAAATATATATATTATATATAATGTATAATACATTGTATATATTATATATTATATATATATTTATTTATTTGACAGAATATTTATCATTACTTCTGTCAAAAATTAGCCAGCTGGGGAGGACAATCTGCTCCTTTTCCAACAATGTTCTCCCTCCAAACCCCACCCCGGCTCCGATCTGGGCACAAAGTGCTGGGATCCCCTCTCCTTCGCACACCCCCAGCTGCAGGAGGCTCCTCCAGCAGTGAGTGACACACTGGGAGGGTGGAATGACAGCTCACAAACGCATCAGCAGGAGGCTGGGCTGATCCTTCGAGGCAAAGGGTCTGTTTTCCATCCAGGAGCAAAATTGTTTTTGTGTCGGAGTGGATCACAAGCGACAAGCGCAGGCAGGAGGGGAAGGACCCCCTGCCCTGCCAGCAGGGAGTTATCAGGACCTGTTTAGCTCTGAGCATCCTTCCAAACATCAGCCTCACAAGGGAAAGGTGGTGGCAAAAATAAGAAATCAACTGAAAAAATGTGCAGGGATCTGGCACCTGTCTGTGCTCCCTTCTCCAGGGCGTTCAGGACCAAGTATGCATTTATTTATTGGAGAATTTCTTTGTCGTTTCTGTGTTAATGGAATGGTTTAGCCCCCACATAAGAGCCCGTCCAGGGAGGAGGGATTTGGGTGCTGCCCACAGGGACTGCAGCCTAAAGCTGGGGTTTAGGATGAGCAGGAGTTTAATGGGATCGAGGGGTTATCAAAGGACAGTGGGGACTGCAGATTTGATTTAATCTCATGCCGGTCTGGGCCCTGTGGGGCAGAGTCACACCAGGTTCTGTGTCTGGCCAGGGGTGCTCAGGGATGGATTTGGTCCCAGGACTGCGATGGCTGCTTGGGAATTTCAAGGGAGGGAGAGGATGTGAAGAGCGATGCTGGTTTTTCTTTTCTTTTTCTATCCATGGGCCGAGGAGGATGAAATGACGGAGCTGGGCTCTTGCAGGACTTTGTGGCAGAGCTGGGAACTCAGCCCAGAGCTTCTGCTCCCCTCCTGGGGCTTTTACATCTCATTTCTTTCCGAGGGAGCATCGAGCACAGGGTGTGACCTGGTGAGACCCAGTCCTGGAGCCCCTGTCAGAGCTGTGCCAGCCCAGCCCAGCCCAGCCCGGCACAGCTCTGCCCCGGTGTTTGAAAACAAACCTGACCTCAGCCCCCGTGTCAGCCCCGCAGCCTCAGCTGACACCGGAGCTTTCCGTTTAAATGCAATGGTTAAACGAATCTGTCTGGATCAGCTCGGCGGGCTGCTGGCAGGGACAGGGCTGCGGCAGCTCAGAGTCCCAGCTGCAGCACACTGACATTTGTGCGGCCAGTGGCGCTCAGGGCATCGCTGCGACTCCAACATTCCCTTCCTGGTGCGTCTCCCGAGGCTGCAGCTCCTCCCAGACATTGGCCTGTGGCCTGCCAGGACAAAACCGATGTGTCAAGGCCCATCAGCTCAGGGGCTCTCATGCTGAACAACTCCGTGGAGTGACCTTGGAAGCCACCGTGGGGAGGGCGAGGGGGGCAGGGAGCCCTTCCTGCTTGACAAAGCAATTTTTTTTAGGCTGAAAAGCTCTTTTTTTTTCCCCTCCAAGGGGCTCCTCGGCGGTTTGAGTGTACAAGGATGTTCGTGATTGTCTTGACATTGCCTTCTCCTGTGCTTGTCCTCTGTGCAATCCTCCTTGCAGGGATGTTTCTGTGTTTAACTGTTGCCTCGATGGGCTGGATTCCACACTGGCTTTTCCATCCTTTCCCTTGGCAAAGCAGGATCCCCATGGAGAAGGCTGAATGGGGAGGGAATAGGCAGAGTCTCCGTGCATCTCCTCTTCCGGCCATGGTTTTCCTCACGAGTTATCCCTGTGACCTCATCCTGCTCCAGGAACCGTGTGGAAGGCCAGGGAGCTCATGGCTCTGATGGTTGATTTCTTTTGGGCAGTGTGTGGAATAACCCATGGCTGGGAAATTACAGCTTTCCCTCCTTCTGCAAGGGAGGGAGAGTGGAAAATAAAAGAGTGAGAAGCATTTTTAATGCTCTCCTAAACGGCCAGAGCCTCGGGATCCCAGAGTTCCTCCCACTGCAAAGCAGAATTATCTGGGGGGGTGTTCATTTCTGCCTCCTGCACCTCCCTCCTCTCCTGCTTTTGTCTTCCCGAGGCCAAGTTGAGGAGCTGGAGAGGTGCAGAGGGAGGTGAGGCAGCGAAGAAGATATGATTTAATATTCGCTGTGATGAACGTTACCTGTGATAAATGTTACCTGTGATAAACGTTACCGGTGGTACCTGGAGCTGTGTTTTAGCTGCTCCTGCCTTGCTGTGGCCGGCTGAGGTTGTGGCGCTGCCCGATTGTACCTGGTATTTAACAGGGCAGAGTTTGCCTCATCAGCGTCATTAACGGGGAGATAATTAGCGCGGCGGGAACCTGGGGAGGGCAACTCTCTCTGTTTATGGCCCCGCAGAGGTGCATCCTCATCCCAAAGGACACAGGGTTCGTTCCTGCCCTCTGCCTGTGGGTCTGGCTTGCACCAGCATGAATTAAACCTAAATTAAGTCTGGTTTTTTAGCAACTGAACCAGCCTGAGAGCTCCGAGCATCCATCTCCTTTCTGGGAGTAAATAGCACGGTGACCACAGATTAAGTAGCTGCCTGAAGAACAGCTTTAGCTGTGAGTGGGGAGTAAATGTGTTTTCCTGGTTTCTCCGCTGAATATTAATGTCCCATCCCTGGAGCTGGGGGGTTTAGCAGGAGATCTTCCTGCAGGGCCCTGTGCGAGTGCTCTGCAATGGAGCTGAGAGCCCCGGCACGAGGGAAGGGACCTGTCAGGGGTTTTATTTACGGATTTGATGAAAATAAACAGAGGCACGAAACGGTTTTTTTTTTTTTTGGAAAACGCTCAGGATTGTTGCTTCCTAGCCGGAACTGAGAGGGGTGAGCCTTAAGGAAGGACAGGGCAGTGTTTTGAGGTGCTGCAAGGACAATTTGCAGCTCATCCTCCCCCAGCTGCAGAACAGCCAAATTCTGCCCACGGCACAGGAGGCTCAGCCTTCGCTGAATTAGGGGACGCGGGGTTTGTGCTGTGTGGGGTTTTTTGGGGACGATCTGGGGGGATCACTGCAATCCAACAGCCCGAGGGGTTGGGTCACATCCCCTCAGCGCCCCGAGCTCCCGGGGACCAGGATTCACCCACAATTCCTGGATCTGCCATGGATCTCATGGACTTCTGTGTGTCCCTCTGAGGCTGCCGGTGCCTTACAGAGCCAATTTATGGAAATGCAACACAAAACTTAAGCCCTCAGCACTTCTTTAATCCTCTCCAGTAACACGGGAGTCATTCTTTATGCATCCCATAATCAAATTTCCCTGGGTTTATCTGTCACTTGCAGACCTCCATCACCCTCACCTGGGAGCAGGGGGAGATGTCCCAGGGACTTGTAACACCAGCCATGTCCTATTGTTCCCATTTGTTTGCCGAGCGTGCGGGTGGAGAGGCATAAATATTAAAATATCCCCATTATAAAGCCGGGCCTCCATTGATAAATGATGTATAAAATCAATTTACAACCCGGGAATAAAAAGCACCCATGAAGTGCTTGCTAGCTCCAGGTACTAGAAAATTATTCCTCCATAACTTGCTCTGACTGGAACTCATTACACACTCTGTCCGTGGAATGATTTTGTTGTTAAAAACTCTGTCACTCAGAGCTTATTTATTCCCTCTCCTGGCAGAGAATCCCGGAGCGGCTGCTGCCTGTGGAGCAGAGAGGTGCTGTGCTCTGCTGTTTTTGGGCACTGCCAGCGCCTCACGCCTCAGCGCTCTGCAGAGTTTGGGAGACAGGGCAGGAGGAAGGAAAATTGGGAATTGCTGACGTCTCCTGACATGTTAGCATCTCCACGTTTAACTTCAGACAGGTGGAGAATCCTGTTTTTCTCTGATTATACCGAATTTAACCCCTTGGTCACACTCACCAAAGGGAAGAGATCACCTGCCAAGGAAATGAAATCTCTCCAGATTATCCAGGTGCCGTAATTTTAAAATAAGTTATGAAAAAAAAAATCATTTAAAGGCTCATGGTTACAAAAAACTGTCCCCTATGAAAACAAAACAAAACAAAATACAACACAAAAAGTCTCTTCCATGCTTTGTATCCCTGAGTGTTCAGTAAAAAAAATTAAAAGGTTAAAAATTAAAAAGAACGAAGAAAAGTGTTTTACAAACTTATTTTACTGTTTGTTATCCTTTTCTAATCCTATAAATAAATTTAACTTATAGTTCTAAACTAAACCTGAATCTTACCTTAAATGATTTCTCCCACAATTCTTATTCTCAACAATGAGCACTCAAATTATTTTTTTCATAACTTATTTTAAAACCATGACACCAGGTTTATCTGGGTGCTGCTTTTCCATGGGGTTTCCATTTCAGGAAGGAGCAACAGCACCACAGACTTGAGAAACCTGGAATAAAGTCACCTTCCTCCTCCCCTAATGCACAGCTGAGTTGTTGGGTTTGTCTCCTTCCACAAATTTTGTGGGACAAAAAGCAGCAGAAGAGTTTGGTTCTTGACTGAAAGGTTTGTGCCCCCAGCTGTGTGTTACCTCAGTGCTGGTGGGCTTGTGCAGGGTTTTGTGCGTCAGAGCACCTAAAAGATCCCAAAAGGAAGAATTCCCTGTCCTTTGAAGGCAATGCCTGATGTCCAGCTCTGCTGCTGGAGGAAGGTGTCCCTGCCCATGGCAGGGGTGGAAATGGATGAGCTTTAAGGTCCCTCCCAGCCCAAACCATGCTGGGATTCCACGGCCCTGCTCTGCTCCCAAAAGAAGGCACTGAGCCCTTGTCGGGGTTGCTCAGCCCACCCCGGAACGTTGGTGGGATAACTCAGCTGTGTGAGACCACCCCCTGGAAAACAAAGTGGTTTCTCCCTGAGTTACCTTACCTGGATATGTTAATTGCAACCTGTCCCCTGACCCTCCCCCTTGCTCTCTCTATACCCCCCCGCCTCCCTCTCCTCCCCTGTGCCCCTTGCCCCCTGGCCAGACCCTATAACAAGGGTCTCCCAAGGCCATTCGTCCTCTTTCGCCGCTGGACCCCTTCAGGAATAAAGTGCTTCTGGAACTCCATGTGACTGAGCCCTCTGATTCACCCTGGTAACGCTCGGGCCATCTACCTGGGGGAGGTGGATACCTGCCAGAACACCGGCTGGGGTAGAGGACAGAATTATCTGCTCCAGTACCCAGCTGCTCTGGCCAGAGAGGTCTTTTGGAGTCTCCAAGACCCTCCTGGTGAAAGCAGAAGTTCCACCCGCCCCACACGCCCCGGGACAGCGTTAAGCCCTCTGAGGAACCATGGTGAGGATTTAAATTCACCGCCCTTGGTGGGAAGCCCTGGCTGGGTGGCTGCAGACAGACGTGAGCTCGCTGTGCCCTTGCTCGGCTCTGGATCCAGGCCAGCCCCGCTGTCTGGGAGCTGCACGAGCTGAAGAGGCTTGGGGAAGGTGAGGGAATTGTCCCCAAGCCCGGCAGGTGCCTGCTGAAGCTGAAAACCCTTCCCAGCCCCGGCCTTGAAATGCTCTGCCAGGGCCTCCTGGGATCTGCCAGGCTTCCAGGAAGGCACAGAAAGGCCGGAGCAGGTGGGGAGAGCAGCGGCCCGAGGTCAGAGCTGGGCTGCACAGGGTGGCTGAGCTGGTGGGACAAAGCAGGGGATAAAAATAAACCCGGCGTGAGTCAGCAGCGCGTCCTCCGCGGTGGGGCTGGTCTGCCAGAGCTGCCGGCTTTCCCGACAGCTCTGCCTGCTGTGGGAGCAGAGCTGGAAGCACAGCCTCCTTTCCCTCTCAGGACTCACCATCAGCTGGCATTTTGATCAAGGAGAACTTTCCTGAGGTGGAATGAACGGGGTGAGGGCGAGGTGGAGGAGAGAGGCTCAGGGAGAACATCCCTGTTTGAAGCAGCTTCCCCAGGGATGGATTATTTTGGTCCTGAGCTACTCGAAACCTTTATTAATGACTTAGCTGATGATCCACGTCCTCGGCTGGGCTCGGCTGCAGACGAGGTAAAGATTTGTGATGTTGCAAATAATGCAGTTATTGTTACAGCATCAGGCAAGCTGCCTGCTGCGGTGGCCACCGTCCAACAAATCACGGCTAAAAGCATCCAGTGCTCCTGGAATTAAGATTCCAGGGTCTGGGAGCTCAGTGCTTTGCCACAGATTGGCCTCGCTGTCCTGCTGGGCGTTGTTTTAACTGTTCTGGAGCTCTGCTCACCAAATAAACGCTGCCCAGTGCTCCGAGTTTCTCTTCATAAGGAGGGGTTTAATCACAGCCTGGTGGAAATCATCCTGCAAAGCTAATCCCAGTCTAAACCAGTGTGAGCAAGGAGACAATCCAGCTCCCTGGGACTGCTTAATTCAGAATATTGGCACCTCTGCAGCCTCTGGAAGAAGCAACAGAGTCCACGAGGCTTTTTTTAAAAGGATATTGATGTGAATAGAGTTAGCAGAAATCAACCTGGTGGCTCTGCAAAGAATGTTTCAGCAGCCACCCAGCCAGTGGCAAAAATTGGTGTCTCTTACTGCTTGTTTTGTTGGTTTATAGATTTAAAAAAAATTAATTAAAAATCATCTGGTTAAATGCAGCAATAAAGTGCAGTGAATTAAATCGGTGCAGACTCCTCATGTCTGGATGTAGCTCCAGGGCTGGGCTCTGGAGCTGTTCAGACAAGGAAATGCCATTTTTTGGGCACATTTTGAACAGCCCGGGAAGCGAGGGCGGGGCAGGGGGGCTGAGAGGCGAACACAGAGCTGCCCAGCCCTGGGGCTGTGCTGGGAACACCTCGGGGGCTCAGCCTGCCCTGTCGGGCTCAGCCAGAGGGCACAGAAACCACAGCCCAGCCTTCCCTGGGGTGTCCTCACAGCTCCTCTGCCACTCCTCAGCTGTTCAAGAAGCACATGGAGCCCCCCCAAACTCTTTTTTTCCCTCCCTTTTTTCTCCTCTGAGGCAGGGGCTGCTGGCGCTCACCTTGTTAAAAAGCCATTATGCTGTAAAACAATCTCTCTCTTAATAACTGTATTAATTTTAAATGCCACAGACAGAGCTGTAAAACCTCCTGGTGGGTTGTTAGGAGCACAGAGCCCTTTTCTCTGCCGTGCCAGCGGGATGAGGCTTCCCCCCAGCCCCTTCCTTCCTCCAGTGGCGCTGCTGAGGACTGGAACTCGTATTTTACAGCAAGCACCCTGTTTGAAAAGGTCAATGGCTGATGTTATTCATGGAAGGGGGAGACAGGAGGAGGGGAGAGAGATCTTCCAGCTTTTTGCTGTGGAAACTTCCCTCACTTCTGCTGAGGGGCTTTGGCACCTCCTGGAAGGAAGGAGAGGAGCGGGGTGTTCGTGCAGTGCTTGGGAAAAGGTGATTTCAAAGTCAGCCCAGCCTCTGCCTTGCAGAAAATCTGAATTTCTGACGGGTTCCCGTGGGTTTGGATTTGCAGGGATCTCCAGGCTGAGTGGTGGAGGGCTCTGGACAATTCCAGAGCTTCTCTCGTGATATTTAGTACTTCTTAATGCTTCAGCTAAATTAATCCTGATTGCACTGAGTGAGGCTGTGTGACCCTGGGAGTTCCAGACAAAACCCAGGAGAAAGGATTTGCCCAGGGGTGTTGGATCCATCAGAGATGAAGGAAGAGTCACTGCCTGGTGAGGGCTGTGCTGGAAGAGGAAATGATTTAAAAAGTGCCCTCAAACTGAAATTACTTCTTTTCCAGTTTACCCCTGTATTATTGCTGGAAAAGCTGTTTCGTTTTTTCTGGCTGAGTTGACGACCACGTCCCTCAGTTTCCTCTGAAAGAGGGAAATGCTGAGGGATGGATTTTATCAGTTGGGGTTGTCAGAGCAGCCTTGAGCAGACCTGGCTCAGTTCCAGTGCTGAAACCCCTCTGCCAGGTGTCTGTGCCCATCCCAGAGGTGGGAGATGCCCCCAGCTCCTGCAAGGTGTCAAAACAAGCTTGGGAGAGAAACAAAATTCAGTGGATGAGGCCAGGAGGGGACCTGCAGCTGCCTCGTGCAGCTGGGATCTGCATTCCAGTGTGGAACTGGGAGTCAGGGCAGGAGTCAGACCTGAGCTCAGCCCACATTTTGGGCAGGAACATCGTGAGTCTCAGCAGCCACTCACACCCCTGCAGGCTGTGCTCGCTGTGGGACTCACAGCAAAGGCTCTGGTTGAGAGTTCAGATTTCCTAACCTTGTTTGTTTTATCTCCGAGCTGGTCCTGAGCCAAAGCAGCGGGGGATGCAAAAATCAGTGGAATTTTCTGCAGATTTTTAAAAGCAAAAAGGACATTAGTGTCAGGTGCTTTGGCCTTCTGCATAACTAGGCAGGAAAAATATTGCTAATTGTCATCCAGCTTGTGATTTTCTCAGAGGAAGAGTTCTGGGTTTGTTTTCATTATTTTCTTTGTGGGTGTTTGGGATGGAGATGGGCAGTTTTGACTAAAGGCACTCAGGGACACAATCTGTATTCTTTTCTGGGGAAAAAAAAAAAATAAAAACATCAGGTCCTACTTCCAGCCTGGATTGCTTCAGCTTCAGCTTTAAGCCCCCAGTTTTTGTTCTGCCTTTGGCAGATTAGAGAGACCTTTTCTGTCCCGGGAGTGGGTTAGGAAGGCCAACAAAGGCCTTCAGTCTGTCAACAGGCAAATAAAGCCTGGCTTTGCTGTGAAGTTCAGCTTCTCTGAGGCTGGGCCTTGGTGCTCTGCAGGTGACTCTGGCCTGGATTTCCCTCCCTCCTGGTATTTAGAACCTCCAGGGCTCCCTCTCTCCTGGTTTTGGGGTTTAGGGGTGGCATTCTGCAGCCAATATTTACCCAGATATCAAAGGTTTTCACTGAATTCTCTCCCTTGGAAGCACCCGTGGGAAATGTTGGGGTTTGGGAGCATCCTGTCAGCTGCTCATCCCTAAGAAATGAGGTTAATTGAGGATTTCAGGGTAGAAAGCACCATCTTCTGACCTGGGGTACCCTCCAGCTCCGAGCTGCTCGCTCAGGTTCCTTCTGCTGACATCTCCCACGTTCCACCTCCTGTATTCCATTCCCAATTTGCTGCCTGCTGGAAGAGCAGGAGAGAAGGGCAGGAGCCACCTCACGGAGGACACCAGGGACACCTTGAAAACCCAAATCCTGTCCGTGTTTAGCTCAGGCTGCTTCATTCCCAGGAGCAGCTTGGTGGGTGAGGAGGAGGATGAGATGTGAAGGCTCCGGTGGCTCCTGCTGGGGAGAATTCCCGTTCCTGCCACTGCAGGACATTCACAGTGACACTCGGGTGACAATCAGCAGCGGCAGGCAGAGCCTGACACACAGCCCTGATGGATAATGGAACATCAGAGCAGGGGAAAAAAAGCCCCAGACAGGTAGAAATAGTGCTCAATGACAAATATTGAGTGTTTTGTAGTCAGCGCTGCTGTGCTGGAGTTACAGCCCCAGCTGATTGCTCTGGGTGCAGACAGGAATTAAAGGCCAGGGTGTGAAGACAGAGGAGTTTTTGTTGATTTGCTACTTGTCCTTTTTCTTTTTTTTTTTTATGTGAACACTTTCAATTTTATTGCCAGCCATGTCCTGCCTGCTCATGAGCCAGGCGTGCTCTCAGCGTGCTCGTCCCAGCCTTTCTCCCAGCTCAGGGCATTTCTGTGAGCGCTGTCTTGTGAAAAAGAATCCAAAACCGCCCTCCTAAGCTCAATCAGCCACAATATTTTTCAATCTGAGAGTTATTTAGACTTTACGTGTCCTCTGCAAGGCACAGAAACGCTCAGAATGAGGTTCAATGGCTCAAGGGCTGAGGGAAGAAGAGGTAAATAATTCTCGTGTTTGATCCAGAGCTGGCTTTGTCCCTGTTTGTCAGCTGTGATCGATGTCACCCCCTGGTCTCTCATTGTTATTCCGCCGCTGCTTGTCACACACCTTCCTTT
Source organism: Orthonyx spaldingii (assembly GCA_013397795.1). Classification (NCBI taxonomy): domain Eukaryota; kingdom Metazoa; phylum Chordata; class Aves; order Passeriformes; family Orthonychidae; genus Orthonyx; species Orthonyx spaldingii. The sequence goes on along the minus strand of VZTJ01000995.1, from coordinate 29,835 downwards.
GAATCCTGCTCTTGTCTCTTTTCCCTCTTTTTCCCCCCCTCTCCTGACACCAGGCAGTGAGTAATTTACCTATGACAATAGGAGACTAATTCTGTTGTTATGTCGGAGGGAAATTGAATCTGGGCCTTCAGGGCTGCATTTGGGAGGAATCTTCAACTGGATCTGGAGCTCCGGGAAACTCCGAGTTCGATTCTCTGGCTTGTCACACTGCCTGCCGGATGACGTCCTTATGAAGGGCAGAGAGGAGCAGAAATGAGGGGAAAAAACCCCCCAAAAACCCACAGGAGCTGGACTGAGAAATGGAAGGGAAAGGAGGGGAGGGCAGGAGAATGAGGAGCAAAATGAGAGGAGCAAAGGAGACGGCAAACACGGTAAATGGGGATATTGGCAGAGCGTTCAGCTGAGCGTGTGCTGAGCATTCAGTGGAGCTCAGGCAGAGGTTTGGGCCATTCCTAAATTCCCAGCAGAGGGAGAGCGGGACAGCGGTGCTGAGCCACCCCTTGGGCCGTGGGGATGCTCCACGGCCCCGCGGTGCCGGACACAGACGGGCTCAGCCACTCTCCTGTCCCTTCCTGGCCGGACACAGACGGGCTCAGCCACTCTCCTGTCCCTTCCTGGCCGGACACAGACGGGCTCAGCCACTCTCCTGTCCCTTCGTGGCCGGACACAGACGGGCTCAGCCACTCTCCTGTCCCTTCCTGGCCAAACACAGATGGGCTCAGCCCCTCTCCTGTCCCTTCCTGGCCGGACACAGACGGGCTCAGCCACTCTCCTGTCCCTTCCTGGCCAGCAGCGAGCTCAGCCGCGGCCCTGGGGGAGGCAGAACCTGCTCCATGTGTCACCCACCAGAGTGACCAAGCCCCAGACTGGGATCTTGGATGGGCCATCCCAGCTGGGATTTGCTGTATCAGGGTAATGGGAGCTGAAATTCAAGGGTTGGGAGGAAAAAGGACAGAGCAGATGGAGAATTTTGTCTTTTACCAGCTGCGCTCCACTCAAATTAAAGCAGCAAAACTCCTGCACGGAGTTGAATTCTCATTGTTGGGCTTCCCCTTTGATTTTGCCTCAACTGGAGCTGCAAAAAACCCCCCTCAGCTTTGTCTTGAGGAATGTCAGAATTAACAGAGCCCTGCTCCCTCCTTGGCACGCTTTGAGTTTGTTTATTTGCAAAACTTTGCCCCCAGCCCTTGTAGAAGGTCCCAAAATCCTCTGAGCACAAGGACTGGCAGCTCCACCCCCCTCCCCTCCTCAGCAGCCTCCCTCACCCCGGCCCCTGATGCTGTTTTACTATTAATTGGCTTGTGTAATCTCCGAGATTGTTATTTATTAATAGATTGTTCTGAGCGTAGCAAAGTTCATTATTTAAAGCAGGAGGCTGAGAGAGATCCAGAGGAACAGATGGATGCATGGCAGTATCAGAGGAAGGCGTAGTTAAAATTCTGGGCATGAGCTGAGCCTTGACAAAGGATGGAAAACAGAATCAATCATCATTATCTAGGAGAAAAGCCATCAGTCTGTGTTTAAAATAAGCACTTTGGGTATTGAGCCCACGATGGCAGACTTTGCACGAGTTTTGCCTGGTAGCTGCAGACCCCGGGGTGAGAAACAGGACTGGGGAGCGCTGCTGGCTGCTCAAAGGACAATAAAAACAGATATGGAAGCACGGAAATGCAAGGGGAGATGGTTTTGATGCCCACCCAGTCCTGGCTGGCTGCAGACAAAGGTTTCTCTTCGTGGCTGTGGTGGTTGAAGTCACCCCAGCAGTGCTGTTCAAGCCTTTTAGATGCTAAGGACTGCTCTGGCTTGGAAAAAGACCCTGAATATTTATCCAAAAAAAAGGAATTTCCTCACTGGAACGGTCTGGTTTCCCACCAGACTGCCCGAGGTGGGTTCTCAGTGGAAGGTGATCGTTCCCTGTGAAGGTGCCAACAGCAAGGAAGGGAAGTGTCCAACAGGAATCAGGGCAAATTCGGGAGCTACGAGGGGTTTTTGAGTCAGCCAAGCCTCAAAGATGCCTCAAACCAGCCACAGAGAGGCAAAGTCGCTGCCACACTGAGCTGATGGCCAAGATGAGACTCGAATTTAGGAATTTTAGACCCCAGACCAGTCTCTATGCCCAGCTCCCAACGTGTTTTTCTCCCGAGGTGGGTGGTTCTGGTGCTTGCCAACACAAAAGCTTTCTTCCCACGACAAATAAAATAATATCAAACAGAACCTCTCTGCTGGCCCCCTGCATGTGAAAGCAAAGGTCAGCTTCATTGTGAACTCTGGCTAAAACGTCTCTAATTGCATCCAATTTTCCAGACATGAATTTATCTCCCATTAGCAGGCCCTGGAATACTCAACTCTAATGGCCAAGCTGCTGCTCTGAGCTGCCTCTCAGTAATTGGTTAATAGTGGGGCTGTTTGGTAATAGGTAAACAGCTCTTTTTTCTCCTAAATTTAACATTTAGATCATGGCTTTTCCTCTGAACAGGGTTATTTCTGGCTGGGCTTTCATGCTGAGCCCACCCCGTGTTGCTGGGCTGCTGCAGCATCTCCTGCCTGCCCTGCTCAGCCCCAGAGGGAATATTTGGGATCCTCACTGCCCATGGGGGGCTCTGCTGGAGGTTATTTCCCCCTCCTGCCGAGGAGCGGAACACACTCAGTCTGTGGGCTTGTCCAAACACCTTTTCCTCAGAACCCACCCTCAGCTTTCTCCTAAACTTTGAGATTTCCTGGCACAGCACCTGCGAGGCAGGGACACTTCTCCCTCCCACGGCCACCGCTTCTCCCTCGGAGCCATTTGAGCCTTTTGAACACTCCTTGCCTCCCGTTGTGGCTCTTCCTTGCCCTGGGAGGGCAGCTGGAGGGGATCTGGTAATGTCTGATTTCACTTCTTTTTCTCTCTCACAGAGAGATTTCTCTTAACCCACACGGCTCCTTCATCCCTGGCTTGGTTTCTTTTCACCTGGAGCATCAGAAAGAGAGAAAATGAATAAATCTTTGTGTTCTTCACACGTGCATCTCTTACCAGAAAGGGGCGGGGGGAGAGGCTTTGGGAGGATTTGTGCAGAGATCATCCAGAGCTGCTGGAGGAATTCAGGTGATGAATTCAGGGCTGTCAGGTCCTTCAGGGCTTTCCTGAGACATTTTGCAGATCCCAGCAGAAGGAAATGATGGCTGGACAGGCGGGAGATGAATCCTGAAATGGTGCATTGATGTTTCCTTTCCCAGTCCTTGTCTGGGGCAGAACTGGCCCTGGTTTTCTTGAGTTTGGGCTGGAATTGTTCCTGCTGGGGATGGGGCAACAGAGAAATAACTTTGGGGTGTGGAGAGGGTTTAGATCCCCCCTTTCTGCACTGGTTTTGTGGTGGAGCAGAGAAGCTGTGGCTGCCCCATCCCTGGAAGGGTCCAAGGGCAGGTTGGAGCACCCTGGGACAGTGGGAGGTGTCCCTGCCCATGGCAGGGGAGGAATGGGATGATCTCCGCATCCTTTCCAACCCAAACCACTCTGGGATCCTAAAATCCCTTCCTCTTCCCATAGCCTAGAGGAGAAGCTGGTAATGGAGGGAAGTTGTGGGAGCTGCAACAAATTTTTTAGCAAAGAGAATTTAAATTCTTCTGGTGTAAAAAGCTCCCAAATGATGACCATCAATCTGTCCTCTGTGTTAAGTCTCATCCCACCATCTGAGAGTTCAGAAATTACTTGGCAATCACGAAATCCTGACCCTTTAGCTCAAAATCTGCACCAGCCCAACCACACTTTCAGATTTTATTGCTGCTTGCACCACGAGCCTCCCCAACCTACTCAGCCCTCCCCAGCCAGGCCAGCCCAGGCCAGAAATAGTCCTTGCTGGCAGGGATAATACAGGAGCAAACAGATTAAGGAGGTGTAGACAGGGATTTGCATTTGTTTCACCAGCTGTCTTCTCACTGCTCGTGTTCCCCCACTCGGACATACCTTGGCAAAGGACTGGATTCGGGGATGGGAACAGAGAGTGGTGAAATCGGAGCGAAATATCCTTAAAAACCTGATATTGAGAGCGTGGCCAAGCTGGGAAGAAAGCTCAGAGCTCTCTGCTCGGGGAGGAGGAAGTTTTTTAGAGTTAAATTGAGTGGGAGTGGGGTGAGGTGTGGGGTGAGCGGAGCACCAGCCGGAGGTGAATTCTCCCTCCTTCCCTCCCTCCCCATCGCTTTGTGCGGGGTTGGGAGCACTTCCCTGAGGCTGCTGCTGCCCTTTCCAAGAGCAGGGAGAAAGGAATACCTGGAGAAGCTGCCAATCCATCACCCAGCAGTGGCTCAGCCCCAGTCCTTGGCTGTCACCGAGCGTTGGGCCCTGGCCCGGGGGACAGGACAGCGGCTCCTCTTCCGCGGCCTCTGCGGGGGCACCTGAGCGGGGCTGGGGGTGATGGATGGGAAGTTTAGCAAAGCAAGTCCGGGAGATCAATAGGAGGATACACAGCCCATGGATCATGCGAGTTCCTCTTGTCTGGGCAGCACTAAATCAAAAATGATGAACGGCAGCTCCCTCAACCTTGGCCCCTCTGCTCTGCCCCAGTGGAGCAGCATCCAGTGACTGAGAGGGATTGTGCTGCTTTCCAGCCTATTTCCTTGGCTTTCCTAATAATTTTGGCATTGAAACATGAGGCTGAGTTTTAATATCCTCTCCTTCCCCCAGTGCTGCCTCCCTCTTTCCCCAGGTAATTTCCAGCTGGCAGGTGCCGTGCCCAGCTCACAGCTCCCTGCTCTCAGGGTGTCCAGGCAAGACTGGGTTCCTCTGGACCTTGCACCAGTTTATTTCTTAATTTTGGGAGGATTTACCCTCCCAGAGGTTGTGTTGAGGCCGCAGGAGCAGCCAGAAGCTCTGAATTCCTCCCCAGGTGTGAGCTGGCTGCTGTTGGGATTTTCCATGGAAGGGGAAAGGTTTGGAGAGGGCGCAGAGGTGGCACCAGAGCTGCCCTGAACTCAACAAACAGCACCTGCATTTCCTCAGGAATTCATGGTTCTGACTCCAAGCAGGAATCCGCAGGCACAGAGAGTTCCATCATCCCCCCCTGCCTTTGCAAGGTCACTTCCACCCCGAGAAGCAAAGCCTTATTTTATTGCATGATATATTTATAACAAACGTTCTCAGCAGCAGCTGAAGTGACACTGATCTCAGCAGGGACGTTTCCCTGGATCTGAGCTCCCTGGCTGCTCCAGTGGGAATATTTCCATCCCCTCTGTCACAGCTCCCTTGGCCCAGCTGCAGGTGACGAGTGGCTGCCTCAGCTCTTGACGTAAACGAGCTGCAAGTTTTGCCCAGTCAGACTCGTGCTGCTGTGACAGGCAGGAAACGATAAAGTCAGAACATCAGCTGGCCAAAAAAAACCTTGGGAAGTTGTCCTTAAAAATGGCCTGGGTGAACTGGAGCTGATGGAGAAAGGCCATCAGTTCTACCAGGGCTGAAGTGGCCAGGAGCAAAGCTGAGGGGGTTTAAACAACTGCTCTGCAAATATCAAATTATGAATTATGGAAAGGCAGCCTGGGCTTGTGCACAAAATAAAAAAAAAAAAGAAAAAAAGAAAGCCTTGAGAACCATCTGGGAATTTCCTATTTCATGTCTGCAGTTACATCATGATGGCCCTGAAAGCAGCAGCAGATTCCTCCCAGGACAGGACTGAGCAGTGTCTGAGGGACACATGTGCTCCAAAAAACCCCATTATTGCAGGATGGGGACAATGGGGAGGGAAAAACCCAACTCAAAGTCATGACAACAGCAGGGCCCTGGAGAGAGTGCTGAGCACACAGCCCAGAACAAGCTCCAGTGGGTGAGAGAGACAGGAGCAGAGAGAATTGTGTCTTGATCTGGCTCTGAATGAGAGCTTCTGGAATGAACGAGGAGAGGCAGGAGATGCTGCGTTATCTATCAACCCAACTGATTGTTGTATCCAGAGCCTGGCTCAGTAATAAATGAGAATGCCACTCATCTGCTTTTCTGGTCTATTTAGAATATTTTTAGAACCCTTTCTGAAAGATATTCTGATTAATCTGTTGAATTTCCCTTTGCTCAGTGAGACTTATAGCAACATCGGATTTAATTACGCCGTGACTGGGAGGGATGTAGGGAAGGCAGATACAAATCCTTGTGACAGCTGAGAGTGGCAGGGAGAGCATTTATCCACCGAGGAGCTGCGATGACAAGCGCTGAGTTCGAGCCTGAGACGAAAAAATCCCGACAAAAAATGGGATTTTTAGGTGCCAGCAGGGGCAGGGCAGAGGAGCTGAAGGGGTGGGAGAGCCCTGGGGTGGCAGAACCAGCCCAGCCAGGCCTGGATCCTCACACAAAGCCAGTGGCACCCGGATTTCCAAACCCACGAGCGTAGGGCTCCATGGAATGGTTGAGATTGGAGAAAACTTCCAAGATAATCAGGTCCTGATGACCTTCAAGCAAGGCAGGAATGGGCTGCTTAAAGTGATGAATAAACTCCATGGAGACCAGCGAGATTTTAGGGGTTTTAGGGATGCTGGAATTCGGTGTTGGCACGGATGGGGACAGATCCTGAGCAGCTCCAGCCTCCCCTGCCACAGCTGGGACACCTCCTGGGATGTCCCCACAGGGACCTGGTGCCTGCTGGGCCCTCCAGAACGGCTCTGAAGAGCCTCCCAGGCAGAAGAAGATGAATATTCCTTCAAACTGCACCTGCTTGCCTCAGTAATTTCCCAGGAAAGGAGGCCACTTCCCAGTAATCCATTACCCAGCACAAACAGGGCTGGGAGGAGGGAGCACAGAGTTCCCTGCTCCTCGCTCGCTTTCCCACTCCTCAGCTCTGCAGCACAGTCTTGCCAGGCTGGGCACATTCAGACCTGGTTTTGGCTGGGGTTTATGCCACAGTCTGAAGATGGAAAAAAAAACCCAAAACAGCCCCAAAATGTGTCAGTGTTTTCCACCCAAAGCTTTGTTTTCCACCCAAAGCTTTGTTTTCCACCCAAAGCTTTGTTTTACATCCAAAGTTTGGTTTTAAATCCAAAGTTTGGTTTTAAATCCAAGCCTTCAGTGGCATGAGGAAGCTGCATGAACCTGGATGGAGATTTCTAGGAAATGCTTTTTGTGTCTGGGATACTGGAGACGAGGTTCTCCTTCTCTGTGACTCCCTGACTTATTCCATTCAGCTGGTTCCTATGGAATGTCGGAATGTTTTGGGTTGGAAGGGATTTTAAAAACCATCCAGTGCCACCTTCCACTGTCCCAGGGTGCTCCAACCTGGCCTTGGACACTGCCAGGGATCCAGGGCCAGCCACAGCTTCTCTGGGCACCCTGTGCCAGGGCCTCACCACCTTCAGATTAAAGAATTTCTTCCCAAAATCCCATCTAAACCTACTCTCTGTCAGTTTAAACCATTCCTCCTTGTCCTGTCACTCCAGGTCCTGATAAAATCCCTCTCCACCTTCCTCGTTTCCCCTTCAGGTCCTGGAAGATGCTCTGAGTTCTCCACACAAATTCCCCTCTCCAGCCTGAACAGCCCCAACTTTCCCAGCCTAAAGAAACCTTTGACATTTTCCACGTCCCTTTTTTTTTTTTCCCTTTCCCCATGGCTTCATGCTATTTAGGGAAAAAAAAATAACAAAACAAAAAGCAACCCAGTGTGTCTCCAGAGCAAGAATTGGGCAAGTTTCTGCTAACAAGAGGAACTGGAAGTTCATCCACACATTTTGAGGTTCTCTCGCCACGAAGTGTGAATAATAGATAGGGAGGAAGGCATTTTCCCCTTCGTGCTTGAATTTCTCTCACATCAATTAGTTTCCATCAGGCTTTCCTGCAGGAGAACGGAGCTTTGAATCGCTCTGGCTCAGAATTAACCGGAGCTGTGGGGAAGAAAGGGCAGGAAGTTAAAAGGAAAACTGCTGATGCCTTCCCCTGTGTGGTTTGTCGTGTAATTAATTTTTCGCATCTTTAGAAAACTTTGATTTTTCTCCATTTTGGTCGAAGCTGATCTCCAATAATGACCCGGGAAGCCATTGGCTTGTGAATGTTATGGGATGAGTATAGAAGGGAAAAATGGTGATTTTTGTCCTCTAAGTTGTGTTGTCACCTCTGAGTGCAGCAGGATCCTTGGCTGAGTGTTATTTTTGGGATATTCATGGGGGATCCCTCCTTTCTTTTGCTAAAGGTTTATTGGCAGGGCCCACGTGGGGGTGTCCCATCAGGGAAAAAATGTGGATAATAATAATAATAATAATAATAATAATAATAATAATAATAATAATAATAATAATAATAATAATAATAATATTATAATATTGCAGAGGCAGAGCTGGCTGCCCATCTTCCCTTGGGAAAGGTGTTGTAAAGAAACACTTGAGTACCCCCATCCTTAATTAAAACCTGGAGAAATTGACCTGGAACTGGACACGTTAATCCCCACAAAACAACATTTGTCTGTCATGAAGCCAAAGCTCCTCCATGACCTTTTGCTGAACAAGTTTGAGACCATTTTAACCCAATCCAGCAGGAGAAATGTCTCAAAATGAGCTTGGATTGCCTTTTTTAGCTTATTTTTTTACCTAAAACCAACTCTAAAGTCAAAATAAAGCACTGCTTGGGCAGGAGCGAAGGATTAAGTGTGCTGCCTGCAGAATCAGATGACAATATAATGTAATATAATATATAACAATAATGTAATTCCATTTTATTCTCTTGGAGTTATTCCTTGCAGGGAATCCCGAAGACTGGATGTTTTGTTGGCATTTTTGGGGCTCGCCAGCAGACACAGGATCCCTTTCCAGACTTGCTGAGCCATTGTGAGGCAGCTTGGCTGCGAAAATAAACACCCCCAGCGCTGCTGAGGGAGCTCTTGGGTGGAAGGGTTGGATTTTCAGGATGCCGAGTGGCATTTGGGCTCTGCCGGGATGAACAGGGAATCTGGATTCCCCCAGCTTTCCCCATTTCCCTCTGTAAATATCCCCCCTTCACGCCCAAAAATCCTGGAATGAAATAGGGGAAGCACCAATCAGCGCTTGTGGGGAGGGATGTGGAGCGATGGAATTGATGTTCTCATCTCCCAGGCGAAGTGATTTAATGCTTTGTTTGTTAAGGAGCACCGAGATTTACAAACTTGCAGGGCCAGGCTGTGTTTGGTGCAGATTGACAGTGCCGGTTGGGTTTTCCTGAGCTGTGATTCTGCGCCAGGGCTGGGTTTTTGGATCTTATCGAGAGCCTCCTGTTGACTGCTATCATTTGCATTAAGCAGGAATTTCCAGCTCCCTGTCTCCACGCCTTGAAAGCCATTCCTCACCTGGGGCTGTGTGGATAAAACTGATTAGCAGGAGGAAGGCAGGCAGGGAGAAACGTGTTCCTGGTGAAAAGGGCAGTACATCAAGCTGAAATTCCGGAGAAATGCTGAGTTCACAGAACCCATCAGGAGTTATTAACCTTTGCATGAGAACCGTGCTGCACAGGGGGAGGAAATTTGTCTGAGCTGAACTTCAGCGTCTCTCTGAAGCCGTTTGAAAGTGCTGCAGCAGCACTGAGAGTCTGATTTTTGCTCCTCAGCTCCATCCAAGGATGTCAAAGCACCTTTGCCTTAATGAATTTATCCCTGCAACAACCCCTGGCTCTGGTTAAATCCTCGCCAGGTGAGGTGCTGCAGGTGAGTTTCTCTGTAGGAGATACTCCCACCGTGGAAATGCTGCTGGATCAGGGTCTGCTTCCTACTGAATGTGTGGAATTGGAGGCACTGAAACATCTCCTCTCTGCTTTATCGTGAGCATCAATCAGTGCAGGCAATAATCCTGGATTTCCTGTCACAGCCCTGGTACCGTGGTCAGGGCAGGGTGTGACAGAAATCAGCAGCTCTGGGGTTATTGATGCTCTGGTGTCACTTTGGAAAGCATCAGCTCTGCTGTGGAAATCCCACTGTACAACCAGGGCTCAGCCTCCTCTTTGGAGACAGGGAAAATTTGGATCCTTTTCAAGTGAAATGATTTAAATGACGTGGTTTTGCTTCTCCAAAAATAACGTTGCTTCCCTACTTACATCTTCCCCTGAAGCTGCATTTTTTAGTTCAATTAAAAAACAGAAATAACAGGGAGGGGAAAAAAAAAAAACAAAAAACCTTTAGGAAGGAACACGCTCCCCAAATCCCCTGAAAATGAAATAACAGCTTAGCAGCGCAGCTTTGATTGATGCTTTGTTTGACATGCAGGGTGTAGGCAGCTACCTTGCTGTGGCATGTCTGGCTAAATCATCTGCTGTCACTTCTCAGAGTGCGCAGTTACCAAAGGTTCCGTGCTCGCTAAACCTGAGTTAATTACTCTGCATCACCATCTAGAGAGCACAGGCAGAACTCAGGCTCTGCTCTCACAGCATCATTTTGACGGGGATCCTTTCTGCTTTAGTGCTGTTTGCTCTCCAGAGCTCTCCCTCTCTCTAATTTGTGCTCTATTGCCACATCTGCTCTGTTGGATGGAGCAGAACTTTCCATTTTTACTCCCCTTCCATACAGCAAGAGGCATTTTTGGGGTGAATTGGGACAAATAATTGAAAATTCTTAGTGACAGCCACCCTAGAAATGAGAGATTCTGGCCTGGCCCTCTCCCAGAGGGAGCTGTGACCCCCATCCTGGGAGGATTTGAATATTGCCAGTGACAGAGCAGGAGCTGTGCGCTGTAATGCGCATTGTCGTGGTTTTCCTGTGTCCCCACGGGAATTAAGGATGCAGCGAGGGACTCTGAGCTTTGTTCCCTCGCTCCAGGAGAATTCCTCTGCGTTTGGCAGGAGCAGATGAGAAGATTGCTTTCGGTTCCTGAGGTGGAAAGTCCTGTGGGCCGAGATTTCTCTGCAGCCCCCTCCTGCCGCGGCGCGGAGCCGCCGCGATCGCCCCGTGAATAATGGAACGTTTTCATGTTTTAATCAGATGCAATTTTCCAAATGGTTTTTATGATTTGGCAAGTCCATTAAAAATGACATTTGTTCTGCTCTGACACTCCTAAGGAGCTCCACAGAGCATAAACACTGGAAATTACTTGTAAGGGGAAGAAGATATTAAAATTCCCCAGCCCTCGTGTGCTTGTCTGAGAAATCCTGGTGCCCTGTGCCAGCTTGGAGCGGAGCCACTCGATGTGCTCGGGGTTTTGCTGTGACTGGGGGCAGCTCCAGGCTGCTGCAGAGACCAAACACGGATATTTCTCATGCTGTGCCTCTCAGATGCTCTACAGGACCATATTTGAAGGCTGGAGATGAGGCTGGGCTCGACTGGATGGGGCACTGGAGTGCTCAGAGCAGGAGGGTTGGTAAATGCAGAGTGTTTTATTCCAGGCATGTGGTGTGAAGAAGCACCAGGACCAACTGCTCCTGCTCATTAGCTCCTGTATTTATTGACTGAAGTCATTCTCTGTTCAACTCGAGATTTGCACAGCGCTCACAGCAAATCCCGCCCTGCTGCCAAGTCCAGGGCGGTTTCAGAGTGAAGGTGGAGACTGGTTCTGTTTCTTCTCCTTCTTTTTCTCCATCTCCTCCCCTTTGTCAAAGGAATTCCTGGAGTTCATCTCCCTCCTGTCCCTCCAGGAATGTGCCCCCAGCACATCTGAGCATCACCAGGAGGCTAAAAATGCCTCTCCAGCAGCCCTGTCTCTCCGAGAGGATGATTTCAGCTGGAACTCACGGCTGGGCAGCTCTCGGGGAGCATTTTTCCAGCCTTGCTTCCGTATCCTATTCGGGCAGTGAAGTCCCTCAGAGTGGGGAACAACTTTCTGGAACTCTATCAAATTGTCTGCCTTGGTTTCTTTCGGCTTCCCCAGCCGCCACTTTCAGGCTGGTTTATTTCGTGTGCATCTTTTAAAACGGTTTTTCGCATCTCAGTCATGGATTGTTCCAGGCCACCCCTCCCTGGGCTGCTCAGGAGTTCCAGCTGTCACCGCGGGCTCTGCCAGGAAGGGCACAAGAGTGGCTTTTAGGTAGTTAAGCTTCCAATGATTCCTCTGAAATCCATTCCAAGCTGGATTCCGGCCTGAATGGGCTTCCTTTTTTTTT
>VZTJ01000995.1:0-17808 GCA_013397795.1 Orthonyx spaldingii | reverse complement strand
GACTTCCGCCTGAATGGGCTTTCTTTTTTTTTTTTTTTTTTTAGCCCTCTGCAGCCACCAGCCACACACTGGGCCCTTGATGCTATTTCAGATAATTTTTTACAAGTTGAAGCTTTTACTTTGCTGAAGTGAAAAACCTCAAATCAGGAACCATCCAAAGTGAGCAGAAGATACCCCAGGGGAAACCTGTGCAGGGGAAATTGGTCACCACTCCGAAAATTACTGCTCTAGCCCTGATTACCCATTAATTAGCCAGAGCAAGCTGCTCTTTCCAGCCTGCAGAATACGTTCCCTGCTGGTCCAGCTTGGAACGTTATTCCCTTTCTGTTCAGTCCTGAATCAGGCATTGATTTAACACCCCACAGTTGGCCAGGCAGGAACTTTGTTTTTTGCAGAAATGCTGTGTTCAGTCCGAACTCCCAAGTCCAGATTTTCATCCCATTTTTATCTCCCTGTCTTCCCTCCTCCCCTCGTGCAGGGATTAAGGTTTTTCATTGTGAAATATGTCCAGTTTTCCTGGATGTGAAAATAGCTGGAAGTCAGATTTTCCCTGTCAGGTTCTGCCTGTAAGCTCTGGCTTTCTGCTCTGGAATATTTAACTACACCTAAAATTATAAAAAATCCCTGATTGCTGATTGTAGAAGGTTTGGGGGGCAGTAAAAGCGTTCCTGGAAATTGCCAGGGAAGGCTGGGAATGAGGCTGGGAAGGAGGGATGATTTCTCTGCTTGTGTTGCCTCCAGGAACGAATCTCTTGGAGGTGCCAGAACTTCAGCGGAGTTTTGGTGGCACCTGTGGGAGTAGGAGTGGGAAGAGACAGATCAGGGTGGGCTCAGGATTCCAAGATAAAGGGAAATACACGGCTGGGTGGGATCCTGACTGCCTGGAAACAGCAACTTCGGGCTTTGTGCAAGGGGAAAGTGATGGAAAATAACTCAGCCTGTTGTGAGACACCGAAAACTGAACATTTCCCTCGACTGGGGCCCACGGAGAGGGTGCAGGGTGTGATGGAGGGGGAGGGCTGGGATCTGATTTCATTTGGAAACTCCAGGGTCCTGCACAGATCTTGTGGCACTGTGACCTTCCAGGGGATCCTGAGGGACAGAATCTGCCCTGACCACAGGAGCGAGGTTGGATTTGACCCAGTCCCAGCCCTGCATCCCAAAATCTGCATTTTGCAGCTCCCAGCAGGAGCAGGAGCAGAGGGATCGTTGCTCCTGGGGTTCCCCAGTACCAGCAGGACTCAGGGGATGTGAGGCCACTGTCACCTGAGCCCCGCCTGGCTGCCACCAGAACTCCCCAGCAGCAGGAGGAGCCTCTGATTCCCGCAGCCCTCCTTTGTTCTCCTGGAAGCTTTGGATGAGCATCCACAGCTCCATCCCTGGGCTCTGCAAATTGGCTCCAGCTCACCGCTGAAGTCAGGAGAGCTCTGCCCAGCTGAGAAAAATCTCATTTATCTGCTCCCTGGGGATGTGTCCAGGGAGGCTCAGTGAATCTTTAATGTCTTTCTTCTCCCTCCGCCCCAGAAAGGCAGGAGGGCTCTGTTATCCCAATTTTCCTGATGGGAGCTGGGTTTGGGCAGTTTTTGTGCTGTCTGGTCACGCTGTCTGCAGCCTGAGGAACCCAAATCTCTGCAAATCTCGTCTGGCTGCAGATTCTGAGCCTTGAAAACAGAATCCAGGAATGGTTTGGGTTGGAAGGGACTTTAAATCCCATCCGCTTCCAACCTCCTGCCATGGCAGGGACACCTTCCACTACCCCAGGTTGCTCCAAGCCCCGTCCAACCCGGCCTTGGACACCCCCAGGGATTTTCAGAGACATTTAAAGTGCCTCATTTCTACTGAGAAGCTTAATCCTCTCAAAGGGGTGGTTCAAAGTTCCTGGCTGAAATATCTCAGTGGGTTCTGGGAGCTGAGGCTGGAAGTCAGGATTAGCAGCTAAACCCAACCCTCCCTCTCTCCTTTATTGCTGGAGATCTCCCCGAATCAAATAATCAGCATCTCTACTCCCAGCTTCCCAGCCTGATGGTGGACTTGGAATTATTTAGAAAGGACATTTCTTTCTCCTTCTCAGAGAAACTGGAAGCAAAACCAGCCCAGCCAGGCAGCAGCAGCCCCTCTACGAAGATTTCCCTGCTCGGATTTAAATTTAGATTTCCCTGCTCAGATTTAAATCATTGCCACAACAAAGCCACAGAAACAAGGGGATTGAACAGAGAAAGCTGTGTGAGATTTGATGGTTTATAATGTGTTAACAGCCCCCAAATTTACCCTGTGAGGAAGGAACCCCGAGGAAAAGGGGATGTGATTCCAACCAGGGGAGTGTCTCCCATCCTGCTGCTCCGGCTTTCACCTCCAATTCTGGCAAACAAAGTAAACGTGGAAAACACAGTGTTTGTGCAAACTGCTCCTGGAGAAAACACGGAGTTATTCGGAGCCCCTCTTCAATTTGTGTTTCAGGCTGTGATTGCACAACAAAGGGAAAGCGTTTTCTGGAGACCGGGGCTGAACAGGAACCGCTGTTTGCCAACAAAGCAAATGTGTGGTTATCTCCTCGTCTCTGATCAGCTTGGGTTGGAATTAATCTGCCACTTGAGTGTTCAAATCCCTTGGGTTGCCTGAGCAGTGACACGCTGAGCTTGAAACAGGAGATTTATCTGCTGTGGAGCTTTGGAGCTGCTGCTGCTGTGCTCAGTCTGCAGATGCAGAGGTGCCATGGTGGGTTTGGGGGATCCTGGAGGGATCCTCAGGAATTCCTGTGGTTCTGGTGGTGCTCAGTACGACCAGAGTGAGCCCAGCTGGATCGGGAAACATCTCAGAGCAAAAAGTTATTTATCCTCTGCATTAATTTGAATTTTCTCTCTATTTTTGCTCTCACTGCAGGGTTTATGGGGTTGGGAAACCCAAGCACTCCAACGCCACTGCAGGACCCTTGGGGTGTGGAGAGGAACTCCCAGGGGATTGTGACAATCTCTGCTCCTGGAACGACTGGAAAGGGGGAGAGAGAGTGCAGGAGGGACAGAGGGACCCTGGAGCTGGCAGTGCCATGAATGGAACATTATAAAAAACGTCTGGCAACTGAGGGAATCCGATATCAGGGAGCTGTCAGTCAGGGAAGGGCAGCAACGGGGAGAGGGGAGAAGAAACAATTTGAAAGAAGAAAGGCAGAGCACAACTCGTTTTATGAAACCCTTATTTTAAGTGATATTTGCTGAATTACTTGGGGTTTTTTTTCTCTCAAGCTTGAAGAAAAAACGTTGATTCTTTTCCTTACCTTTGATTCCCAGATCTGGAGCATTTTTAGTTAAGGGAGGGAAGAGAGATGCACCAAAAAGGGATCCCAAACCCATGGCATCCCTTATTCCCTGCAGCCAAACATCCCTGCCCTGAGCTGATGGACCTGGGGGGAGCTCAGTGCCTGGGAGGGAAGAGAAATATTCAGTTCTTATCTTTAACACCAAATCCTGCGAGCGGAGCTGACATTTCCTGTGTGTTCTCTGCACGTTCAGCTCTGCCCTGGATGAATGCAAACAGAAAAAAGAGCCTGGACCTGGCAGAGAGCTGACCCCACCACCTTCCTTCTTTGATTCCAGGGTTTATTCCAGCCACTGGAATTGCCTGGTTTGAATGTCAGCAGTGCAATAACAGCCTCTGGTATTAATCATCACAGGTGCACGGGAAATAAAAAGAGAGGCGGCACCAGGGTCAAATGAAAAATTAAACTGAGCCCTTGCTCACGGTTTGGGCTTGGCTGAGGTGGTTGGGTCCAAGTTGAGAGCTGCCCTGCACGGGATCTTCATGGAATTCTTTGCCTGCTTCCCACTGCTGGGGAGTTTTAGGGTGGCTTGGTGTGTTTATTTGGTTTTTCTTTAGGCTGCAACAAGCGATGCCAGGGAATTTCCTTGTCACTGGAAATGGTGAAAGCTGTGGTGGAGTCATTTGGTTGATTCCGGATGAATTTGAGATGTCTCAGGGTTTTGCCCTGTTAAAAATTAAAAGTTGTGCACAAATTAAATTGTAAAAAGGTCAATTTTGGCTGGTGCTGCTCTCCAGAAGCTTCCTCTGTCCAGGAATCTCCTCCTGGATCCACCAGGAAGGGTTAAAACTCTGCCCCACCTGCCCCAGTCTGAGCAGGGGTCACTTACAGACCAGGCTGGCTCTCTGCACAGCTCATCCCCTTCCCCAAACCAGCCAAAATCTCCATTTCAACCCCAAACCAATCATGAGGTTGCTCAGCTGATGCGAGGGAGGGAGGCAGAGAAGGAATCAGAACAGCCACAGGTGGCACAGGAAGGGAGGGAACGTTTTTGTCTCTATTTTTCTGTTCTTTCTTTAAAAATTTGCCGTATTTTGGGACCTCTGGGTGTTGACGGTTTTGTCCTTGCCTCCCAGACCTTGTAGGATTTATCCCCTGCCCTCTCATCTTTCCCCAGCCATCACAACTTTATTCTGAGGGACACTTTTCCCTGCTTTTTCTTAGAATTTTCCAGTGCTTTTCATGGAAAAATCCTCCGGTGGCCTCTTCTACCTTTATGCTTTTTTCTTCTGATAAATTCCTGGAAAATGCAATAAAGCAGAAAGTCTTGGGGGGTAGGAGGTGGACTGAGGTGATTTCTATTTCATGCTTTTATTCCAAAATCTGGGAGGAATGAAGGAAATTCCGAAACAAAACGCCGTGATTGCTTTTTCACAGCCCTGCAAAGCCCCGGTTCCACGCAGGAGCTGGGGAGGAGGTTGGAACATTTCTTTTATTTAATCCAATCCCATTCATTCTTGGGTCCTGATTTTCTAGCCCGGCATGAAAAGTCTTTGATGACTCTGGCACAGGTCTGTTATTATCTAATTGCTTTTCCAGAGATCTTTCACGGGATCATTTGGATATTGTTATCCCTCCCGAAGCCTGATCATTCTGCTACACCAAAATCTGGCCCTGTTTGTTGTTAATTGTGATTTGGGAACAGCTTAAGGCTCTCCAGGTCCACCAAAAAGAACCTTCAGAAAATTTGGGCATGAGAAGTGAAGCAAAGTTGTGCCGAGGGGGAAAAACATCAGGGGCTCATCAAAAATTGCAGCAGAGACTGAGACAGGACCCTGCTTCCTGCAGAAATCCTAAAACTCCCAGCTGGTGTTTCATTCCAGGCACCACAGAGTGCATTTGGTTTGGGTTTTTGTGGCTCTCGTGGCTTGTGAGTCTGTCCTGGGTCTCCCACGGCTTGGTGAGGAGAGGATTTCTGCTCAGGTTTCTGTGTAATCCATGGTGGCTCTCTGGAAGGTGCACCCAGGCTTCTGCAGCTTATTAGAAGGGTCATTAAAGAATCTGATAATTAAACAGAAGGATCCTGAACTGATTGCTCAGCAAATCCCTCCCATTTCTCTTTGACCTGCAGTTAATTCACATTTTCTGAAGGCAGATTTTTTTTTTTTTTTTTTCTTTGGACAACGCCTTTCTTTCCATGAGTGCTGCAAGGATAAAATCTGAAAATTGTCTGCAAGGACAAAGGGAAACAGCCACAGTTTGTGAAGGGGCAGGGACAGCTCGGACTCCAGGGAGAACTTTGCCATCAGGAAGTTTTTAACCCTCACACAAAATTTGACAACGGAGAATTTCCCGAGGTTGGAGGCTTGTCTGGAGCAATCCCCAGAGGGGTTTTCACTCTGGTTTTAAAGGTTGTTTCCCCTTCTGTCAAGGAGGTTGTGGAGGAATTCAGGGTGACTGAGTGTCTCTGACAGCCCATCCACAAGGTGAAGTCATTCTGAGGGGAAACAGCTTTTCCTTGGATGCTTCTCCATCTCCTTGAGCAAAATTTAGGGAGAAACACAAGGAGGGGATGGAGGGAAGAGGTGAGGAGAGAGGAGAGGCAGAATAAAACAATCTGGGAGGGAAGGAGAGGATCTGGCATAGCTGGAATGTGTCCAGAGCCCGTGCAGGTTTAGACAGAACCTCTGTGACAGCCAGACAAGGCTGGCCAGGCCAGATTTCACAGGAAAAGCATCCGTGGTGTGAGGCTGATCCAGTTCCAGCCTCTGGAAGAGACACCCGAGCCGTGCAGGCCTGGAGCAGGAATGTGGGACAGCACCAGAGCTGTCTCCAGCTCAATGCACACCCTGCTCACACAATGATTTGTTGTTTGTCTTCCACCAGCACCTCCAGGCTTCCCCTGCCACCTGAATCCGTGTGCAGGGGCAAGTAACGTCCCCAAACCTTTGTTTTCTGCACAAAAAGGGGCTGGGGAGGCTGTTGGGGAGCTGAGAGCAGGCAGGAGCTGCCCCATGAGGGCCCTGGGAAGCTCCCGGGGGGGAATTCAGGGATTTTGGGGGGTGCAGGGTGTTGCTGAGGGGGGACAGAGCTGGCAGGACCTGGGTTTGCAGCTCAGCTGTGGCTCTGCACGGTGGGGAAGCTGAGGAGGTGCCCAGGGGGGCGGAGGGGATTCACTCCTCCAGGGCTGTGCTGGGTTTTGGGCCCTTCACTCCCAGCAGGACATCGAGGGGCTGGAGCACATCCAAAAAGAAAGGAAATGGAGCTGGTGAAGGGTCTAGAAAACATCTGGGAAGTGGGGAGGCTCAGTCTGGAGAAGAGGAGGCTCAGGGGAGACTTTCTGCAGCTCCCTGAGAGCAGCTTACAGTGAGTTGGTCTCTCCTGCCACGGCTCAAGTGACAGAATGAGAGGAAATGACCTTAAAATGAGCCAGGGGAGGCTCAGATTAAAGAGGAGAAAAATATTTTTTTTGTTGAAAGAGTGGCCAGGCACTGGGATGAGTTGCCCAGGGAGGTGCTGCAGTCGCTGGGGGTTGGGGTTCAGGGGTGGTGGTGACGGCAGTGCTGGGTTGAGGCTTGGACTGGATGGTCTCACAGGTCTTCTCCAAACTGATGATTCTGGGAGTAAAGAACAAAAAGCTGCAACCACAGACCTCGGGCTGTGCCCAGGAGCCAGATTTGGGCAGTAATTGTACAAATCTCAGTTATAAATACGGGACACGAGCACGAGGAATGGCAGCAGCAGCTCTGTTGGTGTCACTGGCTCCGTGTTGACTTTGCAGTGACAGAGATTTGTGCAACCCCTCACATTTAATTTAAATACCACACACAGAGCTGCCAACCCCCCTGGCCTCGTAACCCTGACAGATTTCCCAGGGCAATTTTGAATTTTTACCCTCTTTCCACAGTGTCCTCTGTGCTCACCCCCAAAATATCAGATTTTTTTCCCTACACAGTCAAAATTTAGCAGCACGAGGCTGGAGGGGAGGCCTGGTGTTCCTGAGGCTTGAACAAATTACCCCACAGAACATTAACTGGTGTGCCATGAAGTATTATCATAATTAATTACAGCTAAACTGCAGTTGTCAAATAAATGAACAAAGTACATTTCATGATGCATTATCCTTGCTCTTTTATTGTTTGTCCTCTTGCTTGTTAAGCTGGGGATAATCACTCATTTGCAGTCAGGCTCCTGGGTTGCTAAAGTGGAAGCTCCACCACAGCCATGGAGGTGTTGGTGCTTCAAAATACGAAATTCTTAATGAGAAAAAGCTCAAATGACAGCAGCACTGAGGTCAGGGGAACTTTTTTAGGCCTTTATGGAGTAACAGAGAACCAGGAGTCGTTAAAATGTTTGCATTGTTGCACAATTTTGTGTCCTCTCATGTCAAAGGTAAAAAAAAAATATTTAAGTTTAAATAAGCAAAGTGTGGATGGAGTGTGAGGACGAGAAATAAAATTGGTGCTTTAGGGTACAGATGACACCTTTCTCCACGTAAAGGAGACAAGATCTTTGCAGATAATGTGTAAAAATGACCTTGCCAAGGGCTTCTGAGCTCAATCTTCAGCTGCCAAATATTGGCAAAGCTCCCCTGAAGAGTCTGGGACTCACCTGATTTACTCCACTCAGCTGCCTGGTGATTCCCCCAGAACTGGCTAAAACAAGGCATCACTTTTATCCCTCAGCTCTTGACAACTGCTGGATGAACCCCGAGTCCCTTTTCCCGGATGTGAATGAGTTTATCTCGTTAAAAAGCAAAAAAAAATCGATTGTCTCAGCCCAAACCTGCCAGAAATTTCGTGTGTCTGTGTCTGTGTGCAGAAATTTTCAGGGCAGACACCTGAAAAGCTGAATTCTGAGTGTGTGACCCAGGTGAAGGCACGCAGAGCTGGCACACAGCGGATGTGGCTGCACAAAGAGCTGCCTAAAAGTGGGATTTTCGGTGTTTGTGCCATGGGAAGCACTCGGGGAAGGAGCAGGGACACTTGGCTGCTCCTCTGTTTAACACCTCGAGGTGGGCACTGTAATTCTCTGCAAGGCAGATGCTCCTGTCAGTTCTGTTGTTTCCTTGCCAAGATGCATTTTACCTCTGGGAGCCCTCAGGGGCCCATTTACCAGGGCTAATTAATTAAATTAACAGGCTTTTTAGGCTGGCTGGAGGTTGGTGTAACAAGTGTGCTTGGAAAGAAAGCTGGATGTGCACAGCCCTCGGTAAACAACGCCCAGGTTAAAACTCCTGCCCGTGTCTTTCACTGCCATTAATCAGAGAAAAAAAAAATCAAATTGTGCCAATTCACCCAGCTCCTTTCATCTGTGCTTTTCTCTTTCCTATCTGCTGTGTCTCTGGGAGGTGTGGAAAAGCTGTTTTTCCGTGGATCCCACAGGCCCAACCCCGCACCCCCTCCCTGTCAGCAGCACCGCACGGTGATTTTTCATCATCTTTCATGGAGCAGAATTAAATCTCATTCAAATAATCCCTTTCCCCTGTGAGCAGGGCTCGTTCTGTCTCCCCATTTTGCTCAAATTCCACCATTTGCACCCATTCCCTCCACCTTGGAAGACAGGGAAGGATGGGAAGGATCAGCTGCCGTGGATATCTCTTGCCACTCCAAAAAGGAAACCAAACTCTTTGAAAATCCTCACTTTTAGCAAAGATGGCCCCGTTGGGCTGTAATTACCCCAGTGCATTCCAATGGGGTCATGGATCATGGCTGGACAACCCTTTCCATGAAGAAATTCCTGCTGATGTCCAACCTGAACCTCCCCTGGCACAGCCTGGGGCCGTTTCCAAACTGACTCCAAATTATAACAGAGTAACAGAGTCAGACTTGAACTAAATGATCTTTATGGTCCCTTCCAACCCACTCTGGGATTCTGTGAACTTTGCAGTCTGGCTGTGAATTTTTTTGGAAAGTCTCAAATACTGCAGACCTTGGATTTTTTTTTTTTTTTTNTGCTGGCTTTGTTTTTTTTTTTTTTTTTTTTTTTTTTTTTTTTTTTTTTTTAGATGTTTCTTATCCCCCCACCCATAAGATCATTGCATTTTAAATCAAGGAGAAAGGTGCAGCTCTCCAGGTTTTCTCCTCAAGTTCTGGTTTCGTTCTTTCCATAATCACCTTCCTGAAAGATGCCTTGCATCCCACAGGGATCTCCAAGTTCAGCTGCCTGCATCTTCTCCTTCCTTTATCAATTATGGATTGCAGCAGCCCCAGGAGGGCCCTGACTGCACAGGAAATTCGGGGGAACTCCAAATAAAACCTGGCCCTCGAGACTTTCCTGTCTCACCAGAAAAAAATTCCAGGCAAGGTCCTTTCTGCTCTGTTGTTGTCGCTCTCCAGGTACAAAACGGGATGAAACTTTCCCTAATTAGGGAGCTGCTGAGACAGTGCAATAGTTGAAAAAAGTTTGAACTCTCACTTCCCCCTGAGCTTCCAATAACTCATTGAGCTGTGGTGTCTGTCTGGAGTAGAAATGACTGCAGAACTTGAGAGCTGTGGTTTATCCAAGCCAGGAGAGTGAGTGTCCAATGAAGGATTGAAGTCGGGGTGTTGTTCCAAGCCTCCCCCAGATGTTCCCTCTCAAGTCCGGGTGGCAGGTCAGTGAAAAAAAAATAATAATTTGAGGAGATTTTGGACATGTAAGAATTTCATTTTAATGGCAGGGTGGAAGGCCTGAGGGAAAGCCAAGATCATGCAACACCAGTGGACAGGGAATGTTGTCAGAGTGGAGGTTCTTGCAGAGCAGAGCTGTGTCTTGAGAGAAATAAATCCTCCCCTTCAAGGCTTTTCCCCCTAAATTCAGTCAAATTATGAGCTGCAAACACGTGGCAGCACAGTCGAAGCAGGATTTTGGCTTTCCAAGGTTTAGGAGCCACAAGTTTGATGTTGTTCAGGATGAACGTTGTGTTCTCAGCACCCCAGCTCTGCCCAGCTGAGGACCTGAGCTCCTTTGGGCTTTGGATTTTTCCCTGATGGCCTGTGAGGGGTGCAGCAATTAAACCTTCATCTGCAAATATTAATTAGGAAAACACGGAACAGGTTAAGGACGGGGTGGTTGTTCCCTGCACTGCTTCTTACCCCACTCCCCTTGCCCGAAGCCTCGATGAAAGGGTGGAAAAGGCAGCTGGGCTCTGCCTGACACAGAATTCATTCATTCTCATCACAGAGTCAAATCTTGATCCCCAAACCATCAATATTTCAGGGCCAAGGCAAGGCCCAGAGTGGGGGAGGAGAGCTCCCTCAGTCTCCAGGCTCTTTCTGTAGTTAAAAGTTCACCGCAGAAAATTTGATGCTTAATAAATTGGAGCCTTCTCTGCTTTAAATCATTTCTACAGCAATTGCAGAAGAAAATATAATTATTACAAACTGGTCATTTGTTACTGAGAGATCTCATTAAATTGACTCGGTGCTGGAAGGTTTGGTGGGGGATGGAAGGGGAGAAGAGGCAAAAACCTGACAGAGGGGTGGGAGAGGAGTCTCTTAATTACAGATTGATCCTTTCTGGTGATTGAATGTGGAACATAATCAGCTCATCCTTTCTGCTGGGGCAGACGGGAGCTACAGGGACCTTTTTGTCTCCCTTGCCCTGCCAGCATGGCTTGCTAATGGCCTGGGGATGCAGGGAATAGCCCGGAGAACTTGGAGAGAGCACATTTAGCTGAAGTCATGGATCAGGGCTGCTGTCCTCCCCTGGGAGTCAGCCTGGGCCAGGATTTAATGCAGTGTTGTGGCCTCAGCACGTCTTCATTTCATGCTGAGTGAATCCCACGGCCCTTGGCCACGGCAGCCACTGCCCTGCAGCCGAGCAGGGAGAGCTCTGGGAACCCAGAGCCGAGCCTGGAGACACCTCAGGAGCTGCTGGCAGCATCCAGCCTTGGAATCCCCGAATCCCCAAATCCCAGGGTGGTTTGGGGTGGAAGGGACCTCAACACTCACCCAGTCCCACCCCTGCCATGGGCAGGGACACATTTCACCATCCCAGGGTGCTCCAAACCCCATCCAGCCTGGCCTTGGACTCTTCCAGGGATCCAGGGGCAGCCACAGCTCCTCTGGGAATCTGTGCCAGGGCCTCAGGACCCTCAAAGAATTTCTAATTTCTAATCCAAACCTGCTCTCTTTCAGTTTAGGACCATTCCCTGTGTCCTGTCCCTCCATCCCTTGTCCCCAGTCCCTCTCCAGCTCTCCTGGAGCCCCTTCAGGCCCTGCAAGGGGCTCTGAGGTCTCCTTGGAGCCTTCTCTGTCTCCATAAGAAAGTTGCTCCAGCCCTGTGATCAACCCTGGACTCTTCCCCACAGATCCATGGATTTATTGCACACAGCACTGCAGGAGGACAGCAGAAAAAATGGAGAGAATCTCTCTTTTTTTGGTCACTTTGCTTTTGGTGCATCCCAGCATTTCCTGGGAAGCTGGGAAAGCAGGAGCTGCTGAAATCTCCCTCTCCAACCCCAGCCAGCTCCCAGCAATGTGTGTGTGTACATCTGTGCATATGCAGATTAAATAAATTTACAGGAACGCTTGGAAATGGGGGAGGATTTGAGGTGGAGCCTCTCAAAAATAAAACAACAGAAATTAAAGCTCAGTTCTCACTCCCAGGAAAGATATCCACGACCACGAAGTGCCAAAATCGCAGGGGGAAATGATTGCTGCTGAGGGGGATGAGATTTTTCAGAAAATGTTCTTTCCAAGGAGGAGAATATTGTGTGTTTTGACATCCAAATGGAGCAATTGTTTTTGCGAAATGGTTTTTCTCCAGGTTTAGACCTTTTTAGTGGCTCCTCATCTCGGAGCCTTAAAGGAGCAAAATTGCTGAAATCTGACAAATTGATAGACCATAATGATCTAATGGTGTGTGGTGTGATTGTGAGAAAGGAGGGAAAGAAGAGCAAGAGTCTCTGCTAGGATTTTAAGGAAATTATTCCTGGACATTTAGATTGTCTTTTCCCAGCACTAAGAACAATACCAAGCACTCTCCCACTGGATTTTCCTCCATAAAAGTAGCAAAACTTCCTGCAGTCCTGGGTGGAGAAGGTCATCCAAATATTGGAATATTTATTTCAAATAAATCCAAATATTATGGAAATCAGCTTTTTTTTTTTCTTTCTTTTTTTTCCTCTTTGGTCCAATTACCAATGCACACTCAGGATCTTGGGCAGCAAAGCCCCAATAAAAAATTAATAGAGGCTGAAGCACTCAGGCAGCCCCAAGGGAGCTGTTATCTTTCACTCATGGGTTAACACCACATTTGGCTTAAGTAGGAGCAGCAGGACAAAAAAAAAAAAAAAAATTAAGAGAAGAAATTAAAAGTAATTGTAGTGACAAAAATAAATAAAGGTTTGGCAGTTCTGAATTCTTTACAGATTTTTTCTGCTGACTGAAAACGTTCCCTCAAGTCACCCTGATTTTTGTAGTTGCTTCCTTCTGGTTTGAAACTGTTCCTGTTCTGGTTCTGGATACATTTCACAAGGAAACTGAAATGTCACCCAGCTTCAGCACTGAACTTTTGCTCCCTTTTTACATCTGAAGTATCTGGAATAGAGAAGCGGTTTTGCCCAGCAAAAAGCAACGTGTGAAATTAGGGAGAGAAAAAAATTCCAAAAAACACATCCCAGCTAAAGCAGAAATCTTGGATTGTGGCCAGAAGTGGGAAGAATTGGGTGTTTTAGGGATTTTCACCAGCCCAGGGACACTGGTTGGGGGTTGTTTGAGGGTGCTCCAGCCTGTGGGAGATGTTCTGGCTGCTCAGTCAAGGATGAGGAGCAGGGAGGGCTGGGTGGGATTTATTCCTCCTGGAAAGTGAAGCCGGCATTTCAGGCATAGGAAAAATCCCTTTTTCAGTGCCTTTGTGGGGTTTTCACAGAGCCAGGGAATGGCTGGGGTTGGAAGGGACTTTAAAGCTCATCCAGTTCCATGGGCAGGGACAGCCCCCACTGTCCCAGGGTGCTCCAAGCCCTGTCCAGCCTGGCCTTGGACACTTCCAGGGTTTCTCTTACCCCATTAAAGGGCTTTTCTGGGAATGGTGGCTTTTGGTTTGTGGTGTTTTGGGATGGGGAGACCCCGCAGAGGATCATTCCTTTGTTTATTTGTCCAGCAGTGGGAGAGGGGGGAGTTGGAAGCACCTCAAAGTGCCACAGCCCAGATGTCGCCGTGTCCTTCCAGCAGCATCTCCCCCTACAAATCCCTTCCTGGAGGCAGGGAAAAGCTGCTTCCCAAAGCATCTGGGGCTGCACCGAGCCAGGTCTCTCTCTGCCCTGCCAAATCCTGGGAATCTCCCCAAAATGAGCAGCTCCTGGTGCTGGCCCGGCCTCATTCCGAGAGCAGAGCTCCCTGATCCTGCCTGGCTCCACCGAGGGAGATCTGGGCAAGGAGAGGGGTCTGAATCCCTTCCAAGCAGCAGAATGTGGGATGGAGGAGCAGCTCCTAAAGGTTAAAAGTGATTTCAGTTATTCATCCGGGCTGGGAGACCCTGAGAGGCGCTCAAGGGGAATCCTGGAGGCTCTTGATGTCCGTAAGGAAATGGGAAGGTGGCAGCCCTTGTTTCACTGAACGACCAAATAAAAACCTTTAGCCTGAAACGAGCAAACCAAGAAACAACAAAAGACTTGAAATACAAAGCCTGGAGAGCACCAGCCTTCCCAACCAGACCCAAAATATCATCTGGCTGGCAGAATTCCCACAGAACAATAGAGCAGAGTACCAATAAACACAAAACCCTCCTCCCACCCCCCAAAAAAATTGGTATTCACGTAGTGCTGGTGCAGCAGCAGAGCAGGGGATGTGTGCCGAGGCAGTGCCTGTGTGCTCTGGCTGCTGTCTGATGCTCAGGTTTCGTCTCAGCTGTGACAATCCTATCTGATCATTAATAATACAATAATGAAATAGCGGCTGGAGAGACACTTGGATAATCATCTGAGCAAAGGCTCATTAGCGCCGCAGAACAATCACTGCCGCGTAATAACAGATCCCAGGAAATTTCAATTAAAGCTGGGACTCTGTTGCAATTTCATTTTGTTTCCAGCCAGCCAGCGCATGGTGTAATTGCAATCAGCCAAGGCAACACAAGCTCCTCTAACTCAAACCTTCCCATGGGAATGGAGGTGGGCTGCCTGGCTGGATCCTGGGATTTTTATCCAGCATTTCGTTTCAGTTCTACTTAACAGGGCAGACAGACGTGGATGTTGTTGCCTGCAACATCAAATGTTCCGTGCTGAGCTCAAATTGGGGTAGAATCACAGTCCCAGACTGGTTTGGGTTGGAAGGGACCTTAAGGACCATGACAGGGACACTTTCCACTGCTCCAAGCCCTGTCCAACCTGGCCTTGGACACTTCCAGGGATGGGGAACCCTCTCTGTTGGATTACGGAAAGCTTTTCCAGTGTTCTGCTGCTCTGTACAAGTGTAGTGGAAGAGCTGCCAGGCACCTGCCTTTGCACACAGGGCCAGGGAGCAGGGGAAGCTGGAAGATTTTTTTGGGAGAATCAGGTTATCAGAATGTTAAAGTCCAAAATTTGACACAAATTACTTCAGCATTCTGTGCTTGGGGAGGGAATGGGGTTTGCACTCTGTCCCTGATCCTCCCCACTGTGCTGGGCACTGGTCAGTGGATTCCTGTGCTGCTCCATCAGAGCTGCTCCTTGCTTTGTTCTGCAGGGTGGATGTCCCCAGTTTGTCCCCTGTCCTTGGGTAGGACAGCTCTGCGTCCTCACGGATTTCACCAGAGGTCCCAAACCCTTTTGTCCACCCAGACCGGAGCCCTTCCGCTCGGATATTGGCTGGCAGAGCTCCAGGATGAGTAATTGCCTCTCACCAGCTAATTAACGTTTCCTCTGTGCTCTCAGATGGATGCTGTGCTCTCCTTCCTTCCCTGGCCTGGCCCCTTCGATCTGGTCCTTGGGTGCTGTTGCAAGGCTGCCACGCTCCACCCTGGGGATGGCTGGATGGTGGCACTGAGGTGTGTGTTTAAACTCTGCCTGGCCAGTGGAGTCAGAGCTCAGGAACTCATTTGTTGTCCACGGGGAGCGGCTGGAGAGGAGTTTGTGATGGTGGATGCTACATCTGGGAGGGTTCCTGTGGGAGCTGTGACATTCCCCAGCGAGGTTTCCCTTCAGGAGGGGGTTCCCTGCCACCCCCACAGCCGTCCCTCTGTCCCCAGCTCAGCTCTCTGTGCCATGGGGTGATGGTTTTGTCTGCACAGACCTCGCTGTGACCTGGCTGTGACAAAGTCACTCAGGGCCCTGGGATAAAAGGAGCAGGAAGGCAGCTCTGGGAGGGACATTTCCAGCTCAGGGATGAGCCTGGGAGCCACCATTCATTTGGTAGCTGAGGGAATTTCACACCAAATTTGGGGAGGAAGAGAAACCTTCTAACTCCTAAATATCTGGGTTTATTTGCAGAGCTGATGGCTTTATGCAAACCAAGCATCGTCTCCTTGGCAGTCACCTGTGGAGACATCTCCTGGGGACTTGAAATTGACTTTGGAATTGAAAGTGGCTTTTGTTTTAATGGTTTATCTAACGCTTTTCCCATTTTTTTTACCAACTTGCATTTCCCTGCAAGCACCAAGGCCCTGGTGGTGCAGAGCAGCAGGTCAGGGTGTGTGCAGCAGGCAGCAAGGCTCACTGTGATCTCCGACACTTTGGCTTTTAGCTGGGGATGCAGAAAATGAAGTCTCTTGGCATCATTGCTCCCTGCTCTCCACAACCCATGGAGTAATTGTTTACACATTCCATTCCTTGGTTTTTGCTGGCATCGCGTTTTGGGATGAAAAACAGGCTCAGTGGACTCACAGCCTGCCCCAATCCAGGAATTTTCATGTTGTTGTGGAGCTGGAGGGGTCAGCAAAGGCACCCTCAGGGTTCCCCTGCACATCCATGTCAGGAATGGAGCTGAATCCCAGATCTCCTGCACCTCACAAGGCCAGGAGACAGCACAGAGACCCCTCCAGCCTGGAGTTTGTAGGGACTTGAGGAGACAGTTCTGGGGGAAAGTTTCCATAAAGGTGAGCAGCAGCACATTCCCTGAATTGCTGCCTCTGTGCCCCAGGGGAAAATACCTGGTTTTGTCCCCCTTTCCCTTGCCAAGGTCCCTTGGGGAGGATTCCTTCCCAACCACAACCATCTCCATCAGCTGCACCCTCACAGCCCGGAGGCAAATTCCATCCCATTCCTGACTGATTCACTCCTGAGCTGCTGGACCCTTCCCAGCTGCTCCCACCCGCACCTCTCACAACCTGGAGCACCTTAATGCCCACAAAAAGCTGCTCTTGGCTGGGTGCAGAAGGCACCGGTGCCCTGTTTGCAGCAGCTCTGCCAGGGCGTGGAGAGGCTGTGGCTGCAGAGGCAGCACGAGCAGACAGGAATGTGTGATAACCGAGCAGCAAACACGCTCCAGGGAAGGGAGGGATGTGCTGGAGGGATGAAAGAGCCTTCCAGAACGTGCTGGCAAGAAGGAAAGGTGCTTTTGGCATGGGATACTCGGTGGGTGCCAGGGATGAGGAGAGCAGGGCTCTGCCCCAGCTCACCCTGGCACAGCTGGTGAGGCAGAGCTGCTTTTCCCACTTTTCCCTGCTGTTTTTCCCCCCCATTCCCAAGGCAGGTGAGGGGCTGCACATTCAGCCTGGCTGCCGAATCCAATCTCCCCCTGACAGGTTTCTCCCCTCGTGTTTTGGCACTGCTTGTAGTGCCTGTCATGTCAATAAAGCCTTTCCCCTAATTTGAATTTATCTGAGCATTTGTGCAGGTTATCCATGTGTGAGAGCAGCTGCGTGTGAGATGGATTTATTTCAAGAGGGATGTGCGAGGGTTTGCCAATAGCCAGGAGTTGCAAACACCTCGGAACAGCCGTGCCCCCATCCTAATCTTGCTCTGGTGCTCCTCAGACAGCACCCAGAGCTCTGCTGGGACAGAAGGATCCTTGTCCTGCTTTTTTTGGATGTGGCAGGAGCTGTTTAGCACCTCTGAAAGAGCCAAACCTTAAACAAATGGCCATGAAAACACAATTCCTGTGCAACGGCGTTCTCCTGGCACATCCATGGATGCCCAAACCACCCTCAAAATGTCTGACCCCAAAGCAGTGAGGGGAAAAGCAGCTCTGAGATGAGGAGAGGCTGGACCTGTGATATTGGTGAGCGTTGGATCAGCCCTTTGGATCTGGGCTTGTCGCATTCCCTGCCAGATCCACGCTGCAGCCACGCTTTTCCTGGCGCAGGATTCAGGATCTAGGGTTTAGCCTGACCCTAAAACAGGGTTTAGATCGAGATTTTGTTCTCACCTGTTGTGGCAGGGGCTGTTTGCTCCCTGCAGCCTCCTGGGTGTTGAAGGCTCTGCCCTCTCTGATCTGGAGTTGGTTTTGTCCCAGTCCCTGTCAGGCTTTTGTCTTCTTTTCTGATATTTGTCTCATCTTCCGTTGTTTCTTTAATTAGCTGCAGCTTTTTCCTCTCTCTCTTTGATCTTGCTCTGGTCTGCTGAGACCATCAATAAAGCTTAATGGAGAAAAGGTGCTCTTTGTTTGAGCTTTGAGAATTTTCCTTTTTTTCTTTGAGTCTTTCTTTTGGTGGGGGGA
>VZTJ01000994.1:369150-394116 GCA_013397795.1 Orthonyx spaldingii | reverse complement strand
CAGGGCCAGGCCAGCAGCACAGGTCTTGCTTTCAAGTTTTTGTGTGATANTCAATAAGTCACAGAAATCCTTCCTTGTGTGTGGCTCAGTCAGGTTCAGTAGCAGATGATCTGGAACATATAGCATAAAATACATAACATAAAAACACCCTAGGACATACGTGAACCCAGCAGGCAAGCGAGTGGCAGCCACGCTCCTCTCGCAGCCTGCACGTTGTGCGCACAGGCACAGTGCTCTGCAGCTTTGTTCTTCGCCTTTTGTAACAGGTTGCGCTTTCATGCTCTCGCAGGCAAACGAACAGCTGTGTGTGTCCTTCTCGCAGAGAGTGCTGCGCCGCCAGCGAAGCGCTCCAATGTGCCACTTCCGCCGAATGAAGATACCTGGGGCCGTGTGCTACTGCTCAGCGCTGAGGTACCTCCACGTTCTGCCTCTCTTGCCGTCTGAATCAAAACAAAACTTTTTGGTTGCCTCTCGCACAGAGAACCATGTCAGGAGAAAAAACGTGTTCTGCATGAGCCCTTCTCGTCACCCACATTGTGCTGCTGTGTGGAAAGCCTCGGGCATCGAAAGACGAAGCCAGCAAAGCGCTTCTTTTCTCTCCTGGCGTGTTTCGCCAAGGGAGGGCTGGCTGGATAGGTTGCACTCGGCGAAGCAGAAAGAGGACGCCTGTGCCTAGGGCTGAGGAACAAGCGCGCACAGCACGCTGTGCACGCGTGCAGCATAGTCGCTGGAAAGCCACAAAGCTGAGAGTGCCATCGCTGGGCTTCAGGTCTGTCCAGCACCCAGAAGATGAAGAATGAAGCTCCCAAGCACCATGCTTGTGTGTGCAGCGTACAGGCTGTGAGAGGAGAGCTCCACCATGATGTGAGACCAGCCTTTCCTTTCTTTTACTTTTCACCCAAGCACAGAAATTATATTCTTCATTTAGGTGCACAGAGAAATATTTGATGATGGAATAAAACCCCAGAGATTTCATTTCTTTTTGGTGACTGGGGGGGAAAGAAAGTATCTCAGAGTTTCTACATTTACACTTGATTATTGGGCCTGCCACCCTTCCCGCTGTTAATGGAGTGAGGCTGTTACGCTAAAATTTAACATAGGGTTTGGCTAATGGTGGTGCTCTTCAGCACCAGTTATTTTCCTTTCCAGACTAGAGAAGTCAACAGAAGGAAAGTCTGTCAGACAAAAAAATACCTACTGGAGGGTGTCTCCAAAACGACAAGCTATGTGCATTGAGACAAGGCTCTGAGTAATCTCTGCTCAAAGTCTGTGGTCTTTCAGCCTGGTCTTGTAACCTGGGTAATGACCTTGGCCACAGGATAAGTGGGCTTATCTTGGCTCTTGGCATGGAAATTGCTGACAGGGAATACAGGGAGCTGAAGGGTGCACACAAATTAACTGCTGTCCTGTATCAGCTGTGGGGAGGTACCTCACAGCCGAGGGGTTATTTCATCTCCTCTTCCAAATCCCAGGCTACAAGCTACCAGTGACACTGCCAAACCTCTGAGAGCTGACACTTGTTCCTCTTGAAGCACCCCAGTGCTGTGCTTCCTTGACACATCCATCAACAGAAATAATCATGGAAAAACTGCTTGAATTCTACAGGGGGGAAAAAATTGTCAGAAATATTGCCTGCAAAGTTTTCCTTACTATGAAAAGTACCAGTCATAAATCCCCAAACACTTTATCCGTGAAAGAAGGGCTGCCACGTTCCCGATTCTTACTGCAAACACTTCCTTCATGGTATGAGTCACCTGGTTCCTGGTGCATTTATAGAGCAGCTGATGAAGCCCACACCTACCCGGGGATAAAATGTCTCTCGGCAAAGGGAGTGATACCTGAGCAAATAATCTGTCACTTGACTCACGTGGCTCCTACGTGGTGCCCCTCTGCCTGGGATTCCATCAGCACTGCTGGGAAGCAGGAGGGAAAGGTCAGTGAATTGAGTACAAAAACCCAAATTACGTATATCCTCAGGCAAACAACTAAATAAAAAAAGAGCGGTAAAAAAAGTAATAAATGATTACTCAATGTTTATCTTGGCTTTTTTTTTTTTTTTTTTCCACTGGCAAGACAAACATTGGGGTGTCAGGGCACAAAGGGACTCCTGGATATATTTTTTTAAGAATGTCAGACTGAAAAAGGTCAGGAAATGCAGTTTGAGTGACTTTAAACTGAAAATCAAAGCCACAGGGATGCAATCTGATCAAAGTTGCCCTATTGTTTCCCAGCCACTTATGCTATTGATTTTGACTGGGTTTGGTTATGGACTTTGATAAAAGTGGGACCAGACACAAAATCAATGCTGCTTTTCACACGTATTTTTCAGTCCATTTATATGCTATTGATAGCACCTGGTATTTTTCATCATGACAAGTTTTTATCTTCCCCTGGTTAGTTCATGAGCTTTATCTTAAGATACTTTTTGCCTTTCCAATAGGTAGCACTGTGCTGTCCAAACAACTTATCTGTAATGACAACCCTCATTTTTGGTTGTAGCACCCTTTCTTTTCTTTTTGCATTGTGTCTTTTTGCATCCATCATCTTCCATTTACTCCAGATAAAAGGTCTGTTCTTTTTTTTCACATTT
This sequence comes from Orthonyx spaldingii, assembly GCA_013397795.1. Classification (NCBI taxonomy): domain Eukaryota; kingdom Metazoa; phylum Chordata; class Aves; order Passeriformes; family Orthonychidae; genus Orthonyx; species Orthonyx spaldingii. Next base: position 391,526 of record VZTJ01000994.1, on the reverse strand, counting down.
TAGAATGGGTTGAGAATAATCTTGTGTGTGTGAGCTTATTAATTCCCTAGGTTTTTCTCTACAGAAGAAATATTTTTGGCTCTAGCACAGGTTAACAAACTCTTTGAAAGCAAAGTGAAGGAAGCTAGTCAGAAACAGCAATTAACAGTGTGGATTTAAAGAGATGGGAGAAAACAAGCAGATGTATCCAAAGAAACTGGTGACTGAAGCTCACAAAAACACTGTCTGAACCCCAAAGAGAGGTGACACAGAAAAGAAATGTGTGACACTGTTAGAAAGACAACCTGACCAGGAGGACAAGGAAGTCACTTCAACTTAGGAGGAGCTGATTAAGTGGAAATGAGAGTAGCAGGAAGAGAGCCAGGCTGGTCTGAGGGGTAATCCCAAAAGCAACCAAATCTGGGAGAAGGGGAATATGGGCAGAAATAGAGAGAATTTAGAGGAATGGAGGAGGAGTATGAATTAGCCCTGTGGTAAGGAGAAGGCAGATGATGAGACAGGACAGAAGGTGCTGGTGAGAGGTGGAAGTAGGACAGACAAGTGGTCAGAATGTGGAGGTGTCAGGGGAATGATGTCCCTCTTATGACCCGGCCCACTGCTTGGGCAGACGTGAGACGAGCAGCAGCGGCGTCACACGCAGCACGGCTCTGAGGAAAGCTGGCAGGCCACCAGGCCCCAGCAAAGGCCACAAGGACACAGCTGAGGGAGCATGTGGCAGGGGAAGTGTCCGTGTCGCGCGGTGCCTCCGCTGTGTTTGCTTTGGGGTTGGCAAGGCAAATGAGATTAACCAGGAAAGAAGCAGAGTGCAGATGGCAGCCAGCGTGGCTGGAGGGGCGGGTTGTGGTGTCCTGCCTCACTCGACTCACAGCATGAGAGCAGAGACAGAGGGAAAAATGTTGCTCGGACAACTCCAGTTGACACTCCTGTGGAGAGGTCTGGGCAAAAGCCAGCAACGGAGGTCACAGGGAAGGCTGAGGAGGAAATCATGCAGGTTAAAAAGCAAGACTGAGGCAGTGACAGCATGAGAGTCTGCACTTGGAAATGACACTAGGTACAGAGTTGGGGCAGGGCTTATGAATCTTTCCCAAAACTCCATGAAAGAGGATGTTCCTCTCGTCCCCACTGAGCCAGCTCTTTTGGTTCAGTAAGGAGCACATGGGGTCTGTAGGGACCCTCTGTGCTGAAGAAGGCTTTTGTCCTTACTCCCACCCAACCCTTTCTGCAGAGGGATCCTCCTCTAAACCCAGCAGGGGTCCAGCACAGCTCAAGGTGAGAGTCTGGAGGGACAGAAGTTGGGCATTTCTTCCATTTTAGGGTACAGTTTCAGGAGCCAGCTGGCCGTATCTAATAGCCAGTTCCACCCAGGTGTGCAGAGGTGCTGGAGGCAATCAGATGCCAGCTGGCTCCTTCTCTGAGGAGTGAATGCCTGGTGTGTCCTGCGGCAACCCCGGGGCTGTGGCTTGCTTGGAAATCCAGCTAAACCCCCACCTGCTGCAAAAAGACAACACAAGAAGAGGCGAGAGTCCGAGCTGGAGAAAGTAGCATCAAGCCATCCATGCTGTTCCCATGTGATATTCTACCCTTGCTTTTCAAAGGCAAATCATGCTCTTGAACACCTGACTAACATGGAGCAATCAGGACACGCCTCACCTTTTCTCCTGACTCATATCCTGCTGTGGTACACTGGGTACACAAAAGCAAAAGGTTGCGATATTTTCAGGCCACCGTCCTTTAGTCAGGTTCATCCGAGCCCATGAGCTGACCTGCCAGAAGACTGGGAAGGAGGCGGCTCCCAAGGGACCACGGTTCCAGAAAACATGTGCTTATTATATCAAATGGAGGCTGCACTTTGGTAGTCAGACTTAAAGGTTTCTCTTCCATTTATGCCTCTTTGACAGAATCAATATTATAAAGAAAAAACTGTTCGGCCAAACTACTGTTTCCCTTCCTGACTCCCTGGGGTGAACACATTTGTGTTAGATTTTGTACATAAGCACAGGTTTTTTCAGAGATTTATTACATTTACTTGAGGGGGGGAAAGAAAAAGCAAATTATTAGTTCACACCATCCCAACCTCTGTCTTGTCGTGCCATGGAAGATATATGGGGTTGTGAGGGGAATCTGCATAATCCTGCTCTGTTTGTTCTCCCTCAATAACTATTTTAACATCTTCTCTCTTTGTAGCTGTGTAATTGCCGCTATGTTGGAGCACTTGAAGTGGTCATCAATTTTCATCAGAGCAGAGGAATGAGAAGAAGATCATAAGATAGAAAGTCCTTAACTATGACTGCATCCAGTACCTACCAGCCCTTCCTTTTTATGTGGTTTTCTCCTGTTTTTTATTACTTGATTCCAGATTTGCATCATTTAAGAAACAACCATTTCACAGGTGAACCCAGATTTAATTTGCTGTACATAAAACTGAAAGCGATGCTCCAATGAAGCACTTTGTAAGAGTTGTAAGGGAAATCACGCCAGCTCAGGAAAAAGGAATGGTTTGGGTCTCTCTCCCTGGAGAGGTTAATTCAAACAACTTTTCCCAAGCAGTCGTAGAGCAGACAGAAAAGAACTGTAATTTAAAAAAGCATACAAATCAATCTCAAGGTTAAATCAGAGCTGGAAGGGTAGATAAGATGTTGTTATGTTATTTATGTAGCCATTCACCCTACCCACAATGGCAGGCTGGATTCTGCTCCACGGAAGGCTTTATTCACGATCACTACTATGCATAATAACTGAGCTCCCACAGCTCACCATAACCACCACATTCCTGGGAGAAAGAGCTTGTGTTGGATCTAGAACAAAGTGGAGGCACTGCAATAAATGTTAATATTTAATCACCGGGAGTTTTCCAGCCCTCTGGCACAAGCCGGAGCTGGGGAGCAAGTCCTCTGTTCAGTGTACACACACTGCCCCGGTGGCACCACGGAACCGTAAACTTCTGAAAGTCCCTTTGATAAGAGAAACTCAGTCAACCTAGGAGTTGTTGTTCCTAGAAAAAAAACATTAATAAAAGTGAGTTTTGCTTTCTCTGCAGTTGTTCCACTTGGTAATGAGCTGGATTTGAAGAAAAGCCATAGATTTTCCTGGTTACAAAAAGCAAAAAAACCACTCTTCCTAACCACCTAACGAATGTATATATAAAGCAATATTTAGAACTATTTATTATATAAATATTATTTATATAAATAAAGTATGTTTACAAATAAAGTATTATTATATAAAAATTTATTTCTATAAATAAAGCAATATTTAAGCTGATTTGTGTTTATTTCACCTGGTCTTTCACTCTGCAGGGCTGCCAGGTGATGGGCAGACGAGGTCATCCATGGCCACGTGGGAAAGGCAGATCAGCTGGGGCCGAGCCAGCCTTGATTTCCAGTGCTGGCATTTGCCCAGCCCTCATCAGCTCTCACCTTCAGAGGAGACGTGCAACATAGTCACGGGTCTTGTCTGCTGCCACCTCAGCCAAAAATACTGGTCCTGACTTTTGAGTATTTAGAGAAGGAGTGGATGACAGGTGGAAGACATAACATTAGAAAGCAGAGGGTATTTTTATAGCTTGTTCTCCAAGGAAGCTATTGAACCAACAGGGATATGTGATGAGATAAAAAAAGAGGATATTTGAGACACTTGGACAACTGCAAGCTGATGAGGTCTGGACAATCATAGATGTCACATCCATGTCAGGAGCCTATCAAAGTCAGAGTGAGATTTAGTGAAAAAGCATCTGTGGAGGAGTGGCAATGAAGTCTGCCTTTTAAGTTTACAGCCCAGAAATTATCCAGTCTACAGTGTGGGATACATCCTGAGTTGTTGAATTTAGGGAATTTACATTGTTTTTCCAGTTCTAATTCAGCAAGTAGCTAGAGTTTCTTACAGAAGTTTTTCAAGAAGATGGTAAGATTCACTAAATCAATTTGTCTCATTTTCCCCTGCAAAACTCCTGTGTTCCCTGCCTTGCCTCTGCCACCATGTGAGCATCTTCAAGGTCTCAGTGTCTAACATGACAAATGCCACAGCTGCTCCACCTCATCCCTTTTGTTTCATTTGAAAAAGTGATGTTGGAAAATGGTTTGTCTTCCAGCATTAGCTCTGGGAACCCACTCTGGCAGGGCAGCTCCAGCCTCGCCCCCGGGCCAGTGATTAGCAGGTGTTGCATTAGAGCTGCTTAAGTGGGCTCAGCCTCAGAGGCTCAGCTCTATTTATAGCTGAGTTCACCACCAGGGCTGCGCCAAGTAATGGACATGCTATAGGACATCAGCCTCTGAGGTTCCTTACAAATCCTTGCAGTCCCCCAAAAGACATTGAACCGCGTAAGCACGAACAAATGCACCCTTAGGACCTTAAATTATTGCTCTTGGCGCTCCCACAAAACCACAGCATTTGGCCTTGGGTGGTACCAGGCCTTTAGGTTTGCTCCCGGCAGTTGGAAGGGCTGTGCCAACCCATCGGAGACTCCTGCCTGCAGCCTCTGGAATGAAAAGCTGAAAGGTGATTGCAGGTGATCACCAGTCCAAATAGTGAGTGCAAACAAGGGCAGGTTGGAAGAGAACATCCAGCAGAATGTTATATGTGCCTCCATCTGGGTCATATCTCAATCTGGGAGAGGTAGCAGGGCTGCCCCATCTCCCAGGAGCTGAGGAGAAGTCATGCCAACAAACAAAGATCTATTTTAATCACAGCCCTGACAACTGCCCCTCCTCCACGGGGGTTTGAAATGTCACCTTAAAGACAGGGGTCTTGGTACATGCTGTATAGCTTAATGAAAAAAGTCATGTGCAGCCTCGTGGATAGAAGTTTGCTGAGTTATACTGGGAAAATTAAACACAAGTCACCCTCTATCCGGATTTGGCATCAACACATTTATCATACTAAAGTTGTTTCCATGTGATGGTAGTGAAAGGCCAAATTCTGTCTCTGCATAGCCAAACACATGTGCTGTCATTGAACTGGGACCCAGGACACTACAGATGGGTTTATTTATCTGGTAGCAGCACAGAGTTCTTTAATACCAGCTGGATGTGTGCCCCCATGGAGCAGATTTTGTCTAGAGTCCCTTGCAGTTTTCTGTGGGTACTTTGAAGTCCAGACGTGCTTAGCCCCGTAATTTCCCATGAAAATGTTGAATCTCATAGTGGGTCTCATTATAGTCTGGATTTTCAAGTCAGTCTTGAAAAAAAATACTGTATTTAACAGGAAAGGTTCCTGGTAGAATTATTGGAAGGAAGCATTGGACTCTGTGATCCTTGTGGGTTCCTTCCACCACAGGATATTCTGTGATTGTACAATTCAGGGAGGCAATGTAGAGTTTTAATCATGGCAGCATTTAAAAACTTAAATTCCTCTTGCTGTTCAATTTTTTCCTTGCATTTTGACATTTAGCACTTAGGGACAGAATTAATTATGAAGGATCCACTTCTACAAGTTCAGTCTAAGTGTTGCTCATATGAGTACAATTGCCTGTTCCCTGCTTATACCCTTCTTCAGAGGATTAGGAAATGAAATCTCTTTAACTGAATAGCACTGGCTATCTAATTTCCACTTCTCATTTCATTGACAGGAACTGCTGAATATCAAAAGTACAATATATGGTAAGAATTAATGACACATATTTGGCATCTGCTCCCAATAAAGCATTTGGGGAACAGACAATTGGATAAAAAGAGGAGGTCAGGGACTGCAAATAAGAATAGCACTTCTTAAGGACTGATGACAATAGATGCTCTGTCTCCTCCACTAGGAAAATGTACTGGTGTTTTACTGCTGTGTTTATTATTTACCCACAGGACAACTCAAGCCACTGAAAATATTCCACTGAAGTCCTAGCATGCTGCTGAGTCCAACAAGGACTTATTTTTATGGATGACAAAAAGCAGAATTGTCTTCTCCTCCCCACCTGAAAGTGGTACAAGAAGACCAATGCCACAGGAGCCGGTGGGACTGGGATGTGGAACGGCTCAGAAACCCTTCCCTGTCTCCCCTCGCAGCAGCCAGCGATGAAAGGTGCACTCAGCAGGAGGGGCCATCAATGCCAGGATTGTAATGCAACTTTCCCTTCCTTCCCGAGGTCCGTCTGCAGCCTTCCCGGCACAGAGCTGCCTTTTCAACAGCCCCTGCTATTTCTGGTGCCTTTTAACCATCTCCTCATGGGACCAGCCTGGCCTCAAAACACCACAGGGGACACAGCCAGAGCCTGTTCCAGGAGAGCAAAATGGGAGTGCTGGATTGACCTGGAAGACGTGGAAAGCTGTGCAGGAAGAATTACAAGTCATTACCTTGTTATATGCTTGTAAAAAGGTACAGAGGAGCCCAGATATCTACAGCTCCACCCAAAACACATGTGGGAAAGATTTAATGGGAGCACTGCCAAACTCCTCCCATGCCAGCACCCCTCCTTCCCAGCCCAATTTTTCTAACAACAAGCATTGCTGCCTTGTCTGGTGTTTAGCTCTGAAGCATTCCATGCCCCCACAAAGGCTGTGTTCCTGTGTGTGCACCCTGAGCTAATTTATATTTGCTGTTTATGCTGGAACATTAATTTGCCTGGCAACCACGGATGTTTTTTCCATGCTGATTTACTATTATTTATGAGCAATCACAGTGGCAACTCCGCTATGTACAGAGTTTATTGGGGAAGAGATTTGCTTGGTTTGCCTCTGAGCTGGCTCCTCCATGGCTCAGCCAGGTGCTGGTGCCCTTGTGGGAGCAAATGCAAAGGTACAACTGAGCCAGAGAGAAAAATGCCTCTTTTCTCACTTTGCTTCTGCTCCACCCTGGCACTTGCAGATGACTATTTTCGAAGCACGTTTCTCTCTGTGGCAGTCCCAGTCAGGTCTGCCTTTCTCTTTAGGTGCCCCCACCAAAAGCACCAGGGATCTCTTCTCTATGCAAGACGCCCTCTCTACTCAGACACCCCTTTTCCCAGAGTTGGAAGAGTGCTGGGAATGGTTTGGGACAGGGTGGGTTGGCTTGGCCAAAACTGTTGTGGTTGTGGCACAATATAACTATGGAGGTGATCATTTGGGAATATCCCTGGCCACCTCTGCAGTCTGAGTTAGTATATGCTGGTGTAAAAACAACCTGTGAGTTCAGGGTAGAGGTTTGGATTTTTTCCTCCTGGGATTTTGGGTCCAGCCTGGGTTGATGGAGTGGTTCCTCCTGCAAAGACATTTTCTTGTCAAGGGAACCTGGCAGCTTGCATCTTCTCAGCCTGGGAAACGTGAAGCTGTAGAATATTTCTGCAACTCCTTTTCTTCACGCTTTTGTTAGACACAGCTCCACAATCATCCTGCCCAAGCTGGGAACATGCATTTGAGATGTTTTTTTTGGTACTGGGGGCCAAGTGGCAAAGAGCAAGTTGTAAACACAATCGTTCCTTAGCCCACAGCCACATCCCAGCTGTCTTGGAGGAATGTCACCAGCCAAGTTGTGGACTGGGATGCTTTGAAGGGCTGTGCTGAGGTCCTGTGTGATCCACACCCCGTGCTGCTGACATAATCACAGCAGAACTGCAGGATTTACAACAGTGGAAGATACAGCCCTGATATTTAAAGTTCTTTTTCCGTGTTCTCTGCTTTGCTAACTCGCACACTGCTGGCTATCTCCGGGTTCAGTTTGGTGTGGAGTCTCCATCTAAACCCTCCTGAGCTTCAGAGGAGCTGGATCAGAAAGAAGCAGCTGGGTTATTATTTTAGAAGAAACTCCAGTTCCGGCTCTGAGCGCCTCATGTATGGGAAAAACAGGGATTTGAATCGAGACACACTGCTCTTCATAAAGCAGAGGGGCAGATAGCTGAGCTGAGGTCCAGCTTGCTAGGGACAGCCTTCCTACAAAGGTACAGCACATCTGGAAGTGCTCCCTGAGCTGCTCATGGTCCAAAATGATCCTCTTGCATCTGGGACAAGGAAGGGGTTCAGGACTCTCATCCTTCTAGCTGGTCCAGAGGGAACAGAGAGGGAAGAGGCTTTGCAGCTGAAAAGGATGGAGCTACATGGGGGAAACAGAAGGAAAGCAGGAGGAAAACGTCATGGCAGAAGAGAGTGGTTAGGGAAAAATTAGGTTTACAGTGGAAAATATCTGCAGATAGAAGTCCTAGGAAGAAAAGTGAGGGATGAATGTGAGAAAGTAGGAAACCACAAAGTGATTGCAGGAAGGTCTGTCAATGTCCTTCTTTTGTATTGGCTGTGATCAGGAGATGATCCAAAAGTGTTCCAAGATCCAGCTGTGCCCCTCCTTTGGCCTACTCTACCTCTCTCTCCTGGAACAGTATTTCTTCTGGATCAGATATTTGGGCAGGTGAGGGCAACAGGAAGGTTTCAGGGCATGAAGAAATCTTAGCATCTTTTTATTTGTTTTAATATGAGATTGTTAAGCCATGAAAATATGTATTTTTATTTAAATTGGAAAATGCTTGTACACATACATAAATGTGTTTATTTATATACAAGCATCTCTTCCCCCCATGCAGAAACAGGTTGCTTCTCAGCTCTTCATCCCACTTAACCATAACTTTTCCTTTTGAGAGCCCTGGCTACATTAAAGCACTAGTTTTGCCAATGGAGGGAGTGAGGCTGATCCCATCCCTCCACGAACCCACTGGGTGTGGGGCTGGCACTGTGTTATCCCACAGCTAATACCTGTTCCCCAGCAAAGCCTCCCATTGCAGGAGAAAAGTCCTTCCTAAGATCTCTAATCTGCCTCTGAGCAAAGGTGACCACGGAGGTTTCCCTTTGCCCTAAGCACTGGCACTGGGAAGGTCAGGATGCCTGGTCTGAAGGAGATGGAGTCCAAGTTCCCACCAGCCATTCCAGCAGGGTCGAGGTCCCCAATACTGCCAGCTGGGCACACTGGTTTAGCTGGATTTTCACGTTCCTTTGCGTATCACGGGTTACTTCCGAGCAGCAGCGCCGCCTCTGCACAGGACGGGGCTGATCTGCCCTGGGAAGTGAGTGGGAGGGAATGCAGTATTTTGGCTCCTCTGTGTAAGCTCCTATGCCACCCCAATGCTGGTACCCAGGACCTCGAGGTGCCCGGGATGAGCAGAGGTGTCGTTCCTGCGTGTTCAGAGTCGCTCCCTCCCTGCCTCCCTGCCTGCCTGCCCCACAGGCTCAGGGAGGCTGGGGTTGCATGGTGCACGTTTGCCAGCAAGATGCTTTTCCTGCGTTATTTTACTGGCAGGGAAACGTAAACCATTGGCTGCACTTATTTGCTGACTCAAAGCTGTGATAGATGATGCTGTAACCCAAATGTCACCACAGCAGTAACCTTACATCGGGTGACTGGGGTTGCGGGTCTCATGACTGCTGTCATATTTTTGGAGCTGTGCTTAGCCCAGAGATAAGGCTTCCCTTGCAACTTCCTTTTTCTGCAAAGATCATGGCCACGTGTGTGCAGTCCTCTGCCCTGGGACACGCCACTGGCAGCTTCTGGGAGATCCTGAGGGGTGAGGACAGAGCAGCTCTTGGACTGCTGTGGCTGGAAGGATCCTCTCTGTTGTGGGGAGGGTGGCTCTTCCCTGTTAGGGCCAAGCACTGGCACCTTGTACTCAAATGGTCACTTCCAGGCCACAAGTTCATCCCTGGCACTTTGGTTTCAAAAGTTGTTCTGTGGACAAGCTATTGCCTAGAGTTATTTGAAAACAACATAGGAAGATCCCTTCCTTTCTCAGTGTCACTAATATGGGAAAGTTGAGCTCTTCTTTTCAGGTTTGTATCCAGTTCAAAATATGCCTAAAGTTTAGGGAGTGTTCAGTGATAGAATTCGTCAGAATCGACCCTGAGGGGAGTTTTACTGGCTTGTTAAGGTTAAGACACCCCTGGAGGCACCTGCAAATGGATTCAGCAACATTTTTATTCTGCTTTTATTGGATCGATATCAGTCAGCTCTTCAGGTAGTTGCCTGAATATATTTTATTTTGTTTTTATTTGTTGTGAAAGACCTGACTCACTTTGACCAGAAAGACACTTTCATTTCACCTGGGGACAGACGGGGCCTTTGAGAGCCCGATCAGCCTCATCTGCTGGTGGTCTGTGATGTGTGTCAGTCCCTCCGAATGCATATGGAGATCCCATTTGCTTTAAGAGCACTTTACATCATTCCAGGGTATTTTAAGGCTGGGTCAGTGTTAAAGTGGCTTTTGTCTTAAGGAGTATCAGACCCAGGGATTTTGTAACTCCACTTACTGCAATTCTCATAATCAGCTTGAAGTCTCTAATTAGCTGCATTAATGACTCAGCCCTGCAGACAAAGCTTGAAGGTGAAGGGTGACATGCTAGAGTTGCTCTCTTATCTGGAAAAGGCTGAGATGTATTGTGCCTTTTTTTAATGGGAGAGTGGAGCAGCTAGGAAATTTACCCTCCGCAGGTTTCATGCAAGGCATTAAAAGCCATTTGATATGTTCAAAAGCCATATCCACCTCCCTTCTGATCAGATCAGGAGTGTCTCCAAATTAGCTTTAAAAGATCCAATTGCCCATCATTTGGGCTTCCTGAACACCACCTGTTACAACATCCTTTCAGATCCATCAGGTGAGGCTTGGGTTTGTTCAGGACCATGGTTTTCCCTGGGGAATTGCAGTGCCTAGAATACAGCAGGTGATCTGCCCCGTTGAATGCAGCTCCAGGCTGGTCCATGGAGAAGCACCTTGGGAGGAAAACTATGTCCGTTCTGGGAAAATTTTATTAAATCCTGACAAGAGAAAGGAGGAAGTTCTTGACAAAGGGAACTATGGAATTTGAAAGGAAAGCTGCTTTGCCAGATCAGCAGCAGAATGAATAGCTGCTGGAGTTCCTTGGGTCCCCATAAATGGCTATAATTTGCTTTTCAACAGCTTCTACTAATGGTTTTGCAGAAGTATGTCATTAAAGTTTATGGGAGCTTCTAATCTTCCAGGACTCTAAAAAATGCAGAAGTTGTTCTGTGCCTTCAGATGAATTAGTGAACTGATCTCATCAAACTTCCACCTCCGGAAAAAAGTCCTGTGCTTACTTCCTGACAAGCTATTGTGTTTCCAGCTCGGTGGCCTTGTGTCCCCACTTCCCAGACAGTCAGATGAAATCTGCTGTCCCATGGGGTTGCAACCAACACACTGTAGGAGAGACCCAAAACACTACAGCCCGATCCTGGAGGTGTCAGTCACTTGAGAATTCAGCATTTTAATGCCTGTTGCAAGGTTCTCTGCAGCTGGGCAGGTAAAAAATCATTTGTAGCAGGAGTGCTGCTGTGCTCAGCCCTGCAGTGGCAGACATTGCAGTCTTGGTCCTAGGGCTGTGTGGGGCTGCTGGGGGATGGCAGGGGCTGCAGGCACTCTCTGCCCATAAATACTGGCTATGATAACTGCATTTCTCATGGGAGGCCCCTAAAAGAGGGACCCTGGCAAGCAGGGGTACAGGGTGGTGCTTCCACAGCCCTGCAGGCTGCCTTAACCAGGTCTTGCTTTGCCATGCCAGCTTTTGGAACGTGTCTCCCTCAGGGATGAGCTCTCCAAAAGGTCTGGTATGTGGATTCTTGAAGGCTGGGGGACTGCAGCACCCCACTGCATTCCCAGCAGGTCCGAGCCACCTGCGGGCAGGGAGAGGTGGCTGTGACGAGGGAGGGTGGTGGCTCTGCAGCTGGAGGCAGGGTTTGGCCATGCCATGCAGCTGCTGGGGCACAGCCACCTCAGCAGTGACACTGGGACAGAGGGCAAGGAGGACAGCTGGCACCTGTGCTGGGCTGGGCAGAGTTACCACAAGCTGAGGACCAGCCCCTTGAGCTCCAGGCTCAGCAGGAACAGCACCAAGAAAAAATGCCACATCCCCTGGAGATGTAGTACCTGCCAGTTTAACCTCTTGCCTGGTCATTTGACTCTCTGATCTTGATTTTTTCAGCCTATTTCCCTTTGCATGAAAAAATGCCTTTTTTTTTTAAATTTCGTTTCAGTCCCAAACTTCCCAAAAGGGCAGAATGACAAACCCTGTCTCAAAGCCCAGTGTGGTGGAGCATGGATGAGAGATTCCAAAGCTTGGGCTAGTTTGGTCATATTATACATATAGCTGTATATTCATATACATGCAGAGCATTTTCTGCCACTGCCTGGCCCAGCACTGGGTCAAATCTGTGTGGCTGACAAAGCCAAAGGCATCGTCCCCTCACTGCCACACACCGGAATGTGGCCTGGCACGTTGGCCATCACAGTAAATCAACTTCTTGCTTTCCTCATTTGAGGCTTCCAGCTGGCAACACCACAGCTCCCACGCCATGCCCTTCCTAACAAATGGCTTCCCAAACTTTTCTGCTGGAAGCTGCAGGATCTGGCTTCTCAGTGGCATTTGTATTCAGTGAGAGCCCCCTGCTCGCGCCGGCTCCTCGCACCCTGCGATGCGGCGGTGCCGTCACAGTCTCTGCACAGCCTGAACTTGGCAGCATGTGAGGTCGTTTCCCACAGCTACGGGCAAAGCTCGAGGACCCTGCCTGTATTGTGGAGCAAGTTCCCCATCAGTACAGCCAAACTCCTGTGAAAGCCTCTTCACTCAAGCAGAGAACATTTATTGCCTTTGATAAGGTTGTAAAACATTTCTGGCTGTTTCTGGATTTCTCCGGCAAAGACATGTAGCAGAAGATTAAACTCGCTTGTGTTTTACCCCAAAGCTTAACAAAACTAGGGCAAAAAGTAAAAGGGAAAGTGTTCTTGGACAGGTCAGGTGTGGTTTAGGTGAGGTGAAAACCCCAGCTTTCAAGCACCACCTTCATATACAATCATTGAATCACAGATTGCAAAAGATCTTTAAGCTCATTGAGTCCAACCATTAAATATTTTTAGTGGAATTTGATCAGGACCCAGTTGCAAAATGGGAAATGTTGTTGGCTTTCAGGAGTTGCTGATGGGGCAAAATACAGCTCTTGGAGCACATGGCGTTATATGCCCCTGGGAATAGGCACAGCCCAAGGCAGCGGAGACACCCCAGGTCTCTTGTCCTTCGGTAGCAGTGGCTCTCTCTGCTGCTGGAATGAGGCTGTTTGCTCAGGCTGCTGACTGGCCTCATCTTGTCATTCAGAGACCTGGTTTCCTATCCTGACCTCTATTTCTGAGGTGCTGACCAATGACCCTTAGGAATCACTCATTGTGTTTCCCTTGGATAGGGTTTTTTTTGAGTGGGGGGGCAAGGACCTTCTGGGCTCATTGTGTGCCAACCCCAGTGGAAACCTGACCACAATTGAAAATTTTAGGACACCTCCTCTGTGAAAATGTACCCAGGGCAGAAGGGTCTGGCTTTATGCTAGCGATGTTTCACCCCTCACAGCTGCACTCAAAGCACAATTTCACTGCTGGATAAGAAGCCTAGCCAGGACCTTGAGATTCAGCCCTCACTGCTACCCCTGCAATTACAGCCTCTGTAAGGACTTCCTCATGGACACCCGCTCATGGATTTGGGTGATGGAGGTGAGGATGGCTTTCTACAAGCTGCCAGAGGTCTGCTGCAGCCAGAGGAGTAAGGCCAGCCTGAGAGCAGCTTCTCCCCACCAGGAGGACTCAGGCTGTAGCACAGAGCTCATCTGTGCCTGGGTGGGTTTTAGTGGCTCTTACTCACACACTGTCAGGCTGCAAGTCACTCTAGGGTGCTGCAGAAAACCAAAACGTATGCACTGGGACCATTCACCTCTGCTGCTGCAGGAAACATCACTGTGTGGCAAATGATTAATGGGACAAGTATTGCACCACTCCCCTCTGAGCCTCCTCCAGCAGTGCTGATGCCCTCCCCTCAGATGTCATCCCCTCCCTCGCTGCCTCAGACAGCCCAGAGCAGCACGGCAGGGACTCACAAGCCTTGGGGTTACTATTTCTGATCAGAAGTGGAAAATCCCTTCTCTGGGGAGGTGCCATCACACTCTCTCCAGATGTTTCGAGGTGCAACCATGGCTCAACTTCACCCATTTTTGCTGGAGACCTCTTGGATGATTTTGCTTTGGAGAGGAGACTCGTTCTCTGGCGTGAGGCTGCTCACTTGCTCCTCTCCAGGTGTTTTGTCTGCTGCCACAGCCTGGCCCACCAGGATGGGCCATGGCTGCCCTCAGGAAGCCTTCAGGACCTCACTGAAGGCATGAGTTGCACTTTGGTAAGCATGTCCTTGGAAATGGATAAAACGTCAAACATGTTTCACAATTAACAGACAGATTTATCGTCCAACATTCAAAAAGCAATACTGGGGGCAAACGTCAACCCCCACCACCCCAAGCTTGGTTGGAAAGGATGGCAGCTGATAGTGCTCTGAGAGGATTTGTGCTGCCACCAGCAAAGCCTGAACAGGTGTGAGGTCATCCAAAAGCACCTGAGATTCTGACTTTGCCACCAAAATGGGATTATGATGGCAATATCATAGAATCCTGAAATGTTTGGCATTGGAAGGGACCTTAAAGTTCCAACCCCTCCTCACTGGGCAGGGACACGGATGTGCAGTGGTGTGGACACTAGAAATAAATTGTTTTTTGATGCTTCATCTGGCTTCTCCATTACTATTTAGTAGCACGAAGAAAACATTTTAGCAGGAGTTCCAGCTAAAGTCTTTTGTCTCTCTCTAACGAAGGAAGGGAAGAAAATACGGACTTAAATAAAAGCATTTACTATGTGGGAGAATCTGTGAAAAAGGTTGTTTCAACAAAGATGGGGCTGGGAAGTCCAGTGTGGAGCAGGCAAGGACTAAAGGGAAGAAATCCACGCATTTCCATTGGAGAAGGGGTAAAAAAGCAGGGCAGGCTTTGTGGGGAGTCACTGTCCTACCACAAAAGTCTCTGAGATCATTTCCAAGGGACTCCAGGGAACTTGCCTGGCAGTGGATGACTTGGCTAGAACATGGAAGAGGTGAAAAACATTTGTAGCAATAAATACATGATCTTTTCCTTTCTGTTATAGACTGTATTTTCAGAGAATGCTCCCAAAATGAGCAGGTTTAAAATTAAACCGAAATGAAGGCAACAAGTCATTGATAACTCTGTGTCTTGAAATGGGTTAGCAGCTGGCACTCTCTGCCTTCCTCCTAAATCTCCTTAAATATGAGCACCTGAAGGGACATGGGGGGCCCAACAGGACCACATGTTCTTTGCAGTTTTCTCCTAGGGGCAGGACAACCCCATGGAGCCACAAGTCCAGGCTTGAGGCAATCCTGAATTTGGTGCAGCAAGAGCCTGCCAAATCCCACGAGGATGCCTCACCATCACCTGCTCTGTGGAATCGCTGCAGCGTGACCTCGGGAAGGTGGCACTCACACCACGTGTGGGGTCTGTGAGGAGCAGCTGTGGAGACGTGTTCAGCTGTCAGGAGGCCTCACGTTGCCGATGAAGTTTTGGGATGCAGCAGCTTCGGTTGTGGCTTTCCATTGGATCTTCCCAATCCTGTCACCCCACTCTGCAGCCCACTAATACAAAGCAAAGCAGTGATTCCCATTTGTTCCTGCCAGCTCCCTCAGAGGCAGCACTGAGGATGTGGCACAGATGAAAACCTGGAGTTCACCACTGGCCCTTTCGGCTCCACCCTCGGGGTGCTTGGCAGGACCACCATCAAGGGATAGGCTTCTGCCAGTTGCACTGTGGGCCCAGAAAAGATCTGGTGGCCTTGAGAGGTTTTTATATGCTTGAAAATAGGTGATATTTTCTTCCTTACTCCAGGAGTGGGACATAGAATCCTGCACGTGCCAGGGAAGGAGGCTGGTGGTCTGCAAGTAAGGGGCACAACCATTGCAAGAAATAAAACAGAAATGAATGTATTTTGTGCATTTCAGGGGGTGCAAAAGGGATCACATGGACAAACTGGTGTTGGTCTTCTGCTTGGTTTTGCAGCATTGCAGGGCTAGGAGTTGGCTGAAGAGCACCATTCCCTCTCTGGGACACACTCAATTGTGCTGCTGCACGTGGGCTTGTGAGCACAGGTTTCATTCTCCCTCAGAAACCAACTGGTTGGGTAACTACACAAGAAAAATTATTCAGAAATGTGGTAAACAGGGGAAAAAAAAGTCATCTCTCAGGAGGGGAGGGGACACTGGTTGGTGGGAAGAGAGTTTTGCAAAGCTGGGGCTGCTGCAGAAGCCTGGGCATAGTTGCAGCACATGGGAGGGAAGGGCTGCTGGACAAACACAGCATTGAATGATGCCAGTAGGTTTTTCCTGTGCATTTCTGTTCCTTGTTTGCCTCAGAGATTAATGTGTGTGTGTATTAATAAACTTAGTGGCAGTAAGAAGGAAGCTCAGATTTTGTCTTGTTCCTGTTTTTTTCCTTTTTATGTTTTATAGCATGTGGCAAATACAGAATTGCAGATGAAAGAAATAGATATAAAGATAGTTGTTAAGTAAGTATGCAGCCAAATTATTTTTTGTGATCGGTGGGGATAGGAGATGGACATTTTTAGCATGGATAAATGTACTGTTCTAATTTGTGGTTAAATCACCCTATAACTAAGGGTTAACCTTCTCTTTCACCTTAAGCCTCTGCTGCTGTTCAGTTCCATGAGAATATTACATATTTCCCTTCTCATTCAAATTCTAATGTTACCTTAAATTAACCTTGCTTTAAAACTTACTATTAAACTTCAAAATAAAAACTAAAATTCTGTGCATCTTTTTGCATGAAGCATACACTAGTGTAGTTAGGCATGTGTCTCTTAACTGCTTGAAGATATTCCCTGTTGTCATACTCTGCGATTTTGTATTAACACATGCCAGTAGTTTCAACTCCTCCCACACGATTGAGAACAGGAGCTATCCAGAGAGGAGACCAGACAACTTCAACCCCAGAAATGGTCCATCAGGAACCTCACCAAGCCCAGCAAAGGCAAATGCCAGAGCAGAGATGGAGTGGGAGACAGGCTCCTCTCAGAGGTTACACGAGGGGCAAGGGGCCCAACGTGGAAGAAGAGAAATTTCAGTTGGATATCAGGAGAAAATGTGATTTCCACGAGGGTAATCCAACAATGGAGTCCAACGACGCTGTTGGATCTGTCTTGGGGGACGAAAGCCTTGGCCCTGAGCAACCTGATCCAGGGGTTGGAGGAGGGGCCTCCAGAGGTCCCAGCTCCAGAGCTCCTTGCTGGCCTCTGTTTTTCTGCAGATCTATGACTCCTTAGGAAAATTCATTGGTCTATTGGTAGAGAAACCAGAAAAATTACAGTAACTCCTTTCGTCTTGTTCTTAACCCGCCTGTTTGGTATTTTTCATTGCCAGGTTCACCATGCCCCAGTGCATGTCCTTTCTTTCTGCATGTCCAACATTTAAGACCCAATTACTGGCTGGTCAAACACCTCTTCATGCTCCGCTTGGCCATGCAGAGTGACCTGGAAACCGTCTCTCTCCCCTTGCCTCCAGCTGCCAGGCAGGCCCCAAAATCCTCCTGAGATGTTCCACCAAACCCACAGGGCGAGTCACCAGCAGTGCTAGTCCCTAATCCTCTGGGCTAGGAAGCTTGGATGTCACCAGGCCCAGTCAGCCTCAGTGGGGCAGCGAGGGAGGTTCATCACCCAGTGGCTGAGCCCCATGCCTTGCAGACCTCCAGGCTCAGGGCAGGCCCGCAGCACCAGCATTCCAAGGTCCACCACCATGCTCCTGCCTGACCACGGGTGCAAACCCTGGGAGCTGGATGAGCCTGGTGTGGTACTGCAAGGCTCTCCCTGCCTGGGATTGCTGGGTGGGCACACAGATGTCCAGTCATGGTCACTGGGTCTGAACTAGGTCCTGGATCCATCCCTGAGCACGCGGGGGAGGAAGGGGAAGGCTCTCACCCCGCTGTAGGCATAATGAGCTGTTTTTCTCCCATGTCTCCAGCACTTGGCTTCCAGCCCCGAAAGGAAGAGCACTTTGCCAAGAATTTGCACGGCTGTGTCCAACAGACCAAGCTGACACCTGATTTGCTCTTAATTATAGCAGTGGGAATAGGCCCGGGGGCAAATGTGAAAGGGTGACAACCGGGTGGCCATAAGGACAAGACTCATCTGTCGTTTGTCATAAGGGCTTGTCGGGAGGGTTTTGTTTTCTACAAAAAACCGGTAGAAAGACTTCCAGCATGCAGAGAAGCAGCTGGCAGGACAGGACCTACAGAAACCCAGCCTCCCCCTCTGGGTGTCTTCCCCCCAGCACCTCCCGACCAGAGAGGGCCGGTTGTTCCCAACGCCCCCACAGCCCCGCGTGCCGTTTGTGTGCCAGCGTGGGACCAGGCGTTGTGAAAGTCCTGCAAGAAGGGACGTAAAAATAGACCCGGATTATTCCAGACCTTTTGTCCAGCCTATCTGTGGACAAAATAACCCCCATTCCCTTGTGAGGCCTGAGCAGCTCCAGCCATTCCCAGCACTACCGAACCCCCACCAAACCAGGAGACCCTGCCCTTGCAGCCTCTGCTGCGCTCCTCGTTGGATACGTTACCATTCAAGAATGCTGCAGCTCCAACAGGGAGCACCCAAAACCTGGAGATGGTCCCTGCTGAGGTTGTTAACAGGAGATTTTTAGGTGCAACAAGGCTTATTTTTGATACAGTGGCTTTCAGTTGTTGCCCCAAAGATGTGCTGTGTGTCCTTGCTTTAAACATGGAAAAGAGAGAAACAGAGAGAGAGAGAGAGAGAGAGAAAGGCATAGAATTAAAAATATGATCTTATTTTAATTTAATTTAATATTTTATTTTGTTCCCGCATTGAACCGGGTGGAGTTGAACAATGGCTGTGTGAGCACAACATGGGCAGGGAGAACCCTGTTTCATAAAATAAAATAATAAGATAAAATAAAATAAAATAAAATGTGGATTTTTACACCTTTTTAAACACTTGGGAAAGGATTTCAGAAAAAGGCAGTCACAGGTTGCTGCACCCCGTGCTGAAGCCCTGGGGTATCACAGACCGGCGCCACAGGGATATTTTTTAATGATGCACTTTGAAACCTTTGATCTGTTTGGTGCTATTAAGCCCGTTAATCCTCCTCGGCTGATGCCCGAGCAGGGATTGTTTGAACTCGGCTGCTCCCCAGCCCGCAGGGGCAATGGGAACGGGAAGAGGGAGTGGGAGCGATGGTGCTCGCTGATGAGCCTCCGCTTGTTTGGGAAATACTGCACATGGGTGTTGGTCAGGAAACAAAGCTCCGGAGCAACCGGGAATGTGTCGGGCGGCTGCGGCACTCGCTGGACAAACAGGAGCCGGCGGAGCTCAGGTGCGCCGTGCCCCGTGCCCCACCCAACGGGGCCCAGAGGTGGCCTTTTACTGCTGCCCAGTCACTCACTGTCCTTTTCGGCCAAAATTCAGATTTAAAAAAGAAAAAATGAAAAGAAAAACGACAGTACATAACTATATACATCATACAGGTTTTATAGATTGTGTATAAACGTCCATAATAGAAATGTATATCGATTAAATAGATATAAATCTATAAGTAGTAGATATTTATATTATATACACACATCCTCAGGGATCACCTGTGTGCATCATTTGCTGGATGCCTCAATGCACCTGGAATTATACGTATGCAATATAAATTCCTGGATTTATATTGTAGATAAAGTTGTAAATATATATTTACATAATATAGAAAAATATATCATATGTGTATAATATACATAAGATATAGAAATCATATATACATATTACTACATATATACATATTATTACATATATATTTATGATTACATATATATGTCACATTATATATTATATATATGTATTTTGTATAGATATCATACATATATTGTACATATTTGTTTATAGTATATATTACTATTAAATATATATAATAAACAGAGAAATGGCCATAAAGCAGTTGTGTTACTATTTACACTATTTGGACAATAACAACAACAAAGTTTTTTTCTATTCTTTAGTCAGTAAATTAAAATGTTCACACCTTGGCTTTCCAACTGCCTCCCAGCCATATTTCCTTGGCATTTGCACTGTCTTTTCTCTATAAACACCCAGATTTCCATTGTCTGCTGACCCTGCTCAGCTCAAACAAGTCCGTTCATTTGCAATAAATGAAGCGGCTGAAAAACAGGGGAGAGAGGGAAAATTAATGTCCTCAGTGGGAAACTTAATAAGGAGAGCTAAGGAAGAAATAAATTAGTGAGATTACTGGGTGGTGCTGGGTATTCAAAAAGGCTTTACCACCTCCCCTTGTCACCACCCACTTGCAAGCCAGGAATGAGCCTGTCCAAAAGACAACTCTCCCAGGCAAAACCTGCCAGTGCTTAGCCAAAACTGGGATGGAGAGAAAGGCTGGAGTAAGCGGGCGGCAGGACCAGTACTTTTGGTAGTATCTTGCATTGGTGTAAGCTTCTCAGCTGATGAAACCAAAGAAAATCACTACCAATGTATTTTGTTTTTTACGAGGCATATTTATGAGGCAGTTTATTTATGAGGCATAAGACCAGGCAGTGGTTTGGGTTCGGTGCCTCTATCCCGTTGTTCCTTTGTGATGCAGCCCCATGTTCCTGGAAGATGAGAAGAGGATGACATCAGGCATGGGGAGAGCAAAAGCTTATTTTTCATTTGGGGCATTTAGACCTCTCTTTGGCATTCCTGTGTCTACTTAACCTGAAATGTTGGTGCAGGTGGATGGGCTGCCAGGACACCGCTCCCTGCACATCCCTGGCTCGCGTTTCGGGAGCAGTAGCACCGGGGGGCTGCACAAGCAGCTTGCCCGTGTCCTGTGAGATAAACCTCTCCCTGAGTTTAATCTAGCTCAAAAACTTTACCAAAATTTGCTGGTTTTGTACCAGTTGGTTCTGGTTGCCTCCCCCCTCAGCGCTCAGTCTTGACTATTCCCTTCCTTCCATAAAACGCAGTGAAGGAGGGAGGGTGTCCCCTGGTTCCACCGCAATGAGAGAGGTCACTGGAATTAGTTTTATTGCTGGCAGATAAAAAATTATCTCTGTTTATTACGCTGTAAGTTATGCCTGTAATTATCCTTTAAAAGAACAGCTGTACAAAAGTTGCCCCAGTCCTATCCAGAGAACGCCTAGCTTGTGTTTGGCTTGCAGGTGTTGGATGTGGGATTGTAGCAGAGCTGAGCTGTAGGAATAGCACAACAGGTTTAAATCAAAGCATTTTAATTAAAAGTGCAAGGACAGGAGTGGGGCTGCTCTTGCATTTAAGATAACAGCAAGCTCCCATCATTGTCTACAGAAAAGGATCAGGATTTTGGTGAAGATCTGGAGTGAATCCAGGACTTTTTTCCTGGTGGATGCAGGGCAGAAAGAGGAGCATCTTCCCTGATGTCAAGAAGGCAGCATGCAGTGAGCCCTATACTGTCTGGCAGTACAAAATGAAAAGGGATATTCCCAGGTCCAGTGGATTGGGATGTAAATTTCACAGGGTCTTTTTGCATTTTTGGTTTTCTTAAAAGCCAAGAAGCAGGCAGATGGACTGGCTCATCCTGGGGGTTGCCTGGTTTATCCCAGGGAACTTACAGGGAGCTTCAGCCAGGAGGGATGAAGATCACTCTGCCTATCCCAGGCAAGGCTGCACCCATCCACCTCTTGAAAACAGAATTCAGCAGCACCCTGCCAATTCCCACACTCCTCTTCTCATGGCAACAGGGCACTGGTCTGGTGTGCAGTTTGACTCTGTGTGGATATAAGGATTCAGTGGTGTATTACATATGATTTTATACACAAGCACATATTGCAAGGCCATATAAAACTGATTTTAAAAAAATAAGAAGGTAAAAACCAGGGTGGTGATTTACCTGCAGGGTGCTGGGGGGTATTTATGGCAGACAAGGTCACAGGGGTTTCTACCCTGACTGGGTGTCACCACAGTGCAGAGGGAAGCCCAAGCACCACTGGGAAGCGTCTGCAGGTAAAAATAGGGAAAATGTTTGACAGAGGGAAATCACAGCCTAGCTCAGGAGCGACGCTTGGCCCCTGGCACCTCTATGCTTGGCAGGGGCGCTACACCAGCACGGCACCTCCCCAGCACTGAATACGGCCACGAATCCGGGATGGAAAGCCATGGGTGGAGATGCTTTAAATCACGGTACACTCCATAAACCAGAAACACTCAAGAGAACCACAGAACCGATCAGGTTACGAAAGACCTCTGGGATCATCGAGTCCAACCCATGACGGGGCACCACACGGAGTCAGTCAGACCACGGCACCGAGTTCCACGTCCAGTCTGTCCTTAAACACCTCCAGGGACGGTGACTCCAGCACCTCGCTAGGCAGCCCATTCCAATGTCAAACCACCTTTTCTGTGAGGAAATTCTTAATGTCCAACCTAAACCTCCTCTGGCGCAGCTCGAGGCCACGTCCTCTCATCCTGCCGCTGTTCGCCTGGAAGAAGAGGCGAGTCCCACCTGGCTACAGCCTGCTGTCAGGGAGCTGTGGAGCGAGCAGGTGCCCCCCGAGCCTCCTTTCCTGCGAGTGCAGCGGGTGCAGCG
>VZTJ01000994.1:244183-368035 GCA_013397795.1 Orthonyx spaldingii | reverse complement strand
TTTTTCTTTTTTTGGAGGCTTGAGTGTGTTTTGGCATTTTCTGATCCCGATGGGCTCCGACGCTCTCCTTTACTCTCTGCATGTGTGAGCGCTTGTGTGTACGTGGTCTGAGTTTTGGATTCCCTGTGAAACAGGGAATCGGTCCGCAAGAGGTCATTTTGGGAAGAAAAATTACTTTGGTGCATTGCCGTTGCTATTTTCTTTTCCTGTTTTCCAATATTCCTAATAGTGCGGGTGTGCTTTTTGTAATGAAATACATGCCTATAGGGTTCCTTAATATGAATCCACGCAGGCCTATCAACAAATGTAATGCTACCTGCAGATGGAACACGAGTAGGTCGTTTGCTATACAAACTTGGGTGTTGCAGACAACTGAGGGCCTTGGCAGGCTTTGGAAAATCACTGTCACTCACACAGTGGATGTCCAGGACTGGGTGATGCTGGCTGTGTGAAGGCATCACCTGTCTACAAATGTCCTGTGATACCTAGGCAAAAAGCAGGCAGCCAGAGGAGAAAAGTGTTTCCAGCACTCAGTTTCCAGTTGCTCAGCTGGCCACTCTGAAAGCTATCAAGATAAGCCCCTGTGAAGTTTATTAAGAAAATATATTGCTAATTGTTATTTTTTAATGGAATTGGCTTATCTCAGACTACTGCTGAAGGTAGCCATCTTGCAGAGAAGTGATGTTATTTCTGAAAGCTGTAGAAACCTATATAAAGATCATAATTGGTTTTTAAAATATTACCAGAGGAGCTGTGGAGCGAGCAGCCATAAAAAAAACTCCAAAGCCATCTACTCTTTAGATACTCTTTTGTCAGGCCAATAGTACTAAAACATTTTGTCATATCAAGTGATATTTTTAGCGTGAGGATCATCTGCTAAACTGGGAAATTCAGCTGTGTCTGACTGTAACACCTAAACTCTTGGTGTGTGCAGCTGGCAAGAACAGCTTCCTAGGTTGCAAATTTCTGAGTTATCTCAGGCTAATGTACTCATCCGTCAAGAAGAGTCAGAGCATAAAGGTTTCACTTCACATATGCTTCAGCCCAACACGTACTGGCAAATTTTGCCTCTAGTAGTAGGCAAATGTTTGTAGGGGCTGAGTGGGTATGTTCAGTTCTAAAATTCAAAGTAGTATTTATTAGCATTGCACGTTATAGTGTGGGTATTTAAAGAGACTTTTATCCCTGCCAGAGATAAAAATTGCCTTGAACTTTAAGTGGAATTGTTGGAAGTTAAGGCATTCACTCTGTACCCTGAGCACAGAGTTCAAGGGTAGAGCATTTAAAGTTTAGCTGCGTTTTGTAACTCACTGGCCACCCTTCTTGGTTTTATGCATTAGTCTGGCTCCAGGGAGACCTAAATAATTTTCTGCTGTATGTCTTTCCGTATACTTACTTGGATTGCAAAAGTAGTCACAATTTATAACCATCAGCCCAAGAGATTCCCTACTTTTTCATGAGAGAAGTTCTTGCTTGGCTTGTCCCACAACTCTCGCCTGTGCTGTCTCCTTGTACACTGAGTACTAAGGCAGTGAAGTTCTCTTCTGAGTGGATTAATGAACAAAATTAATCAATCTTAGTGTACGAAGTCCTCCTTTCTATTAGCTTGCTCTGATATACAATGTTTTGTTTTTTCCTATGTTAGTTATAAAATTAGGCATCATAAACCTGCCAGTGCTCTTCCATGTGCTGTAGCTCGTGCTGTGAGGGCGGGGGCCAGGTTAGCAGTCAGAGCAGAGCACAAAAGCCTGCTAGAAATAACAGTGGGTGGGGGCAGGAGGGTTGGAGTGAAATTCTCCATGCATCAGACACCACCGTGAACTTGACTGAAGTGCCATCTTGTCTGTGCTGCTTGGGGGAACACTTTCTGCCAAAGACATTGAAGTAAGATATCCTATGTAGTCATTTTTGCAAAGCCCAGTGTTCTCTGAAGTCTCAGCTGTTTAGTCATGCTCTTCTGGTCTGTGCTCATTTCCTGTGTGGGTAGGTCCCCCAAGAGTCTTCCACTACCTTATCCCACCCTTTTCTTACGTCTGATGAGTGTTCAAGAACACTAGTTTCATAGAAGTGGGCTTAGGCTGAAATACGAGGCCTTGGTTGTGAAATAGCTTGGAGGAGGCATTTCTTTTTAAACACTATTTGGGATTTTATGGCCACGTGTATCCTTGGAAATGTCTTCCCTCAATTATCCAGCACCCCAGCCTGCCATCTGATTTTAAGAGGCACAGTAACTACTTTTCATTATGGCCTTAGGAAACTTTAGTTGCCTGCAGGAAAGAACTGCTTTCAGATACACGGTTGCATTGACTTTTCAACTTCCTTGTAGGGTGAAAAGGGAAATCTATCTTCACCCAGACTGTTAAATTCAGCTGTAGTTTGTGTTAAAGGACTGCAGTTGTTTTTCTGCCAGCCGTAGGCTGAGATTCGTGAATACCAGCTTCTTCCCAAAAGCTCTGAGGGGCAGCAGGAACGAACTGGTGCTGAGTTCGCTTGTATCATGCACTGATGCTGCTTTGGGGAGCCTTTAGAGAGTACAGCCCAAGTCCTGGTGATCATCCCTCAGGATAAATGCTCAAAGCCTCTGCCTCACAGTGGCATGTTAAGAGCAGAAAAGCTTTTGCTTGCTGTTTCTCTTGGGTCTTAGTTACAGTATTCACATTCTTACCTATGCAGAATAGATACTTTTCTTGCACCAGGCAAGCACATGTTTTTATGGACTCCAGCCATATCCTTCCTCTCTCTTTCCCCGAAATAATAATAATAATTCGACTATCAGCACTAACAATACTCTCCCCAAGCAACCGTGTCCTGACACGTTGGGTCTGGATGAGGCTGAGGGGTAGCAGTAGTTGTTAAATGTCAAATGTAAAGTCTAAATATCCCCCATTGCTGATGAAGGGTGCGGCACTGGCAGCTTTGGCAGGCTGGGTTTCAGTAATAGCTGTCCCATCCAGCTGCTGCTCTGCGTGCCTGGTGCCTGGTATTGGAAAAAGCAACAGGTCTGCTTTGCTTTCCTGCGAGGATGTTGGATGATGCTAAATGTGTTTAGCATTTGCACATTCAGTTTGTGGAGAACTTAAGAATATTACAGGAAAAAAAGACCCCTAAACTAGGACATTGTCATGTACTTACTTTTATGATGCCTCTTTATCTCTGTTTGTGACGTTGCTTAGTCCCTAAGTGCTTTTATCTGGTAGATACAAGTCTTTTGGCTAATATGAGCAGAACAAGCTTTTCCTACTTACATGGCAGCCTGGGGAGGCTGGCTCTGCCTCCCTCAGCCCCAGCGTGTTCCACAGCACGACCGAAGGTCTCTGCTGAGACTCGGGGTTTGCAGAGTTCCTTACGAGATGTGTTGCATCACACTGGGAGGTTCAAATGTTTTACAGGCCGGTGAGCGGTGAGAAATGGCCACTGTTGTTGCTGTAACAGAAGTGGTGTGTTATAACATGTTGCAGGGGGAATTAGAAACATATGAAAGCATCTCCTCGCAGTTTTTTCCATATGCACCACCCCAAAGGGTGGGAGTGAAAGGAGTACTTGTAGCAGTTTGGTATTAAGCATGAAGCTGGTACAGACCTCCGTGGTTTTTTTCTGTGTGAAAAAGTGCTTCCTGGTGGAGAGCTGTCTGTGTTTTTACGTATTTGACCTGGAAAGATACGCCTAACAGGCTTTCAGCTCTTACCTGCTTTTACTACTAAATGAAGCATTTGATTAAAAAAAGGACCTATTGTTCAGTGTACTGTTCATCTTGAGCTGGCGTTTTCCCGTGTTGCACCACACATACTATGTGCACTGCAGCACGTGTCTGTCCTTTTTTTTTTTTTTTCCTCCCTCCCCTACCTGCAAAACAGTGCAGTCAGGAAAATGGCTTCTGTGGGCTTCAAAGCAAGGATTAGATACTGTCACTGAGGCTGAGGCTGTGGAATACTTTGCTTAGAAAAAGAAAATAAAATCAAAATTGTATTAAAATGAACTGTCTTTGTCTTTCTTAGACATTCTCAATAGAAGAGCCTTTTAATGCATGTTCTCAATAAGTTGACTTTAAATGCAGCTTCCTCTTCTAACAGTGTTTTCTGTCAGTGTCGCTCTGTTCGCTTGTTAAAGTTCCCTTCTGTCCCTTTTTTGCACTAGTATTCAGGGTGTTTCTAAAATCCAGCTATATTTGGCAATAGATCACTCTCTGTGTTACAGAGAAGTGATCACTCAAGGGATTTGGCAGAAATTAAATTAACTGAGGTCTTTAGAGAACATACTCAGAATGTCTTTTGAGAATACACTTGCTTCCAATGCTTTCTGTTGGAAAATAAAGTTGTGTTCTCTCCCGGTTCTTCCAGCAGGGTGGTCTTTACAGAGTATTTGTGTATTTGCTCTTTTTCATGTTCGTGGAGTTTATCACTGTCAAAAACAAAACAAATACTGAAGTGATAGACAGCCCAACTTTCTAGGTTGCTTAGTAACCAAAATGCATGCTGTAGTGTGAAAATACTCATGACAAAGTAGGGGAATGTTTACTGGAACAAACAGAAGATCCTGTGAAAGTGTACTGTATAAATAATTAAAGCATGAGTTTTTATTTGCTTGTGGAACAGAAGTCGCGATGTTCTACATAACTTTTCACTAAGAAAATTCTTTTTCACACTTCTGCTTGCTAAAGTGTGTTGATGCAGTAGGATGTGCCTTCTCTAGCAAAAAAGTGCAGTGCTGCAGATTTTTGGCTACTTCTTGAGAAGGACCATTGATCCTTTGGGGTTCTTTTGAGTTTTGAAAGAAGGGTCATTATTCTTTGTGCCCGATTTAGGGATCTGTTCCCCAAGTAACTAGGAACAAAAACTTTCAATTCCTGGAATGCTAGCACAGTGATAAAACAAGACTAGATTTTATGAGTTTATCAGCCTTTTTAAAGAAAATTGAAGGCTATTTGTAGTCTTAAGTAAGCTAGTTGGTTTTTTTAAAATAATTTTTAAAATTTTTTTTCCAAGATTTCAGCAAAGCAATGTCTCAAGCTGGCTCCTCACAGTTTCAGGAAGTCATTCGGCAAGAACTGGAGTATTCAATGAAAGTAGAACTTGATAAGATACTTGCGACTGCACATTCAAATGAGATAGAGGTAAGGAGCACGGAGTGGGTGCTACTCAGAGCATGAGAAATGGGATGCAGGACACTGAGGCAAATCTCAGACGAGGAGATAAATCACGGATTTCCAGGTCCTTAATTTAAGGACGTGCTCTGATCCTGTGTGGAAGAGTAGCCTGGATACAATGTCAGTAGGAGACTTTCAGTTCCCTCTGGACTGGGTGACAGAGTTATTAAGTGTTTAATCATCTTTAGTTATTAAAGGTTCTGTAATCTTCAGTGGTTTACAGAAGGGGAGGGTAAAGCTGTTATCTTAAATGTTGGGCCAAATTGTAATGGTTATGATTTTGACGAAAGACTTGTGTAGGTATCCAAGTTGGTTTTGTACTCTTGAGTTTTAGTGAAAATGAGCTTTTGGTAGCTTCTGGAATTTTACTTGAAGTTTAGCATGTCTACTTCAGTGCTAATGAAGTTACTCTCGTGAATAGACTGTACATCAGTTTGTGGAAATGCTTCTGTGATTGCGTAGGTGTGCATTAAATACCAGTGTTAACTACTGCATTTCTTCTTTGTAGCACACTAAGAAGGACCTGGAAGGATTTAAGAAGCTATTTCATAGA
Organism: Orthonyx spaldingii; assembly: GCA_013397795.1. Taxonomy (NCBI): domain Eukaryota; kingdom Metazoa; phylum Chordata; class Aves; order Passeriformes; family Orthonychidae; genus Orthonyx; species Orthonyx spaldingii. Next base: position 362,339 of record VZTJ01000994.1, on the reverse strand, counting down.
TTCCTACAAGAAAAGGGACCATCTGTGGACTGGGGGAAGATTCAGAGACCTCCAGAAGATTCTGTAAGTTGTGATTAAGTGACAGTTTGTAAGAAACATAAAACTAGTAATTGCTACTTAAGGCAAATGATGTATTCACCCATTGAATGGATCTATCTCCCATGGTTCTATAAAACCATGTAGGACAACACTTTGGGTTCTAACTGAAAAATAATTATTTGTTGACATATGTTGTATGTGTTCCTGAACATCAGGTTCTGCTTACCATATGTGTCGAGTTCTTTGGTATTATTTTGTTAGCTGCTTTGGGGGCAGGGGAGCAAAATGGGACAGATGCCACCTCAGCATTTGGTACCTTCTGTGGAGTAAACCTGTGTTGGAGGGGAAGTAGGAAGGACCCTTGTTGTTCCCATTTCCCTCCTGCACGTCTCAGATGAGACTGTCTCCAGCGATACTTTGTTTGATAATTTGAAAGGGACATATGGCAAGTGGGCTGGGTAATAGAGCTCATTTAGCAACTTGTGTAACCTGCAGCATCTCAGTGAAAGCAAGGGATCTGAAACAAGGAGTTGACTGTGGGGGGTTTTGGAGCCTGATTTTCTAATGTTGTCTATGTTGTTTTAACTTATAACCTGTAATTTAAGCTGCTGCTGAAAAAGCAGTGTGTATTTTTTCAGCACTGTTTAGTACTGAAATGAATACTTCCTATTAAACCTAACTTCATTTTATTGATGCATCAGTGGCCTTCGGCTGTCCTTTGACTCCTGTGTAACTAATGGTGCAGTTGTGCTACAAATTCTTGCTTTTCCCAGTGTAGTGATCTTGGCATATTGCATGAGTTCTGTGTGCTCCCAGGCCTGTGGTTTCTCTGAGGCTCTCTGTGTGCCTCAATCGAGGCTCTGTTTCCCGTGAAAGGCAGGCTGTCCAGTTACTTCCAGAACAGATGCAGGGCTGCTCTATAAAGCGTTGAAGAATTATGCTGTTTTAGAGCAAGTCTAGGGTTTTTCCAAGGTTGAGTGTTTTCTTTTAGCTTCAAAAACATGTGATGTCTCTCTTTTCTGTACTGTAATACTGAATGAAGTGTTGCTTTGGGGAGAGAAGTATGCCTTCAATGAAGAGGCCAGGGTGAGAAATTGGAGTTCTAGATAAGATGACTTACAAGAAAGGCTGAAGAAAAGGGGGTTTCTTTCAGTGTAGGGGGGCTGAGACTCTGGGGGGCAATAGGTCTTTTAAATATGTAAGAAGGTAGTTAGGACAATCAAAGGAATAAACTGTTCCCTGTGCCAAGAGAAGGCCCGGGATTAAGTTACAGAAATTTGATGTGAGTGAATGGTGGCTTTGTGGAGAGGAAGAGCTGTTGTCTGTTTTTCAATCTATTTTTGAAGTTTTGCACACCTTCAGTGGAAAAATTTACAAGTTCTGAAGAGGTCTGAAAGTAACCGGGTAGGACATCTGGAGCAGATGTCAAACTGGAGGTTACGGTAAGGCTCTGAAATAGACTGGGGGCATATTCCCAGGCATGGGACATTCCCAGGCATGGCAAGCTGCTAAACAAGAACTAAGAGAAAGGTCTAACGTAAGATCACAGAGGGCTGAATGGAGACAGCCAGAATTAGAAAGAGTACCTCTTTTTCTCCTTATGGCCTGTACTGCTCATTCTCAAATGTGTCCCTGTGCTACGTGGCAACTTTTGATGAGAGAGAGAAAGGTAAGTATTCTGCAAAATCAGATCACTTCTGGTCTGATGAGATGCATGCATGATCTGAAATGAAGTGTTGCTTCCTAGCATGAACTTTAAATCAAGTAATCATGCTTGATAAGTGCCACAGAAGAGAGCTAGGGCAAAATATCTGCAAACAAACTTCCTTCCATGCCTTCTTCACTTCATAATAAATACCTCTTTCTTTAGGGATATTTAAAATCCTGTCTGTCCTGATGTCCTGATCTGACAGGAGGTGGGTTTGAGCACTTGTGAAAACTGAGAGCAAAGTTAAATTGCTTGATTATTTTTTTTCTTTTCTCCTTTTTACTGACCGTAAGAGTTCCATCTCTCTACCCTGCTGTATCCACCCCCTCGTTTTTAATACGTGAGCCATGTCAGGGACATAGTGTGGAAAATGAAAAGGGTTTCACATAAGATGCATTTCTAGGAACCTTCTCCCAAATTATTCTTTGCTGAGGAGTATGACTTGTGGAGTTATTAAGTAGAAGTTGATTTGCTAAAGACCAGAATTTCAGAATTACCAGTCTAGCTAGTATGGGTAAGAACAGTATGAGCTTTTAGAAGGAGCAAAGAGGGATAACTTTAGAAAGGCTGCAGTACTGAATTCTTTGGGACAGGTATCCATCTGTGAATGCATATTTTGTTTGAGTGCTTCTGTTCAGTTCCAGTTGAGTTTTCCTAGCTATAAAACCTCAGAGCATATTCTCCTCCTGCTCTTGTTAGAACAGCACAGAGGCTGGTGTATAGAAGACTTGTTTGCTGGTAATCTTGCAAGTGATTATAATTGCCTGTAGGGATGACCGTTTTATGAGGTGGTGGAATGCTTGGCTGCTTGGAGAATCTCACACTACAAGGATCATGGCCTAGAAAGCACCATATTCTCTGCAGTGTGAATTTATTTGCCTGTGATTGTTTTGGAAAATTGCTTTGCTGCTGGGAATTCTGGCAAGTATAATCTTCAGCTGATCCCTAGCAGAGCAAAAAGCATATGTTGAGGTATCTATGTGCCTGTGTGCGTATAAACACACAGGCATACGTGTATATCTGTAAACACAGGCACACAAAAAAACTGCCAAAGTGTGGGTTTGTTGCTTTTTTATTTATTTAGCAGCTTTAAAAAGTTAATGAAAGTTATTGGATTTATAGGCTTCGTCTTTTAGGTGGGGAAGAGTGTTTCAGGCTTTTGCCCAGTGCCAAGGGACTGTGCTATGCAGAAGCAGAATTTCTGATCCGACTTCTGTAGGTCATCTGGTGTGTTATCTGTTGTATTTGTTCTCTGAATGTAGCTTCTGCTTCTTCCTGAAGACAAGTAAAGGTTCCTGTCAGTAAATTGAAACAGAAATTATTGCTTTGTAGTATTCCTCTGTTTTTCTTTGCAATGGGAGATTTCATCCCTGACCTCCACATTTTCAGTGTAACAACATATATTGACGACAGTAGCAGAAGATTGAACCCATTCCACACTACAGTGGTAAACCTCTGACTTGTTTTTTCCTTCTAGATGCTTTGCTTTCATATGTCCAAAGGCTTACAGTGATAGCTCGCATAGTTAGGACCCATTACTGTTACAGTCTCCAGAGAAGAAAGTACACTGAGAGTGCCAGTTAACAGGGAGAGGAGGTAAAGAATGTGGACGTGGCAAGTGTAACTTAATCCCCTCCATGTAGATTACAGCGATCTGTTTGTTGCAATGGGAAGCAATAGCAAAGTGCTGCTGGGAGGCCTCTGAGAGAACTGCAGTGATCAAGTTAACCTCACAACAGCAATGCAAAACTTCACCTGGGATGTGAAGAGAGCATCCGAAGCAATGTTGAGTGTGAAAGGAGCTTGTCTATTAGAGCCTTTATTTTTTTCTTCCCCAGTAGTTGTCTGCAGCTCAGGTTGTCACCTCAGTGAAATATAGCATGAAGGAAAAGAATGAATGTTGTGCCCTTACTCAAAAGCAAAACATCTTCCTAATCTTCAGCTCTGGAAACACGTTTTAAGGCTTCACAGAGTCATAGAATGGTTTGGAAGGGACGTTAAAAATCATCTTGTTCCAACTCCCTGTCATGGGCAGGGACACCTTCCACTAGACCAGATTGCGCCAAGCCCTGTCCAACCTGGCCTTGAACACCTCCAGGGATGGGGCAGCCACAGCTTCTCTGGCTGACCTATTCCTCTGCTTTACCACCCTCAGAGTAAAGAACTTCTTTCTAAGATCTGATATAAATCTCTCCTTTGTAGTTTGAAACTGTTCCCCTTGTCCTATCCCTATCAGCCTGTGTAAGAAGTCTCTCTTCCTCTGTAAGCCCCCTCTAGGTGCTGGAAGGCTGCTGTAAGGTCTCCCCAAAGCTTCCTCTTCTCCAGGCTGACCACCCCCAGCTCTCCCACCCTGACCTCACAGGAGCCGTGTTCTCTCTCTGATCACCTTCGTGGCTCTCCTCTGCACTGCCCTAACAGGTCCACAGATTTCCTGTGTGAGGACTCCAGACCTGGGTGCAGCACTGCAACTGGGGGTCTCACAAGGGCAGAGACCTCTTCATGTGGTGCTATTTCTAGAACTGTCCCTTGGTGCTGAGTAAATATTTCCTTGAACTGTAAGTACATATTAACTAATAGGGGCATTCCGGTCTGCCCACGATGATAGCCCTGATGCTCATTTATCTGTCTGACAAACTCTTGCAAGCCTCCTTGCAGTAGGAGTAGGCTTCTGGAATCTGTTAGTCAAACTCCCAACGTTGCCTCATCCAGACTATTCTGAGAAATCACTTCTGTGACATTGGCTGCAAAACAAAACAAGCTGCATATGTCATCTAGAACAGTCCCAAACCACGGCTGCCAGACATGTCCCAAGCGAGTGACACTGTAGCCATGCATCTGCAAGACATTCCTGCCTGTTTTTTCCTGAAGAATTTCCCCATCAGCACTTACTTGTCAAGCCCACTGTTCCAAGCCCGTAGAGCAAGAATTGATTTTTATTACTGTGGAGCACTTCTCCAGTTGTGTATAAACTTGTAGATGATGAGGTTGTTCTGCATATTAGTGCCTGCACATGGCTGGAACTGTTGGATTGATAGCACTGGCATCCAGCAGTCCTGGTGCAGTGTTCCTGCTCGAACTTGGCTTTTTGACATTTGTTATTCTCTGAATTCAAGAGCCTTCAAGATCCAGGGCTTTATTGCCAAGTTGATGTTTCCAGTGCCTGTGCCAGAAGAAACTGAAACATTTAGTGAGGCTGAGTCATAAATTTTGTGTTGTAACTGATGCAACATGCAGTGGACTGAGTCCTTGTTGGAACTGTTACCTTCTTCAGGACTTTGAGGTTTCTGCAAAAGCTGCTTTCAGGCATGATAGCAAAAGCATCAAAAGGTGCTTGGCACTTGAGCAGAAGCAAATGATTTTTGAGGCTGTCTGGCCCTGAACTGAGTGTCAGACTTTCTGCTTTTTGTGAGTGATGCAAGAAGAACGTAGTGAGACTTGAAAGTTGAGATAATTCTTTTTGGATGTTCAGACAGTGTCGGAACATCATGGATGTGACTCAACATCCCACCCAGCTAAAGCGCAAGATGAAATGTTTTTAATCCGTGTACAGTCTAATGTGGAATGTTACTGACCGTGGAGTGGATGGGAAGCAGTAAATCTGAGCATAAATCTCTGTAGGACCTGCTGGTGGCAGAATGTTCTTTGAGCTTCCTGATGTACCTTCAAGACATTAAACCCAGGATTTATCATCTCATTGTTAATGAGAAGAGTGGTTGTTTTGCAGGGTGTTTCAGCCTGAACACAATCTCTGTTGTTGACAAAGCACAGAAAGAGTCTGCATTTGTACACTTGTATTCCTGAAAAGTCCTTGGAATTTTGGAAGGAAGCTCCTGCCTGTGTCCTCATAAAATGGCAGTGATTGTGGCACTGCTTTCTGTGCAAGTCACGAGAACTCCACATGGAGTCATCGTATCTTTAAATACATCCTATAAGCTTTCCAGATCCCATGGGGCAGAATTTCCCTAATGTGAGGGATCTGCCCTAATCCACTGCCCATGGTGTCCTGGAAGGCTGGGATTGCACAAGCTGTCCTCTCTACCCCTGCACATCCCAGTAAGAAATATGATCTTGTTCCAGTGCAGTGTGAATTTCCATTTGAACCCCAGCCCTTGGCCAAAGCAAACACAGCTCTGAAAACTACTCTGTATGTATTTGTTTTTGGAAACCAGCTGTGGGTCTTACACACCCCTTATCAGAATTAAAATCATTTTCTATCAGCAGGAATGCTACAGCACTGGAACACCAGGGCTTTTCTTCAAAAGAAAATCTCTAGAAGGGCAGGCTAAAAGATAATTGTATTGATTCTGCTCTAACAGTTTTGGCATGATTCTTACTGCAGCATTGTTGCCATTATTTCCTTGAATTAGGGAACAACAGTGCCTAATGTGAGGCACACTATCATTATGAGCCTGATTTTGCTCTCCATCACTAGCCCCAAATGTAGCCCAGACTTTGTTCTTAAACCTGTAGGAAACAACTGTCAGTGAGGTAGACTTCCTGTAAGGTTTATTGTGAGCTGGATGAACGCATCCTGAAAACAGCAGAATAAGAACTAGGAACTTTCTTCCACTCTCTATCATGCTGTCAGGGGAAATGAATTGTATCAGATGAGTGGCTGGAATAAGAATCAGTTTGGACTGAGTTAAAGAACCAATCTTTTGCCAAAAAAAAAAAAATCTATGAGTTTAAGCTGCTCAGGGAAGGAAAGTTATAGGCCTTGCATGTACAGCCTGGTTCTTAAATTGTGGCCTGACTGAAAGGGGAGAGGGGCCATCTTATGGGGCAGTGAGTTAGATGGTTCCCAGGGAAACCCCCTTCCCTTCTGCAGGGCAGGAAGAACAGGGTTGTGACAAGTGACATAACTGGCCTGACTTCCTCTCATCTGAATGAAGCTAATGGTGACTGGTGTCACAAAGTCAATAGAACCTCTTGAGAAAAGAAGTTACTGTAGTAACAAACCAGGTTATTTGCATCATAACAAATCAATTATTGTAGACTCATTTTGCAGATGTTCTTTAGTGTCATAGAGCATATGAATAAATGTGGGTTTTATCACCGGCTTTTAAGTTTTGAAAGTTTTTAGGAGAAAGCAATTTCTGAATATCTGACTGCTGGTTTTTTTGGTTGTGGTTTTTTTGTTTGTTTGTTTCCCCAGATCCAGCCCTATGAGAAGATCAAGGCCAGAGGCCTGCCTGATAACATTGCTTCTGTCTTGAACAAGCTGGTAGTTGTGAAGCTCAATGGTGGCTTGGGCACAAGCATGGGCTGTAAAGGCCCCAAGAGCCTGATTGGGGTGCGGAATGAGAACACCTTCCTGGACCTGACAGTTCAGCAGATTGAGGTAACATTTGATGAGCTTTTCTCACTGCGTTGGAGGAAGCAAGACACACTGAGCTGCTCCTGCATGGCTTGTTAAGAGGGATCAAGTGGAGGCTTGCCAAAAGGAAGAGGAGAGGGAAATGAGGTCTGGTCACAGTGCTGGGGTGAAGCAGAGAGTTCCTTTGGGAAGAATAGACACAAAAGGGACAGTGCAGTCAGTGACTGAACTCTGTGCCCCCACATGTATTAGCACAACTGTGATCCAGCCTGGGCACACCAGCCTGGACAGGGGGATCGTGTCCAGGAGCACAAGCAGTCACACTGTAGAGCTTGTCTGGCCTGGGTAACTCCTGGGCTTGTTTCCGACTCCTCCAGCTGCAAGTTTATCTTTTCAAAAAAGGGGTTTTTTAATGCATTAGAACAAAGCTTTTCACAGCAGCTCCAAGTTCCTTGATGAATTTAAACTCCTGTGCTGGAAGAGATTGCTGGCATTTTCCTCTGAAGAAAGAAGAGTGAAAGGAAATTACAGCTGCTGGAGTTGGGAGAGGACATTTCGGCTTATGTTTTTAATGCTGAATATCCCTCTTACAGCAGATAATGAAGACAGTTACTAGAGTAGGAAGTGGGCTGTGCCTGGTCTATAATTTCTGGAGTGCCAACAATTTTTGCCTCAGTGTGGTGTTGCTTGGGAGTGACTGTCCCATGTGGGTATGCCATAGATGTTTCTATGGCAAACTCAAATTTACATCCAACTGATGCAGCCCTTTCCCCAGAGCATCATTGTGGAAGTCTCTGGCTCCCCTAAGGTGTAATGATCCCAAAAGCTCCAACAGATGAGGGGGAGCTGATACACAAAGCTTAAAACTCACTCAAGTGTCTTTTATTTTTTCCCTCTGCACATTCTGTTTTTGGTGGAACCCTGCTATGATGTCGGATATTTTGACTTTGTTGTGCACATGGAAATGCTCTTGTGAATTTCAGCTCTATTCTTGAGATTCCCAAATAATTAACACGGTGACATTTCATTTATTTTGTGCTCTTGATACAATTGTTCATCTCTCAGCCTGCCAAGGCAGCTTGGAAGTACTTCCTGTGCAGAGACAGTTTGGAAAAGTCACCTTCACAGACTGCAACAATTTGATGAAAAACATGCTTTTTGTAATCAACAGTAGCTAAAACTTAAAATGATCATTTTGGGGCATTGTGGTTTTCAAATTTTAGATCTCAATGCGGGTTTAAAAACAAAGATCAGTTAATTAAAAGATACATTAACTATGTGGGTGTCCCGGTTTGGAGACACAATTCCAGGAGGAAACTTCCCAAAAGGGAATCTCCCCTGCTGGAAATGCAGGCCCTGGCCGCCCCTCCCCACACGGTTCGGAAAGAATTTCTTGGAGGAAAGTGGAAAAAAAAAAACCTGTTTATTTAAACAAACAGAGGGTGCTTGCAGGCACTGGAAAGAAACGAAATAATAAAGCTATTAAATATAAAGATAATAAACCTTCTCTGCTGTGGAGAAAAGATGGTGAATTTATAGTCTCTCCTGACTCAGCCTCTCCTGAAGGCTGGACCAGGCGAGGGGTGTCTCCAGCAGCTCCCTGCCGACCATCCGCCAAAGAGAGCGGAGTTTGGGTGGAAAAACAAGCCGAAAACAGTCCAAAAAGAATAGAAGAAGCAGAAGGTGCTGACGATTCTTCTCTGCAGTCCCGAGGAGAGGAAAAAAACTGTAGCTCAGTTGCCTCTGCCGCTAGGAGTAAGGAATGTAAACAATAAACAAAACGGCAACAGCTTCTCTGGCTGGCTTAAAGGGACAGAACTCATTTCTGGGCTTAGGAGGAGGATAGGGAATACATAGCATAAAATACATAACATAAAATCACCCTAGGATAGTGGGTCTTATCTTTACAACTGACAAGGATTTATTTTCCTTTATCTGATTTATTATCCTTTCTGTCAGCGTAAGTCCATCTCTTTTTCTCTCATGCATTTATTATTTCCAGTCTGTTTTACCTAATTTATTTCTCCCAAAATCTCAGGTGTCAGGAGTTAAAGCTAATACTACATGCTGAATTTACCATTTATTTCCCATCTCAGCATTTAAACAAATCCTACAACACCGATGTTCCTCTGGTTCTCATGAATTCGTTCAACACGGATGACGACACAAAGAAAATCCTGCAGAAATACAGTCACAGCCGTGTGAAGATATATACTTTTAATCAAAGCAGGTATCAAAAGACTTCTCCACTTGGGGTAGAAGGAAAACCTAGCTTGTTTCTCCATATTCGAAATGGGGTGGATTTCAGTTTGAGGTGCTGGGGCAGCTATAGTGTCTTCTGTACCTGTGTTCAGTCTCATTTGAGCCTTGTGGAGAGACTGAAACATGAGGGTGTTTGGCAGAGTCAAGGGCGATGTATTAAAACTGGGGAGAGGGGTTGTGTGGGCCCCAGCTTCTAAGAAATGTACAAATCCTGGTGTAGTGGATGCTGGCCACTTGATTCCTGATTTTGCTTTTAGTGTCCTTGGGCTCTGGAGGGAGACAGACCATGGTTCCTTATGAAGAACAAACTCTAATCCACGTGGCTGCTGGGGTCAGAGGTGTGTTTGATATGCTCTGAACCTGCCTGTCAGAGGAAAGCTGGTTTGCAGTGTGGTCTGAGAACTGCAGCTTTAAGTCCTTGAGTAGATAGATTGCATTCTGTAGCTTCTCAGTGACAGCTCAGAATTTGGGTGGGTCTTCCAGTTCAGAGCACTCAGAGTAACCTGGAAAGCACACCTCCAAAATCCCATGGAGCTGCACCTTTACTGTAGTATTTTTTCTTCATACTATTCTGACACTGGTGAGAACTGAACAAGATCCATTGTCTTCACAGGTATCCCAGAATTAACAAGGAAACTCTGCTGCCCATAGCCAAGGATGTCTCTTACTCAGGAGAGAACACGGAGTGCTGGTACCCTCCGGGCCACGGAGACATCTATGCCAGCTTCTACAACTCTGGTCTACTGGACAACCTCATTGCAGAGGGGAAGGAATATATTTTTGTGTCCAATATAGATAATTTGGGTGCCACTGTGGACCTTTACATTCTTAACCACCTTATGAACCCACCCAATGGAAAACGCTGTGAATTTGTCATGGAAGTCACAAACAAAACCCGGGCAGATGTGAAGGTAAAGGGAGATGGGTGAAAGTCTGAGTGTGTTGGTGGCCATCTCCAACCTCCTCTGAATCCATGGATTCAGACATACATCCAGTCTCTTCATAGCTATTTTAGGCACCATTTAACACATCAGCTCAGATCTAATTTGAGATGCACAAAATCGGCAAGTTTAGGAAGTTCTGATTCACGAAACAGATATGATCTGTGTTTTGGGCAGCAGCAAAGGACAGTCTGGGTTGGACTGGCACAAGTGATTTCTGCAGGGTGCAGGTCACAACCCTTGCACCTTCTCCAAACTGTTACGTACACAGGGGCAGAAGCTTGAAGGTGGAAGTTTGAAAAGAGCACTGAGGGCTGGGATGCAGCAGGTGTGTCTCTGCATTGCACAACTCTGCATGCCACAGCTGCCCCTCTGCTCCTGCCCTAACCCCTGGCTTTGTACAAAGTCCAGGAGTGACATTTCTCAGAGGTTTATGACATGTATCAGATACTCATAGCCTGCAGTAATTTGTCCTGCAACTGTGCTTTCCCTCTGTTCTTTCACACGTGAGCATGTGGATTTGGATTTTCTCTGTATTCATTAGGGAAGCTCTGAGTTAGCCCTATAACAGCACAACAAATACGCTGTGAGAATACTTAGATTTAATTCAGCTTTTGCTCCATCATCTAACAAAATACTGCTGAGGGTGATTTTTGACAACAGCAATATTTGCAAAATACTCTCAACAACTTTCATTAAAGGAATTAACTGTCTTGGAGTGCTGAAATATGATTGTTGGACAGTCCTGACTGTACTTTAAACATGCTCTATAATTAGCAACCTGGTAGCTGGTTACTAAAAACAAGAAATGTGTTTTCTCTGGAGTTCAACTTCAAATGCCAACACACCAGTGCATCTGGCTGTGTTGAGGGGAGGACTTCTCTGGCTTCTCATGAACAGGACTTAAAACCTCTCATTTGCCCCTTGCAGGGTGGCACGCTGACGCAGTACGAGAATAAGCTGAGGCTGGTGGAGATAGCTCAGGTCCCAAAAGCACACGTGGATGAATTCAAGTCTGTGTCAAAATTCAAAATATTCAATACCAACAATTTGTGGATTGCTCTGTCTGCAATTAAAAGGCTGCAAGAGAAAAACGCCATTGACATGGAGATCATTGTTAACCCAAAGGTAATCAGCTGGCAAGGGTTTAGAGGACACTGATCCAAACAAGCTGCTTGTTCCTGGCTGGGTAATGGGCACTGCTGCCTCACAGAGCTGGTCTGGGGCTGAGGGCAGAGCTCTGCCTGACGTTGGGCTCCAGTTCTGAGTGCCAGGACCTGCTCCATGAGTTTTCTCTTCCAGAGAGAAAACCTGAGTTTTCTCTTCCAGACTCTGGATGGAGGCTTGAATGTTATCCAGCTGGAGACTGCAGTTGGTGCCGCTATCAAGAGTTTTGAGAACTCTCTGGGGATAAACGTGCCTCGTAGTCGTTTCCTGCCTGTGAAGACCACCTCTGATCTCTTGCTTGTGATGTCGAATTTGTACAGCCTTAACGCGGGCTCTCTAACCATGAGCGAGAAGCGTGAATTCCCAACAGTGCCTCTTGTCAAACTGGGAAGCTCCTTCACAAAGGTAAACTCCTGTCATTGCACCTGGTGTTCACCTCTTTGAATAAAGGTACAGTTCATAGCAATAAATGAGTGGAAAGTGAGGTTTACTTCATCTACCTCTGCCCACCTGGACCTTTCCTTTTGCTCTTTGTAATGGCTTGTGAGAATACAAATTACAGGTGCTCCTGTACCCCTCAGCTGAGCCATGGGAGGTGAGGTGGCTGTGTGTGCTCCTCAGAACTTGCCCAGGCCTGGTGGGAAGCCCCCCTACTGTTCCTCACGCTTACCTCTGAAAGAAATCACAACTACAAAGTAGCAACTTTTATATTGACGCAGATGTAGGTTATGGGAAAGTTCCTTGAATACTCCTGAAGAGTATGCAAGAGGCTCCCACGCTTGTCTTAATCCACAGATGGCTTCAAAACTGTCTCTGTTGTTTCGTCTTTCCAAAAGGTTCAGGATTACCTGCGGAGGTTTGAAAGTATTCCAGATATGCTGGAGCTGGATCATCTCACGGTTTCAGGTGATGTTACATTTGGGAAGAATGTTTCATTAAAGGTGAGTGTGCAGTGGGGGTGCTGCAGTAAACATGACTGATCTCTGCTCCTTGGCAACTGATGCTGAGGCAGTGCCTGTGCACAGAGCCCATAGGAGCACTCCTGGGATTTGGGTAACTGGCCCAGAGATGGCAGAGGCCATGGCTGGACAGTGACCCTTGTGATGGAGTGCAGGCTGTTGCTGCCAGAGCTGCTGCTCTGTGCAAGCCTGGGCAGAGAGGAGGTTTATTTATGAACCTTGAAAGCACCACAGACCTCACAGCCCTGTTCAAACACTGCTGCCACCTCTGTCCTTTGGCTCAGTCCCACCTCCCTTCCCAGGCTGGCCTTACCACCCCTTTTTGGGCCCTTTTTCATCGCTTCGGGGTTCTCAATTTATTAGGAAAGGGTGGGGCTGAACAAGTTCGTTTTCTCTCTAATTCTTCCTTCGGATCTTGCCAGTCCTGGCAGCACCTGCAGTTCCCTAGGGCAGTTCAGCAGGTGATGGGGCGGGGGGGAAGGTGGGGCTGCCTCACCTGGCACTGGTACAGGCTCAGGCTGCGGGCTCTGAGCTGTCCCTCTGTCTCCGCATTTGCTGTTCAGCTGGAACAGGAGCCTTCCTGGGACACACCCAGGGTTGGGGTAATGTTTTTCCACCTCAAAGCAAGCAGATGTGACAGGAGCCCTTAGAGCAAGCATGCCTTCAAAGAAGCTATCAGTTCTGCTTGTAGGCTTCTGATAGGATCTAGTATGGTAATTACAGAGGTTCCAGTAATGCTTGTTTAAAACCTTTGTTCTGGAGGGAAAAAGACCCCCAGATGTCTATGCAGAAACAATACAATCAAATGCATTCAGGCTCCAGCTGTGGTACAGCTGGCACCCAACTGCTCCTCCAGACAACCTATTCCCTCCTTCCAGGTCACCAGGTAACAGGTTTCTGAGCACTTCTTTTCTTTTCTGTAACCCCAGGGAACAGTCATCATCATTGCAAACCACGGTGACAGGATTGACATCCCAGCTGGTGCTCTACTAGAGAACAAAATCGTATCTGGCAACCTGCGGATCCTGGACCACTGAGTCCAGGAGAGGGCACGGTCAGGGCTGGGGCTGCTGTCCCAACCAGCCTCGTCGTGGAAGAACCTTTTAAGCATTAGAAATCTAAGTACACAGAGGGCCTATGCTTTGTCATCTTCACAGTACCCTGCAGTATTAATTTAAAATTAATTTCTTTTGCTTATCTTTAAGCAGCCACATAAGCGCCATGGATGTGCGTAAGTAATGCTTCAGTCCTTAAAGAGATTCTGTAACTCAGTTAATACAACCTTGAAGTGCAATACTGTTTGTCTTGCGGGAAGATGGACAGATCTTCTTTGATAAGAAGTTCAGAGGCTTGCCTCAACCATTCAGTAGTTCTGAATTGCTTGTAACTGCAGAAATAAAGCTGTGAAGCAATACATGTGGGACAATATGGTTGGCAACTCCTGTGACGTCTTAGGAAGGCACAGTTGAAAACCAAACGTTTCACTACTGCTAAACAGGCTCTTTAAACCCTGTATTTCATGTGCTCACAACCTGTAGCCCTCTTCACCCTCCCCAAACTACAAGTGGGATGCCCTATCCCAGTTGTACGTCGAGGTACTGGGGTACGGCTGTCAATACCTCCATTTCCGTATCGTGAGAGTGGGAATTACCCATGTTCCAAACTTGCCCAAAGAATCCAATACTTGAGAAAAATGCCTCAGAGCCACATGTGGTGTTTGCTTTTTCACATCCCATTTAAGACTGGATCTCCTGTTAATACCTTAATCCTTGATCTGCCCTCTTTTTTCAATAAATGGATCACGTTGACTACACCTATGTTCATATTGTCACAGCCATGTATGTTAATTTATCTTCTCTTGAGTTTCTAAATTTGTACAGGAATCGAAATCCCTGTCCTGATCACTATTGATTTCTTAATGTTTCTCTTGTATTTACATGCAGACAACTTTATTTTATAAGCTTAGTATAACACTGGTATGTATCATTAAAGAAGTTGGTCTTTAAAAACAACTGTGATTTTAGAGCTTTATTTTGACTGACAATGAATGACACGTGTTATGCTACCAGGTCAGCCTGCCTGGCTGAGGGCACCACAGGCACACACACACTGCAGCAGAGACCATTCCATCAGACATCATCATCTCCGGGTTAGGCACTCAGCCGGGGTCAGGTACACAGGGGTGAGGTGAGAAACACAGGCACTTGTACTGAGCACTGGCAGCCTCCAGACTGGTACAGGTAGTATTAAAAACTCTGAAATACACTGATTTCAGCTGCAGTCCCCTTAATGATGCAGCCTTTTATAAGCAGCCTAAAAACTTTAAAATTCTTCCTGCCCTGTTCTTTGTGGCCCTGTCCTTCCCCACTGGCTGGGGCCATGGGCAGCTGGAGGTGGTCATCCCTACACACCAGCCTTTCTCCCACCTTCCAGTTCCCCCAGGAACCCCACTGGTACCCTGTCACTGCTAGCGAGGGTCAGGTCACTCCTCTGTCCCACAGGGAATGGCTCTGAGGAACTGGCCCTTAGAAAATCTTGTCTTCAGATTTTAGGTTGTGAGAAATCCCCTGGAACAGGACTGCTTCCTAACAAAGCTGAATTCTATATGTGAGGAATCAAAAGACATTTATTTATATAAAGTTCTGTAAAAAAATAAATTTTAGAACAGCATAGTTTCATAGAGAAAAACATTTTCTACAGAGTTCCAACTGCAAGATTTTTATATTGTACCATCATTAAATAAGTTGGGACACCATGTGAATTTCATTGCACTAGAAGAAATGCAAAGCATCTTTTTAATATAAAGATATACAGAGCATTCTAGACAACTACAGCTGTGTTACAGCTATGTGTTCTTTTGGATTTGGTCCAAAGAAACCTGAGTCTGTTTTCAGAGAGAATGAAAAAACATTGCACAGACAGCTGATCACTTGTTTCTTGCTGAAGGACACTGGAAGAATCTCTCCCTGCAGCTCCCTCTGAGTCTAAGCTCCCCCGACTCTCAGTCCTGCCCTTTCTGGGGCTCTGGGCTCAAGTATTCACCTCCCCCTCATCACACTGCTTAGAAGAAAGTCAGTCTGTTGTCAGAGCCAAGCGACTGCTCCCAATGGATTATCACCTCTTCTGCTCCCAGATTTCAGCCATGTTTAGATCTAGGTTGTTAAGGCCTTTCAGAGCTTGAAGGTTTCCAGTGTAAAAAGCCACATCTGAAGTAACCAGCCTGCAGTGAAACACACGAGATTAGAATCTGACCCCATCACATCCACCTGGGGTGTCTGGACAAGCAGACAGGGTTTGTTGAGGACTTTGGTACACAATTGCTACAATACATGTTCAGATCTTATGCCTGGATTAGATATTTTAAGTATCAGTTCAAAACTCAATGCTATGGATGTGGTTTATTTTACAGCAGTGATCATCCATAACAGGATTACTGATGGCTGTAAAACTAGTTCTAGGGAAGGGAGATCAAACCATGAATTCAGAAAACTCAGCAGGAATTAGGCATTTAAAACTTCTATTCTCTTGCTGTAATCCCAGGCTTATGTAGACTTAAATCCCCAATTCCATTCCAACTAAGAATATTAATTATTGCAACATTAACTTCTGTATTCTAGAGGGTAATGATTCTGTGATTCTAAGGTTAATGTGAAAAGCAACTGAACAGCACAACAGCTGTATTGTTCATAAAAGTTTATAGAGAATTAAAATCCTTGAAACACTGTTGAAACATGTCAGGGATCATGACTGCTTCTTGCTAGCAAGATGTAGAAACAGAAGCTGTATTTACATTGTAAAAAAATTAACCAGGACTCACAGACCTGGATTTTTACTATTATTACAGAAACAAGCAGTTTAAACAGAATGAGGATCAGAAAACCATGTTAAAAACTTAGTCAGAGAAGACTGCTGGAACAGCAGCAAGTGCCATCCAGGGTTTGATGCCCCCTTCTCAAATAGCCCCAGCTCCCAGAGAGTTGTGTCTGAAGGAAGAAACTGCTGCCCTCAGACACAGTCCTGGGCCAGCTGAGACCTCCTGACTGCTAGGAAACACCCCCAGCAACACTTGTCCCAATCCTCCTATCCAAAAGGGATCCAGGCCACCCAATCACGAGGACAGGACAAAACCAACAGCACAGGATGAAGCAGCACAGCACCGTGTTCAGGACTGGAAATCCCAGTGAGAGACACCCCGGCACATCCAGGGCCTCTCACATCAGCTGGGGCTGCAGTGGATACTCACGAGCTTGGTTACAAACACCTTTGTAAGTACCAAAGGCAGTGGGATGTCACCTTGTGAACACACCACGAGTACAGAAAGACAGTTCAGATAAACTCTTGCACAAAGTGCAAGGAAGAATGCACATAAGCAGGAGAAGCAATAAATAACTGGAAATGAACAAAACTTTCATTCCAGTGACATCTGAAACATTATCAACTTTCTTCTATGGCTTCTGCAACCTAAGACAATCTTTCCTGCACATGGGTAGGTCCACTGAGTTTCACCCTTGCCTCACTGCAAGCACACCACTGCCCCCAGGTCATGAAGAACAATTAAAAACTCGGCTGTTTCACGGGACAATCCAACTGACAACAGAATTCAGCCTCCAAGAGGCTTTTCCCGGGAGGTGGGGACAGCAGGCACAGCCAGGCACCCTCTCTCAGAAGAGGTACCACTGACCTGTTTGGGGATGGAGTGTTGGGCCGTGGCAGGGAAGGGGAAAGCTCTGTGAGCATAGTCTCTGTTTCAAATCTAGTTCTTCTATAAAAACCATTCCTGCAGAGCTGCCCACTGCACTGATGAAATGCTGCTTTCTTCTATTTTTACTTTGTGTGACAGCAGGAGCCACAGTTTAATTAGCAGGAGTTGTGTGATTCCTGAAGCAGTTTTGAAGCATGGATGGTGACTCATGGTGCTGGCAAAGGGAGAAAAAGCAATCCATGAGCTGAGGGCACCTACAGCAGGTTTCCAGTCAGATAGTGTCCAGCTCCCAGTCTATTACCAAGTGGATTGCACTCCTAGTCACTGTGGAACAGCACAAGTCATGTCCTTTGTTGTAAGAAAGCTCCAAATGGGACATACTAAAACATGGAGTTGTGATTCTGCAACCACAACTTTCTTGCAGAAGACAATGCCTGCTTATTTAAGCAGTGAAAGAAGAGAAGAGCCTCAACTCACCCGTTCAGAGGTCCTCCATCATTGACCACATTGAGGTGGGCCAGCTGCCTCTTCAGGTGGAGTTTGTAGCTTGCGTTAATTCGTAAAAACAACATCTAGAAGAAACCAGAGCATCAGAGTAAGGAACTGTGCCCATGCTCACATCACTGCCTCCGCAGGGGAAGCACACTGCCAACACCCTCAGTCACTAACTTTCGGTTTTGTTTTTGCCACTCATGTGATTCTTCCTTCTGCCAGTGCTTCGGCCTCGCCTTTCTGGCCACATACAGTCTGTTACACAAAGGACACCCTCACCTCCTCATTCTGTGTGGCACTTAGAGGACACGTTCTTTGGACCATGAACTTTTCTTCCCCGTCGTCCAGAGCATCTAGCAACTTTTGCTAGAAGATAACAAACCTCCTTCCTGTGCTAGAAGGGACCACTTAATCGAACGTGAAAGAGAAATGACAACTTCTTGTATTCAATGACTGGATCAGTCCTTCCTGTTCTTAAGATTTGCAATTCTGCAAGTAGCAATGACTGCAGCAAAATCCTGCAAAAGCGTATCTGGTACAATCTGGGTACATAACACATTTAGGGACCTTTGGAAGCCACTGATTCTGAGCAGTGTTACAGAATAATCCTCTGAGAGGGCTGCACTCAAGCCCCAGAGTGTTGCCATCTGCACAGACTTCCAGCACTAATTCCTGGATTGCCATCTCTAGACATTAAAAGGCAGCTCAAAATCCTGAAATCCATTCTTTTTGTGTGCCTCATCGTTCTCCCTACACATTGGAATACTTCCTTCAGCTCAGCCCAAGCTGTCTGTGTGACTGCTGCCAAGCCCTTTAATGTGTGGGTTTCACCAAGACTCAAAAAAGACTTCCCCTCTCCCAGATAAAGTCTCTCTTGTTCCCAAGTCCATGTGCATTTGCAAGCGAGCTGTGAGATGAAGCTCAAAAATAACATTCACCTGAGTTTGCTCCTCAGGAAGGAGATCATATATAGCTTCATGCATCTTTGCCATTTGCTTGCAGATATTCCTGAAGCATGCTGATGGAACAGGGGCTTTCACTTCATACTGGAAATAAACACACAACCAGTTAACTCCTTTCTGCCACTTTAAAATGGTTTATGTAGGAGAGCTCCCAATAACCACCTGGAGCTCTGCTTTGCTAATAACATCAGGAATCAAGATCCATTTAGCACACCACAAAATTAAAAGGCCATTATCTGATCCAGCCAGGAACTGCAGATGCAGGTCCCAGGACTGCAAGCTGGCCCTCTCCTTCAGACTGGTGTGAGTCAATGACAGACAAGCACTCCTGTCTCTGAGAAATGTGCCCCTTGAGCACTCCCCGAGAGAAAACTGCTTGTCTAGGATCACACACATCCAAATTTCTGAAGAGTCAAGGAAAGGAAACCATAAAGAAATGGAAACTCCTGAAATCTCATCACTGGTCATCAAAAAAATCCCAACCACATCACCATTCTAAAAACCCCACAAGAGCATTGCAGAAATACCTTGGAAAGCAAAATAAAAAAACATCCCTTCTCCCAGTGCCTGACATCCAAAAAACAAGGCACTGGAAAACACCAGATGGCAAGAGATTTGCTACAAAGGGAGAAGAAGTTTTATGTCCCCACTCTGGATAGAGATAATCTTAACAGAATTCCAGAAACACTGAAAACCTGTCCCAGGAACAGTGAAGCCAGCTCTGCAGTTCCAGGTGGAGAGGCTGTGCCATCACAGGCCTGGGTGACACATTGGCAGGCCACCTTTGGGAGGGTGACACTGCCCCACGGAGCCTTGCACAATTCAGGAAAGAACCAAATCATTGTAACTACACCATTTACAAACACATTGGAGGAGATGCCTGCTTTTATGCGGGCCGGAATTGTGAAAGAGAACAAAGCTTGTCTGAGCACAAGAGAAAAAAAGAAATGGGGAGTTTTGAGAAAATCTTTATGGAGAATCCAAACCAATGACCTAATTTTGACAGGAGAAGTAGCAGAAAAATAATGCTTTCTTTTCCAGGGAACAACCACCCAGCGTGCAGGATCCAGCATTCCTCAAGACAAGGAAGTTAAGCAAGAAATTGTTTCCAACTTCCCTGCACATTGTAAAGCCAGAGGGAACTGGGAGGCTGCTGCAGGGCCTCTTGCATGATTACAGCCACGCCCACCTCTTCACTGTCAGGGGAAAAAGCAACACCCCCAGTTAGTACCCTAAGCTCTCCTGGCCATTTTTATCTGCAGCTGAGGTGAAAAGATTTCATACCATGAAAGAACAGAAAAACTCACTTCTCTTCCGTCCAAACAGTCGCAAGTTCCAAGAGAAGCTCAGAACTCACACTGGATTTTTTCCATTCATGGTAACAAACGAGCCTTTCCTATTTGGTAATTTGATTATTTCCACTTTTCAATAACCCCACTCCTGTTGTATTTTCCTGCCAAAGATAGCTGTTGGGAAGTGTCCATGCTGCTGTGAACTGCCTCGTCTCAGTGGCACTGGGTGAGGACAGCTCCCATGCCACAGAGCTCCCAGGGGAAGCACAGCCTGGAAATGCAGAAGTAACTTGTTTGTATTACCCAGTGCCAGGTCAACATCCTGTCCACTGCACCAACTGTTTATCTCCTACAAAGCAGGAATTTCTGGGTTTGAAGTGTGCTGGGCACCCACTGCTATGGAACTCAACTTGTGCAGAGTTACACACCTCAAAGCAGGTCACCACCACTTCATCCACAGGACACTGAAATAGTGGGACTCAGAAAAACACCTGAAGCCAAGACCACACTGACGTGGTTGTACTGACATGCCTATTTGCAAATGTCCTGCGTTTATGTTTTTCACAGCCTTCAGTGCCAAGATTTCAATTTTTTAAGAACAAGATGAGCCAAATGATGGGGTGTGCTAGGAACAGAAGCAAATCAACCATCCTTTGCTCCTGGACTCTGTGGGCTGCATTTATGTGGGCCAACCACTGTCACTCAGCCTTCAAGAGCTCTAAAGTGCAGGAATAGTCTCAGTTGATATCCTGTGTCAGCTCCCAAAGGGACAATGGGCTGTGAAGATGGAGGGACAGAAAGGGATGGGTTCTCATCAACTGCCATCGAGAACATAAACTCTGTTCCTGGTTCATTGTGGGCTACACTTGTTTAGTATCAATAATGTAAATTCTTGCATTTGTCTTTTATTCTCAAGAGATACAGTGGTCAAAAAGCCATGTTACTTCACAAAAACAGCTACCTTTATGTGGGACAAAACCCCCAAAAACCAGCAGACCATTTTGGTCTTTAGAGAAGAGCATAAACACATTTTTTAAAAAAGTAAACACAATAGGGGTGGGAAATCCCAATTTAAATGCTTTGGCATTTTTATTTCCCCTTCAAGATTAGGCAGTGCTATTTGACAGACCAAAGAAACAGATGAAATGAAAAAGCACAACATAAAGTAACAAAGGAAGAGAAACAGCAAGGAAGACAGAAATGCTGCCTGTTGCAACTGCCCCACTGCTGCTTTCATCGGCCTGTCCCCAACCTGTGCTCCCGGGCTTCTCGTGAGCTCCTTGAAGGAAGAGGTTGGCCCAGGCCAATCAATCAAATCTGTCACTAAAAAATTAATTTATTTGTGTCACAAAACAGCTTGGTTTTTTCCCCCAAAACCCTAAGATCCAAAGAACACCACCAAGATTTAAAAGCTCATGTACTTTACGTATCTGTGGGCCAAGGAGGTGTCTCTGTGTTCCACCCTGAGGTGAGTCAGAGTAGATCCAGCCCAGGACCACATTGTGGTGGTGTGTGGACCACTGTTCAAACACCAAAACACACCAGGAGCACTTCATGGGACAGCTACTAATGCTGCTCCAGAGCAGGAACTGCTGAGTACAGACCTCCAGTCCCCAGGCCTGCAGCTCAACAGATGGGCTGGTCCTTCCCCTCCAAAACTCTTGCTCCTCAGCACTTCTTTGCCATTTCCTCAGCTGCCAGAAATGCTGCCCTCCCCCCTTGCAAAGAGGCACCATCGGAACGAGCAGGAAACAGGAACTGCTGAGCCTGGCTGCAGCCAAGAGCTGTCAGTGGCAGGAGAGCACTTCAGCTCCTGAACACCCTGCACCAGCCAAAGCATTGCTGCTCCTGCCGAAGGAGCCAATGAAACATTTAATTCCTCTGGGAATGAAAGTGACTGACACCCAGGTGGCAAATGTGAACACAAGACATATTCATGAGAACAGCACAGAGCTTTCCATTTACATAGTTAAGAGAAGTTCAAACAAATCCTGGTTAGGGAAGTTTAAGACTCCATTTGAAACATCTAGACTGTGTACAATGAGACCTCCAGTTGCAATTTAGAGAGTGTATAATTATTTCCATAAATCATTACCTTGGATAATAGTTTGTCAAATAAGCTATCCATTATGGCAACGAGCTTTGCTGAAATTTCAGCTATGTGGTCGTGATAATCCTGTAAGGGAAGAAAGCAGGTTTCATTTTCTAGCGGCATTCATGTTCTTCAGAGTACAGTTGAAAAGCAGAACTTTGTGTTTCAGGAAATGCCAAAAGAATTACCTTTGTGATATGGTCAAAATGCCTGAGCATGCTGAACTGCTTCGGCTGCAGCCGAGCTTCAAAGTGAGCCCTGATAATGGGAATGTAGTGTACGATGAGCTGGAGGCAACGTGAGGAAAGGGCTGTGAATCCAGGAAGAAAAATAATGTAGTTATTGCACAGGAAGAGTCATTTCTGTATGGGCTGTATCTCCCTTGACATAAATAATAGATCTGACACAATTTAACATGGTGGGCTTTTGTTTGTCTGTTCTAAAAGCAAGGGGGTACGTATTTGCTTCTCTGGGAACCCCCACCCAGTGAAGATGCCAGACTGGTACCCGGCTATTCGCATCCAGCTTTGGCAAGATGGATAAGGGACTGATTTTACAAGAGGCTTTTAAAGTGTTTACTTGACATTTTGAGCCCTGAGCAGACATCAGAGAGATCTCCAAAGACCTGACTCATCAGCTACTTAACCTCAGCAACCACACTCTCAGGGCAGCAGTTTGGTCTGCAGTGGTGCACAAAACACCCTGCCCTGCCAGCACCGATCTGCCCTGAACCTGCTCCTGCTGCAGTGCCAACAGGATCCCAAAAAAACCTGCCTTCCCCCAACTCCAAGAGGGCCTGAGCCAGCAGCAGGACTCACACTGGTGCCAGTGTGGTCACCACACTCTCCAAGTGTTCTGCAGCAAAAACCTGACCCAGCTGTGGCCCACAGCCTCTCAACCCATTCTCATCATGCTGTTCCCTTTCCAAAAGGGAAATGTAGACTGGTAATCTCACCAATTTCTCACCCTGAAACATGGAAACTCTTAAGTTCAAACACCTGCTCCAACCCATCAACCACAGGCTCTTAATTTCAGGTAACAGTTTAAAACTACACTCCAGGCAGGTAACTGGCAAAGTCTTACCACCCTCTGTGTCCATGCATGGCCCCACAATTCAAACATAGCTTATCATGTTTAGGGCTTTTTTGCATTTGGGTTTTTTAACAGGCAGGGGAACAAGCTTTGACATTTTAAAAATGGAAATCCATACCTAAGTTTTTCGTAGTGATTGTTTTCAAACCAACAACTTGTAATGCACCAGCTCCAAGCACTAATTGGCAACTTCTAGAGTTGAAATACTGTGAGAAAGAAAAAGACAGTGAAAATGCATGTTGACTCTTTATCAACTACATAAACCCACCATCTAGAAACACCATCCATAGAATCTTGCAGGATTAAATAAGTTATTACGAAGGCCAGTTCCAGAGTTTCATTAGTTTTCCTCAGCAGAGTAGCCACGTCATATCAGAGTGGAAAACATCCAGACAAAAAGTTTCTACTCAGGCTCTTGACCTTCTCCAGTGCTGATGTTAAAGGAAACTTGAAAGCACTGAAACTCCCTCCTGCTGAGGTGACTGAATCTATGCTTGTAACATTATGAAATACTGAATTTAAGAAATGATGTACAGAAGATGAAAAACCAATCCTGTAAGAATTCCAGGTATAGTAGACAACTCATGCTTAGACCTTCCTAACTTACTTCCAGGAGAAAATAAGTTATCATTAAAAGCACATAGGCAAACAAAGCCTCTGGACAGTAAGATAGTTGCTATCAGCATGTTCTGTCTTACACTGAAATTTTGCTTCCTCGCCCAGCTTGAGACACCAGATATTCCAGACTGGCCTGGGTGATGCAGTAGAAAAGCCACTGCTGTTGTCCCCAGTTCCTGCACTGAATGGAGAGCAGAAGTCCCAGGGCTCAGGTTTGAGCAGAACTCTCAGTAGACAATGGGAGGCAAAATTTACAAAGAGCTGACCTTTTCTCATACACCTGAAGATTCAGAAGGAATTGTCTCAAGGCTGCCCTGCAGCTTGTGTCTGCAACACAGAGGACTGCCCTCATAAAGACCTCCTTTTTCGGGGCAGGGGCAAATTCTGCTTCACAGGACTTTCTCCACGATAATGCAAGAACAAACCCAAAATTTCAACCCTCCTTGGGTAAATAGGGGAAATAATTTTTCTGGCTATTGCCTGGAGTCAGTCACAAAACACAGGCCCACAGATGACACACCATGAACCACCCCCCCATGAACTCTGGGCTGCCAGAATGGTGCATCCAGGGCCCGAAAAAGCAACCCAGACCTTGTACCGCAGCTGAACCAGAGCTACATGTGGCCCCTAACCTAAGAGAGTCATAACCTACACTGCTAAGGTCAGGGGCTGAAACTGTCTCACATTCACTTAAAAACTCATTCACTCCAGAATTCACTTAAAAACACATTCACTCCAGAAAAGCATGACCTTTTCTTACACCTCTGCGTGGACTTCAAAGTAGAATCACACAGCCAAAGGCAGCTGTATCTCACACAGCCGAAGCTGCCCCGAGGTATTTAGCTCAGGTCAGTGTTAACCGTGAGGCAGACCATCAAAAACGTGGTCTGTAACAGGTGCTGGACACATGTACTGCCCCCTGCCTTTTGTGGGAATGACCGTTCCCAGATGGCCTGGTGCAGGCAGAGCAGTGAGGGAGCAGAATGCCTGGAACAGCCAAAGAGCAACACCTCCTCCTTGAGCCTGCTGGAAGGGAAGGAAGCATTCTTGTACCCAGCAGGAAGACCAAGAGCCTTCTCTTGTCTGCACCAGAACTGAACAACTCCAGCAATTACAGCCAGGTGTGCTCAGTTTGGGCCCCTCACAAGACTGAGGTGGCTGGAGTGTGCCCAGAGAAGGGTCTGGAGCACAAGTCCGATGAGGAGCAGCTGAGGCAGCCAAGGGCACTCAGCCTGGAGAAAAGCAGGCTCAGGGGGACCTTGTTGCTCTCCACAACTCCCTGACAGGTGAGGCAGAGGTCAATCTTTTCTTCCACAAGCAACAAGACAAGAGGAAATTACCTCAAGTTGCACCAGGGGAGGTTTATTTTGGATATTAGGAATAATCGCTGAAAGGGTTGTCAAACATTGGAACAGGCTGCCCAGGAGAGTGGTGGAGTCGCCATCCCTGGAGGTATTTAAAAGCTGTGCAGAGGTGGCCCTGGGGACATGGTTTAGTGCTGGACTTGGCAGTGTTGGGTAAACGACTGGACCCGACTGGTCTTAGAGCTCTTTTCCAGTCTAAATGATTCCATGATTTCTCCCATATACAGCTGTCAATTCACTCAGGCTGCAGCCACAGCTCAGAACTGCCTGGAATTTCATTACCTGGGAATGCTTTCCATTATCCACCACAATGAGGTCTAGCTCTTGCTACCCTCAAAGTTTGCTGGCTCTGACAGTTGTCAAACCAAACGCGCAGTGACCTGGAGTGGCTCTATTTTGTTCAAAATTAATAAATGAGCTTTTGTTTTCTCTAGCTGTTCCTGACATCTCTCCAACTGATGGCACCTTGCTAACAGACAGGAAATACAGTAATTAAACTGCACTTGTTGTCTGAATACCAAGAAATAAACCACAAATGAGAGAGCCAGAACTGAGATACAGTAAGGAGAGGGAAGGAACACAGATATGCAAATCGCCAAGTTTGAGGCATCTGCTGCTATTCCACCTGTGAAAAGGTGCTGCAGTTCCTGAGGGAAGCAGCAGCTGGAGGAGGAGACTTGAAAAGGAGCAGGCCCAGACAGACTGATTTGCCTTGGATAGTGCTTTTAAAAGGGAAGGTTGGTGGATGAATCTGAACAACAACTGCAGGGAGCAGTGTTCCTGCATCGGGTTATTGAAATAAGAACTACCAACAGGACAAATATTTAAAGGTCCATCTCCTAGGTTTGTTTCCCCTCCCCTGCCCCCCACCTATTGTAAACTATCCTTTAGGAGATTGAATCGGTTTATCTTTCACTGATTGTGCTCACGTTCAGAACTCAAATACCTGGTATGACTTTTGTAGGCAAAGATACAAGTAAAAACCTTGACATAAAGCTAGGCTTTGGAGCCTATATAGATACATGTATGTGTGTGTGTGTGTATATCTGACAGTTTTAAGGTGCATTAATATGTTCCTTTTATTATTGTTTTCTTATATTACCTTGCAGTGTCTGGACTTTACCAGCTTTCCTCTCCTCTAGTGAGAAATAAACGACAAAGAGGTCCTGGTGTTTCATCACCTTTACAACAGAACCTTCATCCCATCCTATTTTTCATGCTTCTACTGACTCTACTGATTTGTAAAAACCAAGGGACTTGTTTCCTTCCTCAATATAGATATAGATTTCTTGGCATCTGGGATCAAATTACTTTTTCTTCAGGAGCATTAATCCTACACCCAGCCTGAAGGACAGGCAGCTATGTCAAATGCATTCCCAATATTCCAGGTGAACAAGAGGAAAGAGAGCCCTCCCAAAGTTAATTCACACAACAAATTTCATCTTTAATGCCTTTGGCTTGAAAAGTTTCCTTACAGCACAGTAGCAAATATGGTGATTTCTAGATTAATTATATAATTTATATGAAATCACAAAAACACATGAGCATTATGGAGAATAAGACATGTTCTCTTCACCCTGCCTGCCCCTGCTTGGCACAGGGAGCACATTTGGAGCCTTACCTTCAGTAAATCAGACAGGCGGGTCAGCATGTCAGTGGTGATGGAAGGAATGTTATCCACACACTGGCAGTACTCCAGGATTATTCTTATTAGCAGCAATACTGTCCTGAAAGAGAGGAAACAGCCAAATATGTAATCTCAGTGCACAAAAAATGTTGGAAAACCAAACGCAGGCCAGTCAAGGCGATAGAAAGCTACCCAATGCTAGAGATTGTAGCATTGAATAAATCCACTAACTGATGTGGAGCAGAAGTGAAACATAAAAGGAGATTTACAGAGAGACAGTAACAACCAATACCTGTTCCATAGAGTGGTGTGTGGAAGAAGTACCTTATATGAGAGAAAATCTCTGAAAAATATGTAATAAATGCTAAGGAGTCACAAACAGAGAAGGCAGCTGTGAAGAAATGGCACCAAATATTCAAAGATGCTCAACACCTGTAATTTCTCCTGAAGTCAGCAGGCAATGGAGAATTTGGGAGCTACTAGATAGAATTAAGAAGGCTCACCATAGAGCAAGTATGCTTCTTTGAATTCAAATACACAGAAGGCATGAAAATTGATGCAAGAGCAAATGTTCAGAATAGATGTTTTAGCATTTCAAAGTTAAATCTCTTTCTTCCTTTAAGCAGTATAGTGCAGAAAGATGATGACAAGTCAACTGAAAATAAACACCTGGAGAATGTTTTGTGAACATCTAGGCATTTGTGATGAATGCATTTTATTTGATTAGATCCAGTGAAACTGGATGTAGAAATGTGTAGAAATGAAACAAATATTTGCACTGTGAAGCTCACAATTGCTTCACAGAGCTAAATATAACAAGTTTCAAGTGAGCAGAGGTATTTTATCAAACACATCATATATTAAGCAAATTTTATTTAGAGCAATGCTCCTACTTGACCTGAAATGCTCTTCAGCAGTGGTATTTGCCTGGCACAGAAGTTCTCAGCCATCAGATTCTGTTTCCAATTGAACAATGACACATCATCATGAAGCAACAGCATGAATAAAATGACAGCTGGTCCAAGACATTCTGTACATCACACCTCTTAAGTCTGGTGAAAATTGATGTTAGGACTCTGGGGAGTGAGATCTTCCAGGCCTTACTCCCTCCCCAAAAACACTTTCATGCATAATTAATGCTTAAGCCTCACAGTTTCAGGAAACACAGCATACTTTCAAATGAAAGAAATAAGTGA
Source organism: Orthonyx spaldingii (assembly GCA_013397795.1). Taxonomy (NCBI): domain Eukaryota; kingdom Metazoa; phylum Chordata; class Aves; order Passeriformes; family Orthonychidae; genus Orthonyx; species Orthonyx spaldingii. Next base: position 334,509 of record VZTJ01000994.1, on the reverse strand, counting down.
GTACCATACATTTTAAAATGTCTCTGATATAACCAGCTTTAAGAAACCACTTTCCAATTCAAAGCACCCAGGATACCAAGAAATAGCATGTGCAGTTTCTGAGATGGCCAATATCTTATTCTGAAGAAGATAAGCAACTATTCAGTAGTGGACTCATGTATTTTGGTGCTGGAGAGAACAATGCTCTGGTGAGACCTTACTAAAGCCTTTCAGTACTTAAAGGGGGCTTATTGGAAAGATAGGGACAAAGTTTTTAATCTGCTGGTGATAGAACAAGGAGCAACAGTTTTAAAGTAAAGGAAGGTAGATTCACACTAGACATAAGGAAGAAATTTTTTACAAAGAGAATTGTGGAACACTGGTACGGGCTGCCCAGAAAGGTGCTGAATGCCCCAGCCCTGGAAACATTCAAGGTCAAGTTGGACAGGGCTCTGAGCAACGTGGTCTAGTGCAAGGTATCCCTGCTCACTGCAGGGAGGGTGGACAAGATGACCTTTAAAAGTTTCTTTCATCCCAAACCATTCTAAGAGTCTACAATTTTTGCCAGAGATAACTGAGATTGCAAGAAATAACAGTGTGCTTAGAAGACAAACTTGTATTTTCAGGTGTGTGCTTTCATTAAATATATCCCAAAAAAATTCAAATAAAATGATAAACTTCAGCCTAGTCATTCAGGAAAAAAAGAGTATTTTAATGTATCAAAGAGCTTGTAGTGTTTTATAACTGTTGGGAATCAAACAGAAACTAGTCTGTGAAAGGAGACGGATTTTTAATTTAAATAAGGTTGCTAAAGCTGTTAGCATTCATCACAGTTCTACTCAAAAGTTCCTGCCAACTAACCCAATGCTAGGAGAAAAGAGTGCATCTTACCCAACTGTTGCATATTTTTGTCCTTCAACAATAAGGAATTCAGCTGGCTTTCTTTCTTCAGTAGCTAGACATTTTAACAAGACAGGAAAAGGAGTGAGTTCAACTAAAAACAAGTACAAAAAATGCTGTTTATAAAAATGCAGTGTTCACTTGTTACGGTTTGAAAAAACCCACAGTCTTTGCAGCATTTCTCTCTTTTAAAGTATTTATTAGATAGTTGATCATTCATCGTATCTTTATGACCCATAAAGTTACTTCATTATCTGCTATGATTTTAGATCAAAAAATCTCAGTCCCACAGTCATCATGGACTTAAAAACTCCAGATACAACAGATTACAAATAGAAGAAAGGCAGAAAAAGCCACTAGGTTTTCTACTATACTCAAGTGATTTGCTGTGTATATTAATATTTTAGCTTCAAATCACTTTTTCCTCAGGCTTCATAACAGAAGCTCTTACTGATGCAGCTTTTCATGCTAAATTATCTGCTTGAAGGAAGCTTGCAGGAGGTTATTTTACGAGCAATGGTTGACAAACGTATTTTGGTGTCATGTTCCGTAACTGGAGTGATTATTGCTTTAATACACTCTCTGTATCTCCTATGTTCCTTTTGGGAGGTCAGGGTTTCTCCACCATGACATCACTGTATTTTCCTCCTTCTAATCTCTTGCCATTTTTCTCCCCTCTGTCTGCATGTTTTCTTTCTCTTCTGCATATTCACACCCCCCCAGCTCTGGACAAGTATCCCCACGAGGTAAGAACACATTAAGCATTCCCACTGCGCACATGGGGAAGTGAGACAGGAGGAGAAAAAAGTGACTTCTCTGAGGTCAAATGAGGTTTCTGTGGCAAGATAAATAATTGAATGAACTTGAATATTCCCTTCCATGAGCAGCCACATGGCATGCTGCCTTTCATTTGAACTGGCAGATGAAGTAGTGGGAAGGAGCAGGCTTTGTTTCACACAAGGTGGGCTGAGCACATGCACGTGCTCCTGAGTCCCTTGTAATTCCTCAGTGGTACCTTGTGGGAAAAGACTGAATTTGTACAGAGACTGCGAGCCTCTACACAGGGAATATTTGTATAAAAAGGCAGCTCCCTCCCTGTGCTAACACTTCTGGGCATTTTCTAAAAATAAACATGATCTTTCAGCACAAGGAATTTCAATACCACTAACAGGAAAAAAATCCAAAAACCACAAAACAAAAAATCCCAACTATCAACTTTCTTCTTATCCCCCCAGAAGACAGCGAGCAAACACAGATCCAAGTTACCATCAAAATATGTCCATATTTTGGACATATTCAACAGCAGAATTTGCAGATAACAAATTCATTTCACAGTAGGACTGCATGACACATACCTGTCGGTTTTTTTTCAGGGAGAGAAATTCTGCCATCTGACACCGAATCAACGAGGTCCTGGAACTCGGCAGGAACTTCAGCTTGCTTCCAGCGCTCGTTGTCCAAAAGCAGGCGACATATAAACACAAAAGAGAGGGGGCTGAGAAAGAAATGCCTTGTGTCTTGACACTTCACCTGCCTGTAATGCTGTAGACCAATTTTAAAAAGTCACTGGCCCAAAATGTTATGTCAGTCATCTTCATCAAAAGGAAGTGCCCAACAATTGTCAGCAGCAAAACAGAACAACATTGTGCTGGTCTAGAGATCTCGCAAATTGTTCATTCAATCTGTCATAGAGGACCAAAAACTATACCAGACAATAAAGGTCTTTATGAGATCACTGCCAATGAAGTAATGTATAAACACTGGAATTTTAACAGCTTTTGATGGATGGGAGCAAATAGACTTGATGGATGTTACTGGCAAGGCTGTTCATCCAAGTGGTTTGGTTTTGGTTTTTTTTTCAGAAAACAGTTGAAAGTAAATTATTCTTAAACCCCTGAAACAGTGCAATCCTGCCCTTCAATGTTAGTCTTGTGTACTTTCTGTAGCCATACTGTCCTTATTTAGGTAACTGGAGAACAATCCAGTTTGAAGAAATCAAGTTATGAAAACAGTAAAAGTCTCAACCAACTGGAAATAACTGGGGTTTAATACAGTTTTTTCACCCCCTGCTTATAACAAGCTTACTGATATTCTAACCAACAAAAGACTGTGTTCGGCTGGCACACAATACGTAAAACTATTCACAGACGAACACAAAGATGTTCTACCCAGAGGTACCTGAGTTTTGTCTTCCTCTCCTCATGAAACCTATTCACAAATCTATTGGCTTGACTCTGAAGAGCTCCTCTCAAGGACATGCTTTTCCTGCCACAAATCTGCTCAGTATCCAAGATAAAGCCTTCCATCAAGCGAGAAAGAGTAACGAACTCGTTGGAATTCAGCTTCTCTAGGAAGCCATCCTGCATGCAAAGAACAACACTGTAAGGAGACAAAGCACCACAAAAATTCAGAGACATACAGAAATAACTAGTCAGCATGTCTGAGACCTACTACAGTTTTAAGAGGTGCATTATTTAACCCTACATATGACAGGGTAGATTGCAGTGCAAGCATCTACCTTGTCACAGACGCATCCCCTGCATAAAGCACCAAAGACAGCAGGTCAGAATATTAAAAAGAGAAAGAAACAGGTAGAAGAAACCAACACTGCCTTACAATGATGTATGTCAGCACTGGTGTGCTCTGAGCATTACCACGCAGAGCGTGTGGCAGCAGCAACAGTTCCCGTACTCTCATCGCGGATGCTGCTTCAGAACCCTCTTTAAAGCAGTAACCTGGAAGCAAATGCTCACCAAGCATGAGGCACCACCAGCAGACTGACCCAAGCTCCTCACCTTTGCTCTTGCCATGAGGAACTTGACTGAACGATCATGGCAGATATCAGAGGCGTTATAAAGTAACTCTTGGATATTGTTTGCCAGCCTGACCAGCTCCAGGTCAGTCAGTTTCATGTCATCGCTGATCCTGCAAATGACAGAACCAGTTGGTTGAGCATCAGTTTATAGAGCAGACAGTATTTTTGCACACAGGAGGAAAGAGCCTTGCAGCAACTGCCAAATGCAGACAGTCCATTTATCAACAAAGGCACTTCATACAGATGGGATCTTCTAAGCTGCTGTCAATGTCCTGGTCACCCCCTGTAGCAAGGAAATGCCTAATGGCACATCCTTTTATTTTTTTTTTGAATCTGCATTCTAATTGCTATTAAGAGTAAACACGACACAGCCATTATTGATACAATAAATATAATTAACATTTACTGAGCTAAAATTTACCCAGCTCCTGTAACACTTCAGCATCACAAGCATATGACAGATAAAACACAGCATTTTTCTTCTGATGCAAGTGTAAGGCCTAAAATAGGTACTCTGCACTCCCCCTAACCTTACTCTACAGGCTGTCATTCTATTACCTCTTTAGACTGCAGGCTCTTAAGTTGGTACTTTTTAAAAAACCTTGTAAGACTTGTCTACTGTTTTGAGGCCAGCACTTAGCACAGCTCTGCTGTTCATGGTTCATGCCATTAGTGAAGATCACAATCTTCTGGGCCAGCCCAAGGGACTGACAGCATGAGAGGAGAGACCTTGGGACACTATGGAGCAGCAACTGGGCTAACATTGTTCTGTGTAGTTTTATCAGCCTGCTCCAAACACAGAGCAAAGGTGCCAACAAAACCGGAAGAGTGATGAAGCAAGTTCATTTTAGAATGAAGTTATGCAACCAGCCTCAGAAACACCTTTACTCCTCAGAAGCTCTAGCTGGATGGTGTATTTTTAGTAAACTTGGCAAAATGCTTCAGACTGTTTGGATCCAACCCCCTTTCCTTTCCCTGCTCTCCCACGTAACCCTGGACTCCTCTTCACATTTCATTTCTCCTCAAGCACACAACAGATGTTCAGACACACAAAGACCTGTGCTTTATGCACAGCATATTTATTAAAAATCTATCTCCTTCAGCCAGCATTGTGATTTGGGGGGGGGGGGGGGTCTCTATCAAAACTAACAGCTGCTTCAACACAAAAGTATAGATACTCAAAGACCAAGCAGCAAGAGTAGACCACTTGCTGTCTTCCATCTTTCAGCAGGGTAACAAGTGGTATTTCAGTTTTACTTCATAGAAGTCTGTATCCAGACATGCTGGCTTTTGAAGTGGTTCATGCCCAAGTCCCACACACATTATGCCTGGTTCTTTTCAAAAGACTGTCCTGACTTGCAGCCACAAGTAAGGGATGCATAAAAGGATGCCAGGAGATTGGAACTCTGGAGACTGGAGCACCTCAGGGCAGCACTGCCTATGTAACCAAAGCACTGAGATAGATTTATTTATTCATTTATGCAAGTCAAATGTTTGATGACAAACAGGAGATTTTTCTCTAGAATTTATCAAGGTGTATTTCATGAAGCCAGCTTAAAAAAAACCCAAACAACAACAACAAAAGAAGTGCAACTCCAGGAAAAATAACCATAGGGAACATGGACAGGGAACAGAAATGCTTCTGTCTGCTACACGCATGACAAACAATCCGTCTTTCATGGACTCACATTTCTCCTGCTCTCTGCACAAGTGGCCTCCCCAGAAAAACTAATGGAGAAAGGGCTCTTTTCTGGAAGAAGTGACATAAATCAGTCCCTGTACCATTACACACAGAGGTGAAAACGGCAAATAAATGAAACAAAGGCTGGGAACAGTGCACTCTGATGGCAGTCTCCAGGGGCAGAGCCACTACACTTCACCTACCTAAGAAGCACATTCCTGCAAAGTAATTTGTGTATCGTGTGACCAGAGCAACTGCCTGCACCTCACCCCTCGCTCCAGCCTTGCTGCCAGGTGGAGCCAGGCAGGGTGTCCACTCACATCATCTCTACTCCTGCAGTAACAGAAGAGGCCGTGTGCTCCTTGCTGGAGGAGGAGTCGGTGGTGCCCTCGGGCTCGGACACGGAGTCGCTGCTGCAGGGCTCGCTGTTGGGGGAGGTGTTCCTTTGGGAGGCCGCGTCGCCGGCCCCGGCCAGGAGCTCCGCGTCGGCGAAGGCGTCGCTGATAAACATCCCCTCGTGGGTCAGGTAGGCCACCTCGGTGTCCACCGTGCTCTCCTTAGCTGAGTTCTTCTGCAACGTGTCCTCCAGGTCTCTGGTTTTTTGGTTCTTGTCTAGAACCAAGAAAACCACGCTACGGATAGTACTTAACGTCGCCTAGAATGAAATATAACTTTTATTACAAAAAAAACCACCCCAAAATCCAGTGCCACAAGCTTGTGCTAAAATGAAAGAGATTTTCTTTTGCCCACAAAATTAAACTAAATCCTGGCTTTATTTTCTGTTGTGCAATTAGTATTTGGAGGCAGACCCATTTGTCTGATGGCAACCAATATCTGATGTTTCTGAGACAGGTGAAAGAAACCTCATTTGGAGCAATCTAACACATACAAAAGTTCTGTCCTAATCCCTAGCAGCTTAGAATAGAAGTAATCAAGCTATGAGAGGTGTTATCTCTTTACCACTGTTCTCTTTGTTAGCATTGATCATTTTTGCCCTGGATGCCGATATTCACATCTCCTTCCTTCAATGAGGAGTCTGAACTCTAAAAGCAAAACCAACATCTTAAGACTTCAAATGGAAAAGCAACTTCATTCCCTTTCATGCCTAAACTATGTGAAGTTCTTTGTAAATGAATGTCTTACCTTTATTCTCTTGAGGAAGATGGTGAATTTAGAAAAAATATTCTTCAGTAAATCAAACCACTGAGGAAAATTCATCATCCTCATCTGGTCTGCAAGCCTAAAAAAAGAGCAGTATTCAGCAAACAGCAACTGTTTGCTGGCCATGATGCCTACTGGCACATAAAGGAAAAAAACCACGCTTTAAATGGAATTGTAAATATTAGGAAAACTGTGTAGACTTTTATCTGGCAAACAATAGACACCACCTAAACAACAGTCATGATCAACACAATGTAAGTGGAGTGTGGAAGGAGGAACATAGAATTAGATCATGTTATAAGAAAATGAAATCTTCACATTTACCCTTTAATTCTTTCCTGGGCATAAAGTTCTTTTCCATGGCATAAGTATGTGTTACCAAAAAGGGAGGGGATTACTAACATTTTCACAAATCATGTGGGAGGAAAAAAAAACCTACATGAAAATACTTTTCAAGTGTTAAAAAGATGTGTTATTAAGCCCATTTAAAGGCTTAATTTGCAAGGCATTGCAAAGAGACCACTTCTGCTACTAAAGTACAAGTCAGCTGTTTGTAGCAAAAGGGCAGAAAAGTCATTGACAGAACAGAAGTTAAACCCTGTTAATACAGTTAGGACCTAAGAGTAAACCCTGCAGAATGGTGACCAAATATCCAATGTATAAAAATCACCCTGTGCCCAGTTGTTTCCCAGTCTGGGTATGAAACCCATGCAGGTTATGCAACTCACTTTGCTTTATCAGCTGGACTATATTTTTATTATCTTGGGGTAACCCTTTGCTGAGTCAAGTGAATCATAAAGTCACAGAAAAAACAGAAGCTGGCAGGGGCCCCTGGAGCTGGGGCCTCCGGAGCTGCTGTGGCCAAGCCCTGCTCAAGGCAGGTCCAACCACATGGCACTGCTGGGGCCCTGCACAGCCAAAGCCTGACCATGTCCCAGAACAGAGATTCCACAGCTTCTCTGGGCTTGTGCTCCAGTATATGACCAGCCTTGTGGGGAACAGATTCTCTCTAAGATTCAACAGGCAGTTCTCTTTCTTCCACATTGTGCCCATTGTCCTCTATACAAACTCTAGAGGAGCCTGGCTCCATCTCCATCTCTGCTCTGGCATTTGCCTTTGCTGGGCTTGGTGAGGTTCCTGATGGACCATTTCTGGGGTTGAAGTTGTCTGGTCCCCTCTCTGGATAGCTCCTGTTCTTGATTATGGGGGAAGAACTTAAACTAATGACATGTTTTAATACGAAATCCCAGATTATGGCAACAGAGAATGCCTAGAAGTGGATACATATTCAAGAGGTATATGCTTCATGTAGTGAGATTCACAGAATTTTAGTATTTATTTCAAAGGTAAGTTTAAGGTAACATTAGAATCTGAATGAGAAGTAAAATACAACATCCACCCAGAGGCAGACAAAAGCAGAGTTTTAAGATGCAAGAGAAGCATAATCCTTAATTATAGGGAAATGTAAGCCAAAATTAGAACAGTAAATTTATCTATGCTAAAAAACATACTATTCCCACCCACCACCAAAAAAAAAAAAAATCTGGCTGCATACTTACTTAACAACCACTTCTGTATCTATTTCTTCTATCTGCGATACCGTATTAACCACACACTGTCAAATTTTAAGGGGGGGAAAAAAACAAAACAAAAAAAGATCTTAGCTTCTTTCTAACCACTGCTGAGTTTCATAACAAACACATTAATCCTCAAGTTAAGTAAGGAAAAGTAAAATAAGAAAAGACAGACATACTTGTATCACTTAACAACTTGTTTCTCTAAAAACAAACAAATGAAAAAAAAACCCCAAAAGAAACCCCCCAGAGCAACTGGTACATACAAAACTGGCCAGCTTCTTCAGGCCTCCAGTACAACCTATTTTCATTCCAAACACATCTATTTTTTTTACAGCCATTTCACTGATCTCTTTTCCCACTACCTGTAAGCCCAACATACAAATCAACTCCACTCAGACTGAAAAAGGGTTTTCTCCCAAATGTCAGTCAATAAACTGAACAAATGAGTAGAACAATGTGAACTCATCTTGCCTTTAAGCAAGTTTGTACAATCCCAGTGGTGACTGAGGGCTGCCATCTCAAGCTACATGGGTTTTACCTGTGTTTTGAATAATGGTGGTCAGTACAGAAGCTTCTGAAGAAGAACAGAACCTTGTTCTTGAACTATGCAGTGTGCTCAGTGCTTACAAACCTCTGCTCTTACATCTGCCTGGCAACAAAAAGCTACTAAAAATCACTGACCAAACCAGCCCAGCAACACATTTGAAGAGGAAGCACATTTGAGGTGTGGCAAGAAAAGTTTCCTTTATTAAGGAAAAGTACCCCGAAGGGTCACCATACAAAGGCACTGCACAAGCCACACAGAAATACTCAAATCCTGCCTGTTTTCCTTACTCAACAGAAATTTACACTGGAATTTAATTAAACGTTGTCTACTGTTAAGCAGAGGGGAAACCTGAAAAATCCAACTTAAATTTTCCCAGCAGAATGGGAAAAGCATTTTGAGACTGAGAACGAGCAGAAAAATAGGGACTGCTATCTGTCCATTATATGACCAAACAATGAATTTGAAGGGGAAAAAAGTCTCCTTACAACTGCTGATAGAGGCAAGTGAAAAGCAGTGGAAACTGCCAGGCACATGAACAGCTTTATCCTGGTGTTACTCATTCGTTCCTTTTTTTTTAATTAACTAGCAATATGGGCCTATCCCCACCCTGCACAAGCAGACCAACAGAACCTTGGGGCTGCAATGTGAAAAGGACTGGAACAGCCAAGTCTGGCTTAAAACAAAAACCTTCAAATAACAGTATTAAAAAACAAAATCTAAGCTTTTAGCCAAATCCAAACTTTTAATCCAACCCAGTTCACACTGTAGCTGTGAACTGCAGACTACCTATGAGGACAGGCGATGCCCAACTCAGCACCTGTTTCCCAGCCTTTGAGATACAAATCGGAAGGAGTTCATAGCACATCAGAGCGTAAGTCTTGAAATAATCACCTACCTCTAGGGAAAAAAAATTCTTACACAATATTCTCACATATGCAGGCAAACAAACAAGATGAGTAAAATTAAAAGTACCAAACACGCACTCTGAGTTCAGCCTAAGCTCTGTTGGCAAAGAAAAGCCATCATGTCACTATCCAAATTAGCTAATTTCCCCCCAAAGAAGTAATCTGAACTTTGTTCAATTACTGGTTTTAGCTGGTTTTATCAATAAAGCTTTTTGGCTTGTAAGATACACTGCCCTAAATGGCAAACCACCACACCAATGCAGAAAAGGATTTGGGGCTTAATTTTTTTTAAGAGGTAAGCACTTCTTCTACCATTACTTCACCTTGCTCTCTCAGAAAAAGGCAAGGATATTTTCCAACCTCTTTTACCATGTGCCTATGCTAGGTCTGTGTTAAGATTAAGGCAAGCAATATTTTCTGTACCATTTGCTGCGAATTCATCTGTTTAAACTGGCAAGTTCTTTGATTCTCTTTTATGTGTTTACACCAAGAACTCAGGGGTTTTGCTTTTCAGAGTGTTGAGGGGGAGAGGTTTTTAGTGTGGTTTTGGAGTGTTTGCATTGTTGGGGGTTTTTAATGAAATGTAGTGTTATGACACAACTCTTCTGTTTGGAAGAGCCATGTGTCAAGAGAAAGTAAAGTTCAGAACAATGGTAATTTCACAGAGAAAACAGGAGCTTATGTTACCTACACCTTTCAAAGGGTCTTTTCTGTAACGACCTCTGTGCTTCAGGGAGCCCTTAAGTGTCTGCAAGCCCAGATGCTCTAAATGAGAGACCATCAGCCACCAAAAAACTTAATCAGAGCTGTTCTTAACGACTAAAAAAATTACTTGCAAGGGGTAGAGGAAAGCTTGTTAGATACATTAGAAATGTTTGTCTTACCTGTTTAATTATATTCTTTGCAGTACTAATCATTTCATCTCCATATATTTCATAAAAATTTAGCTTCCTTTGTTTTAGAAGTCCAAATACTAGAGATACAAGTCTCTCCTAGGAGAAAAAAGAAAAAAAAAACACACATGAAAAATATCAAGGTGAAGACAAGAAACAATTTTAAGAAATTGCACAGCAGTAAGAAAGTTCATGTATCAAGCACACATTGAACAGCATTTAGGTCAGTCCAGTGCCTCAGGACTAAGGTCAAGCTTTGCCTATACAAAAAAAAAATCCCTGTGGCAATACCAGCTGAGTCCCTTTCTCCCAACCCCTTTCCTGCCAATTCCTCAACTGGGCTCATTCACAAGTGCTTAATTAAACCTGTGGATATTTCTAACAATGAGTGAGTTTCCTGACCCTGAGCAAGACTGACACTAAGCACAGCTCAAGTGAGAGGTTGGCACATTGCAGCATAGAGGGTAAGAAACCCCAGGGCAGAAACGGGAGTACTGCAGTGCTACTGCCAACCACTACATCTCCTGAAATGGATTAAACAAGGCTGAACTGTTCACAGGCCCTAGCAATTACTGAAGAAGAATTACTGAAAAGCAGTACAGGCAAAATCCAGAAAAATCTTTTCTGGGCTAGAAAGCAACCACACCAGCTTAATCTTCATATGTTTATGATCTTCAGAGGAATGAGGAATATATATCTATATATATACTGTGAATGAAGCATGCATTCAGGGCAACCCTATGGGTTGCCCTATGCTTGAAATAAGCACTCATAAAAGCATGGGGAGACAGAATGAGAACAACATGCAAATATCAGCTTTCATTGCAAAACTGAAATTTTACAACCAAGTTGATAAGAGTCCATGTTCTTTCCCACTTACATGCTGAGGTTCATGACGTGAACTCAGTATACATTTAATCAGAGAAAAGAGAACTGATTATTTTGAATAAAGTGGGCCTGGATTGCAGCTCTGAGTTTAATTAGAATTATTTAATCTTATCAAGCACAAAAATAAAGGGGCGGGGAGAGGTTTGGATGAGAAGATAAATAGTCTAAAATTACAGTGTTGCTACTAGGGACTTGAGTGAATTAGTTGGTGCTAATTAAGTATGTTAAAGATGCAAACATATTCATGAGACAGTTTATTTCAATAACAGACATACCTCTTCTAGAATTTGGCAATCATCTTCTAGGGGTCTATTTAAATCATTGCGTGCGTAAGTTGAAAACTCTGCAATCATCATTTTATCTATGAGCTTTTCCAGTTCACAAAGCTGTGAGCCAAGATGCCTAAGAAAAACAGCCATTCAGATATGAGTTAAATAATCAACCTGAAAACGAATCATTAGTTCAGAGCTGAAGAAAATAACTACCCAGCAGGAAATTTCCATGCAATCAACACTGGCTTAATGGGAGGCTCCAATCTTTCACTCAGAGCAGCTGAAATCATGCATTTTTCAGAGGCACTGCCACCTTGCACCAAAACATATGGACTTGAATACTGATGGAGGATAAAATTTGGAAGTAGGGCTTCTTCCTTTTTTTTTTTTTAGGAAGGTGTGAAGTACCTCTCTGCCCAACGAGGTAAACCAGAACTAAGAATGCTCAGTGCTTGTCAGTACAAAGGTGTTAAAAAGAAGGAATACTTCTTTTGCTTATCAAATTTCTCAGATTATCTGTCCACAAGTTCTTCCAATTCAAACATTTGAGCTTTTGAAGTGGTCACAGATTAAATTCACATGAGATGCATCAATAGCACTACATGACAGGATGGCTTTCAGAGAACACCCAGGAGTTTTTCAATTGCCATTTTTTATGCTACTCTAAATGAAAAATCTTTTTCTCACGTATTGGAGATTTTAAACCATATTTTGCAGACTGCTGTCATACAGAACCACAAGGGAATTTCTCACATCAGAAACTTCAACTACACTTTAAAAGTGGGAACTTCAGAGATGTCAAACACTGCAGGCTTTTCAACTTCCACTAACAGCTGGGAACAAATATTTGTAAAAATCAGACTGCTTTTTCTTTAGCAAAAACAAACACAGACACTTTGCAAATGAGAATTAAGAGGAGCTGTGATATTTTAGATAAGCCTGGATACAAAAACGGGAGGATGAACATGGTTTCCATTCAGTGCTGGTGTAGCTGGACCCTTTGCTGTCATAGCTAATGACTCCTGGTAACTCCTCCTTGCAGAAGCCCACATGGCCAGCACTGAGCTGAAGTCAATGAATCTTGCTGGATCTGAGCTGAGCAGATTAATTTATTTTAATTTCAAGATGACCAGGGATGTATCTGCTTTTGAAATTGTTGTTCAACAATTCATTGGAATGGACAAAGCAAGCATATTTCAAATATCTAATTTAAGGAAAAACAGCCGGTAGAAAATCATGGGCATCATGTTGCATCATGGGCATTTCAGAACAAACACACCAGAAAAAGACCATAAAGATGCAATGTAATAACTGCACTTGCAAAACTGACTGCAGGACTAAGAGTCACAACACAAAGGCTCTTACTGAGGTAAGCTTGAAGATGCTCCTTGGTACATTATTTCTGCACTGAACACACCAAAACCCGTCCCCTCAAACCCCAGCTATGGAAACAACCAACAACAGCTCCCACGACCTGCCCTCAACACTTTGCCTAAGATGTTCTAGTCCCCAGTAGCCACAAAAATCCCTCCAACCTGAAACATGCAGGAACAAGTCAAACCTTAATTCACACTCCAGCAAAACACCTTGGTGATTATCTCTTAACAGGTACCACTCACACATCAAATCCCTTCAATGAGTACTGAATATGAAAACTCCATGATGTAAAATCATGAGTGCAGGGTAAAACTTCTTTTAAAATACACAAATGTATTTTCCATGCATCTGTGTTTTACTGTATAAAATAATATAAAAGCCTGGTTTCCCAGCATACCTGTGCAAAAAACACCCCAAACCAAAACAAACCCAAAATACCAAACCAAAAAACCCCCCCACAAAAAACCAAAATCACTACATCTCCATCACCCCAACAAGGACTGTGAAAACAAGGCAGAAAGTGTTTTCACAGATTTGTAAGTTAGTTAACACATTAGCTTTTTTCTGTAAAAATAAAAGGATGAACTTGAAAAGGCTGGAGCTCTAAAAGTTTAATTCTATCCTAGAGTAGTAGCAAGCAGTTACAACTGACACACATTATTAGTGATATTAACCTAAATTAAAGACACCAATGTATTACTTCATACAACCTTGATGGTTTTTTCATTTTTTGCTACAACTAGAAACAGAACTACATTTTTCTCTGCATACAGTATGACAAGGGAAAAAATTAATTAGTTTTCTTACTGCTTTATATTGAATGATTCTGACATAACTCAATTTAGAACTCTTTGTTCATAACCAAATTCTACAAGATGCCATGACAACTCTAAAGCAACAAGTTGTTGGGTGTTTTTTTCATCAGATACAAGTTATTTAGGAAAAAAAGACAGTAATTATTTAGAAAAATGAGTTACTGCTTTAGAATTTCATCTCTTGATAAAATAAACCAGGTATTTAACTCACTTGACAACTGCATCATTCTTGCTCAGAATAAAACAAGAAAATCCCTTTGGCATTTCTTGGGAAAAGCTGAAGTGTATGTGCTTGCCATCAATTTAGATTTTAAAAAAATTTTATGTATTTTTAGAAATACAACATTCTACTGAGAAGTTTTATCAAGACTTCCATCTTTCCATTGCACATTATTTCTTCACACAAGCTATATACACAAGCTACTGTGAGATTCAGAAGTTGCTGGGCTTCTCAACTCCACTTGCATTTCTGGTGGGGTACATGACTTAGGTAGCCCTTAACTCACCTTTGTGAGCCTTTACTGTCCAAAGCAGAGGGAACATTTCCCACTCACATCACCATCTGTAACGCTCCCAAAAAAACCAGCTAAGCCTTACTCATAGAAATTATTCTTTGCAGACAAGATGATTATCTACCTGCAAATGTGTTCCACACCTGAGGGTAATTCTGAAATAACAGCACATTCTTGGGACATCATGTGTGTTGACAACAATGACAAGACAATTGCACTCTCTGCTGACAGAGCACACAGGTAACCCAGCTGCAAAACACAGCTGATTCTGAGTGATGCTGTCACAGGGCTGTAGAACTGCACTGACTGTCACCAAGGTCAATGCAAAGGTGACTCAGGCAAGGGCTGTGCACCAGAATCAAGTGATTGATAGCAGGAACAATAAAGAGGACAAACTGCACTGAGGTGTCTGAAGAGAGACAAGCTACACTTTTTAGATGGTCTGTTTCTAGGTTTTTTAACAAAAACAATTCCAGCAACTTTTGTCTCAATAATTTATTAGGTCTTCTAATTTTTTTCATTTTTAATACTTTTTCTAGTACTTTTTCCTAAGATCTTTTCTACATAAAATTTGAGTGTTTTTCCAAACGAGCCAGAAGGGATGTTAAGAAGTGACAGAACAGATGAACAAGAATAACTGTATAAAGTTCTGAACACTCATGTTACAGTTACTGAGCAGCAACCATGCTTTCATTATGCAAGCTGTGGATCACTGGGCTGCAGGAACCACATAACCTCTAAACAAACCACCCTCACCCAAAATCAACATAGAAAACAGCACACAGCTCCTCAGCTGGCTGATGCAAGCCTTGAAGCTGATTTAACCACACGCTACTTCTGCCAGCACCACGACACACTGGCAGCTTTGCATACAACACTTTTAAACTATCTGTATCTTATGATGGCTTACTTTACATCAGCCAAAAGGATTCTACTGTATTAATACTCTTGCATGTTCCTTTAACAACTCAAGCCCAGGTCAGTCACTGAAGACACGGGCCCAGAGTGGAGCTGTGTAGCAAGGACCCAGCCCTGGGGTGCTGCCTGCAGGACTGCAGACCCCCACGTGGAAAACACCTCTTAGCTATCAGCTACAAGCCAAGCAAGATGAAAGTCCAGCCACAGCCTGGCTCTCATCTCCACATAAAACATCTATAAACCAGAACAGAGGACAAAGCATTTAGATGTTAAAAGTTCATCCCACTCAAAAAAAAAAGAAAATCATCTCTGCCAGAGGCATTAGTCACACGGCTTACGCCACACTTACATTTTATATCTTCTGTATTATGTCCTCTAAGAATAAATGAATGAACAAAGGTAGAACAAATCCCTTCAGCCAACATAATGTGCTCAACACATTCCAGCTCTGCTTGCATTTTATGTATTTCCTACATGGTTACCTACCGGAAACTGTGGATACCTTGAAGCTCTTGCTGTAACACCTCTTGTGTTGTTGCTATTAAGTCCAAAGCTCCAACAAACTCTGAAGTGGAGAGCAGCAACTGTACTGTGGGCTGTGTTTGATGTACAGTAGCCATTAACTTCAGTTTATTGTATGCTTTTATACAGTTATTTCTGGTGAGTGACAGTCTTAAAACTCGAAGAGATCCTTCACACATTACTTTATCAATTTTAGAGATTTTCTCTCTAAGCAATTTTACAGCCTGGGAGGTTTTCCTGAGGTAGTCCTGCAACTCATGCTGAGAGGTCATTGCATGAAAAAATGCTTCTGAGCGGAGAGAAATCTGATGAGCAATATTGACTTCCACGATGTCCAAATAATGGCTCAGCTGGAAAGAGGAAAAACCAACACTATTGTTACAACCTGGAAGCTTTCTCACCATGCAAATATACTTTCAGGGCATTTGTCTTATTGTATCACGAGAAAATGTGGCTAATAAAACTTAAGTTCCTTTGTCATATTTGCAAGCAAATAACTACCCATTGTGGTTTAACAATTTCTTGAAATCACTGTGGGAAGGCTGATTTGATGCCTTTTCTGCTTGAAAATAAAAAGTTGGAAAAGCAAATAAATCTAAAATACCCAAAGTTTTGTACCACATGGTTGCACACTGACCACAGAATATGGACAATAACCAGGAGACAGCCCTGGATACTGGCCTGCAAGCAACAGTATATACATGCAAATATTCTACAAAATTTGGGTCACTGAAGCTGCTAAAGGTGCAGCCACTATACTTGATGATGCACCACTGGAAGGGCTCTGCTTATTTAAAAAGCTGTAGTACCTCCTTCGTAGAAAAATCTCCAGGGTATCTCTGGCTGCAGTTGTACTTTTGCCAACCAGCTGGAATTGGTACTATGCCTATTTCCTGTGTGCTGGCACTGGGAATCCCACAGCATCCCTACATATTCAGAACCTGAAATTCAGATTATCTATGTCCAACAGTTACCAGACCACTGAGTTGGCCTGATTCTTTGACTGTAAAAGCTCTGTGTTCTGGCTTATGCTGAATATGCAAACTTGAAAGACTGAGGCTTTAGGATGTTCATCTGAATGTTAATACTCAGATGACCTGGTTTCTCAGAGGTGCCAAGCATTCAAACCTCCTGCTGAATTCCACCAGGCAAACCAGAGATGGACAGGAAATCAGCTGGAGAATGTTTCCTACTTGGGAGTTATTTTCATACTGCTTTCTATGGATACACTAGGGATTTATACAATACACAAACCCATCTTTTTTGTTCACATCTAATTTAATCAGAAACATCCTCCACCAACCAGCTGTGACACCCCTAGCCACAGGGAAAGCCAAGACAGACTCTGACACAGGGATCAGAGAAAGGGCTATTACAAACAATTATTTATGTGATTGTACCAACCAAATGCCCCAGGTCCCTTCACTATGCTAAACAAGATAGAACAAACAGAGCAAACAGTACCTGCCTCAAAGAGCTTACAGTCCCAATGTAGGGCAACACACGGAAGGAGGCCAGAAGGAAGAAAACATCATGGGGAAATTACTGAAGTAGATCAACAGCAGTCCAAAAGCCTGTAAGCAGATCTGCTTAAGGTAAGGGTTTCAAAATCCTGCTGGAAAATGGTGCCTGGAGCTAGGGACAATTACTACAGCAGAGTGCATATTTATGCATAGTAAGTATAAACCTTATGCAGTTCAGAGCCTTTAAAAAGCAAAACAAAAGATGTGGGCTCATTTTGTGCATATGAAGCTGTGTTTTCACTCCCTCTGCATCAGTGAGGGCTCTGGGTCTGCTTCAACACAAGTCCTTTCTGAGTGTCCACCCTGCTGCTGCCAGGCACACTTTAGGAAGCTCACAGTATATGCCAGACATTCATTGCCTTTTCATCTTCAGACAGCAACTGCCTCGAAAAACTCCAAAGAAGTCATCCTCCAACTTTAGGTGTGGAGGTCAATCAAATGAACTTTTGAGTTGGCCTCCAGCAGAGCCTGTCTCTTCCTTCTGACTTGGCAGGAGAGCAGCAAGACTAATTCCCAGAAATCTGGAAACACTTTCCAGATGATCTCATCTTGTTTTTTTCTTAATGTACATCACAGACTCCAAAATCACTCAGATATTCTATAAGCATTTTATGGGTATTTTTACTGTAAAGTTGACTCATTGTGAGATTTTCTACGGTATGACCACATAACTATCAAAAAAAGATAAAAATGACCAAGAAAAGATTTCTGTTTCCAATATGAAAGAAAAAGCTTTGCTTTCATGTTCTTATTTGTGAAATGCAAAAACAGTTCAGTGCACATGATAACAAAAAAGGAATCCCCTAAAATACAAACCCAATAGGATTTACTATTGCTTTTAGCATAGAAACCACAGTGCCTTCAATCCGGAATTTTCCTGAGATGTTGGAAAATTGGTTTTACACAGTGTGCAACCTGTGTAATCCAGCTTTCCCTTCTCACAAAACTGCTCCTCCTCCCTAAGAAAACTACTCTCTACACCTCTGAAGTTCTCAATATATGTACCTGTTTCAGTAAGTTATAGCTGTTATGAAGAGCCAGTTGTTACATCATATACAGATTCTTTATTTCCAGATTTGACAGATACATTGAGCAGGGAAAAAAGTTCTCTTTCAGTAGGATGCTTCCTGCATGATTTATGAACAATCTGCAGCCTGATGTAAAATGAGAGATAGCAAAGCCCACAATGATGTCTCAAAAAACACCACACAACAGCAGCCATGGAGTTCCTTTGTAGTATCCACCAGCACTGATGGATATCCACAACTCGTGTCAAAATTGTACCTTTTCTTGAAGTAACTTGGAGGAAGCTGCATCACGATTTCCTTTTCCACCAGCGGTACTAAAATGAGACCATGGTAAAACGGCATTAAATGTTAAGGAATCTTCCAAGGCAAAATCTGGTTTCATAAAAATCTGAAATAGAAAAACAAAAGAAATAAATGTGCCTCACTCACCCCTACATTTTTTGCCCCAGTTAAACACATCTCCTGTCTCATTAGGTTAACAGAGACTTTATTTGTTGTTTTCAAAATCCAGATTTTCATTTATCCAGGCAAACAAATTCATTCCAGACCTTACAACCAATGTACTTTACATTTTAAAAGCTTATGTGATCTGACAAAGTCTTATCTTCCTGAAAGTGGAAGGCACAGCTCCAAAATTACATATGTATTCAAGCACCTGAGATGACCTAAACACCCTGAGTGTGCGAACGCAGGCAGCACTGAAGTGCAGGTGGGCCCTCTCAAGAATCTGAGCAAAGCTTCTTCACTAGCAAGGGCATCCTGCTGCTGATCTGCTCATTCCTGGGGCCACAGCTCCTACCGGGCTGAGGATCCAGGCAGCAGTCAGGGTGCAGCAGGTGTTGTCTGGGAGGGAGCAGAGTCTCGAGCTGATCTCCTTTAGCAGGATGCAGCAAACATGCTCGGCACAGGAAGAGTCAATGAGGCGTAACATTAACCACACTTCCTGGAGAACTATTAATCTAAAATTCTCTCTGATAACATTATTTATACTTCACAAAACCTTGAGCTTACTACAGGCAGGCAGTAGAACCCTTTTCCTTTTATTTATGAAGTGTAATTTTAAAAGGTTCAACACAAGACTGCAGCATCACACCACACTCAAGCATTCTTGTTTCCTGGACTCTAAACACTGCAGTGACAGCTATTCAAGTCACAGCCTACACAACTGGCACAGAGATGCTGACCCATATTAACACTCTGACTTCTTACTGTACCTAGAAAAAATTATTCAGACTAAAATGGAATCCGGAGTCATGTCTTTTGGCAACCTGACACAAAAATCCACATCGTGTATGCTGCATGCTTATATGCAAGAGAGCTCTGATCAAGGATTCAAGTAGGTAAGCCTAACACTGAGTTGTATATTAGGCAACATTCAACCTTTTCTCAAACTCTTCAGTTTTCTCTTCCTCCTAGAATGGCCAATTTTGCTCAGCTCTGAGGTCTTAACTTCATTTATTTAAAGATGAAAAAAAAATGGTATTTGTATTAAACTTTAGGAGAAAAATTGGGACCATGGAAACAAGAAGGAAAAAAAAAGACAAAGCAAATCATCCTTAGTCTTTTTTAATTCTGAGCACCACACAGCCCCTTGAGAATCAACCCAAGTCACCAGCGAGGACAAAATTTCTACAAAGAACAGAGTACATGCATATATTCAACACTTCACGTGAGAAAGCCTTACAACAACTCAGAGTGCACAGAAGCCATACCTTAGGTACTTGTTCCAGATCTGTCCTGGATTTATCTAAAATTAAACAAAACACAAGTAGTCATTCATGAGCAAACAATGGGAAACAATTCCCTTGAACAAGTGAATCCTAGGAGGAAGTTTTCAAGACGATGCCATGTTCCTCACAGAGAAGCAACAGGGTTACAAATTGAAATGAAACCTTCTGACTGTACACGAGGAGAACCTTTTCCGTCATAAGGACAATCAAGCACAGGAGCAGGCTGCCCAGAAGGGCTGGGTACTTTGGAGATTTTTTGGATATGTATTTCTAGGTGTTTTCTGGATATTTGCATTTTTCTTGGTAAAGCTTTGAATAGCTTGGCCTGACCTCACAGCTGAACTGGCTTTGGGATGGCAGTTGCAATGAAGGCCTTCTGAAGTCCCTGCCAACATAAAATATTCTGATTCCCTGAAATGCTCTGTTGTCCTTTGCAGTTCAGGTCTCACGCTCAGACTACTCAAAGGAGCTTGCACTTGGCTGTTTTGGCAGTGTCAGTGTTAGTCATACAAAAGCAATCCACTCAGCACTTCACATTCATTAGTGCCCTGGCAAGGGCCAGTAAAAGGTCCTTCTAACATCACCCCAGTTTTAAAGCTCCAGACTGAAGCTGCCCATATAATCACTTTTGCACAGCACTTGGAGACTGGATGCACAACGACTGGCAAGAAGGATGAACAAGGGCTCGGGCCAGAGTCCCAAGCAGCACAGCAGCAGTTGTTCCCACGGAGTAAGGTGACCTGACAATTGCAGAGGGTGAGAGAGTTGAGCCGCGAAAAGAGTTAATTCATTACACCCAGCAGAACTTGAAGAAAAGGCAAATTCAGACCTTTGAGCTTCAGCCAAAAACCCCTGTCCCACCCTTACTTGTTACCTTAGTGTGTATTATGAAGAGGGGGCACATTGGAGGACAAAAAAGTTGCGGAATTTAAAAGCAACAAGCCCGTTATCTCTGCTGGACAGTCTGCTCACCCCTGACAAACTTGGCAAGTGCTAACCTCAGCATCAGCTCCCACACTGCTCTCACCTCTTTGGTTTTTACTTCATTTGTTTCTTACTTTATTTGTATCGAAACACAAAAGGCAACCTCGGAATCACCCTGCTGTCCCCTCAGCCTTTAGACAAACCAATTCTAACAGGAGTGAAAGGCCAAGTCTTGTGGGATGGAGTTAGAGTAAGACAGGAAGCAGTAACAGCAGAAATTATAGAAAATCATAAGCTTCAGTTTACCAAATGCTGCTTCTACTAGGAACTGTCCAGCCACCCAAGAAGCTCCCAGTTACTTTGGTGACAGTAATTTTCTCTTTGTAAAAACACTCGGACTCTTTTAAAATGGATTAAGCTAAGACTGAAGAAAGCACTTTGATTTTGCAGTACACAGCACAGACAGACTCATTCTGGAACAGCTATTCCAAAGAAACACCAATACAAAGAAACCCTGCAGAAGGGCTTCCTTTTGCACAGAAGAGGAGGAAGAAAGTCAACTGAAACAACTTGATCAAAAGGAGTAAACTACTGAATTCTTTTTCCTGTATTACCTGTAGACATTGATATAGATAAGTCTTATCAAACAAAAATTGAAAATTGACCCTTTTATGACAACGTTTTTGAGAAAGTAAATTAAAATACATATAAAAAACTTTCTCCCAGTTACGAGTGTTGCTTTTCCTTTTGCTTGTCTTTTCCTTTTTATTTTGCCTCTTTCCTTCCTTCCTGTCTAGTTTCCTATTAGCTGAACTACTTCCATGAAATCCTGAAATTCAACCTTCCCGCGCAGGTTTGAGCTCCCCAGCACAAGACAGACCCAGACATACTGGAGTGACTTGTGTCAAGAGCCACAAGGATGATTAAGAAACAAGGAGGAGAGAGTGTTTACACTGGAAAAGCCCAGGGGAGATCAATGTGCTTAAAGATCTGATGAAGGGGTACAAGGAACACAAAGCTGATTTTTCTCAGTGGTGCCCAGTGTCAGGACAGAAGGCAGTGGGGAAACTGATACGTGAAAGATTCCAGCCGAGCCCAAGGAAATACTTTTACTGCGACGGTGGTAAAACACTGAAACAGGTTGCCCAGACAGATTGTGTAATTTCCATCAGTGAGATTCAGAACCCATCTGGACATTGTCCTCCCACAGGTGGCCCTGGCTTGAGCAGATGGCTTAGACTAGATCGTCTTGAGATGTCACTTCCCACCTCAGCCACGGCATGACTCTCATAACAGAGATACAGGAATGGCACTGCAGTTCTTCACTGCGAAGCCAACAGCTGCTACAAATTTGATGCAACAGTTTCAATGGATCTTAAAATAAAAAGCATTTAAAGAAAACACTGCCAGGGCCACAGTGAGCCTTCATGAATGCAAACATGCCAAGAAAAAGTTTAAAAGCAGGTATCACAAGCATTTTGACCTATAAAATGTCAGCAGTGGTAATGAATATTTCTAAGCCTACCATGTCTGAGTTTTCAATTATTGCTTCAAAGAAATCATCAGCTATTGTACATGAAGATCTCAAGGATGTAACAGAGACAATTAGTACATTATAGAATCAATAATGAGTAACATTCATAACACTTGCTATTGATGTTACAACATACCGATACAAAAAGACACCACTTTTTAATGACTAAAGGAGGCTTTGACTGTACCGTGGGTGTGTAATAGTGTCCTGTCAAAGGTATCTTTAGGAGTACAAATATTCTTGCATCTTTCATGAACCTTCTCTCTCTGTAGAAGAAAAAGTATATTAAAGAATTATTATGATGCTTAAAACCCAGAATTTTTTCATTTGAAGCAAAACATTTCAGTGGAACACAACTGATTTATGCAAAATAATTCTGGCAAGTTCACAGTATTTTCCTCCTCTTATAAGATCAAAGTTTGTCCAGGTGAAAGGTACCAAAAACTTCAACCTATAGTGGATGTGTTGTTTTTTTCCTGTATCTTTACATCTCAAGAGAAAATGAACACAGACACTATTGAAGAGGTGTAATAACTTCTCTACATAATGATATATAATCACAACTCAGTTGTAATTACATATATAAACATTTATTTGCTGACTAATCTAGAAATCGTATTAACACACAAAGAATCCTTTTTCATTGCTAAATCAAATTGGATGAAAGTAGAAATTACTTGCACATATTACTAATGAGTGTCTTGCTGCAACCACATATCTTGTTTCATCATGCTGAGCTTCAAATTTTAAACACCACCAGAGATCACAATGGTGAAAAATTATGCTTCTAAAGAACACCAATGTTAACTAGATTTCTGCTAGAAGCTAGATCACAACTCACCTCCCAGTTTCAAAACCTTATTTCATTAGTGTTTATTCATTATGCTGAATATATGAGCTAAAGGCAATAGTTCAGTTGTAGTTCAGTTATTGACAATTTACTTCCACAGTCTTTAACCATAATTACACAAGTAACACTTCCTGCAGCTAATTCTGAACCAGCAAAAAAATAAGGAAGTTACAAACCAAGGAAGCAGAAAATAGCAGGAGACTTCTACATGTTCTTTCAGTTAAAAAAAAAAAAAAGAATACTACATACTTACTGACACCTGTATTTTTAAGAGATTGTAGAAGTCTCCTACTGGTCCTGCTGTCCTTAGATGTAGCTTACACTTTCCTGTTACTAAAGAAATCATCAAGACAATAGGCCTATTTACAGTTTAAGAAGTTCATGTGTAAATGTTTCAATGTTTAGATTGAAGACACTTCAAAATATCTCCAACCCTTGCAGCATGTAGTCATTTGATCCAAAGGTCTGAGAATGCTATGTTGCATTGTAGAGGCCAATCCTTAAACAATCGTTACAGGAAAAAAAGAATTAAAAATCAGAAAGAACAAATATGAACTGCAAGCCCTGGTGCAGAGCTCACTACTCAGAAACAGAAGTTAAAAATAACAAGAAATTGCCTCAGGACAATTCAGAGTGCATTTTCCACACGATGGGTTCCGAGATTATAAAACCAGAAATGTCTAATGAAGACCCAGCCAACACTGAAAAAGCAAATTAATTATCAGCTAACAGTACGATGGGCTACTAGCAGGGACAATCTAATTAGAATGAGGATCTCGTTCTGGTCCCTAGGACTATGTGCACCTAACTGGGGGTTCTTACCGGAGTGATTTCCTGTTGGTATAATGCAAAATGTTCCTTGGTGATCTGTGGGAGGTAGAATGAAGGCGTGACTTCAGTGTCCACAAAGTCCACTCCCCATGTTTTTGTAAAGAAATCAGATTCCCTTTTTGCTAACCTAGGATCATTTAGTGCTGCTGGGAGATTGACTTTGGAATGATATATAGTCCATCTTTGCTGATCCACAACTAGAGATGGGCTGTCACGTAAGTTATTGGGATTGCCTGCAGCACAAAAGACAAGACAGTTTGTTAGAGTGAGAAACAAAGCTGTAGCTTTTGCTAAAATGTGGTTCGTAAGTAAACCATGTTTTACCAGTTGCATACTGGATTAGAATTATCTATGCAAAAGACAGATGACATTCTCCTTCTGCAACACTTCACCTTGCATTTCTTCTATGAGATTAACCAACTCAAGATTTGAACACAGAAGGGTGTACTGACACTCATTGAACAGATTTAGCTCAACAACATTAGCTTCTACGGAAGAGAAAAAAATTCCAACCGCAAACGTATTTCTAATGTGATCTTGATCAGAATGAGAACTGCAATTTGCTAGCATTATATGTCATAATTCTTAAGATCCCATCCCACCTATCTGTTAAACCAAAATCTGGTTTAACAACAGCACCAGAGACTTGCAACAGTACTACAGACAGGTCACTTGCTGCCTCCTGCAGAAGGGCTGGGATGTTTCCCAGAAGGAATGCAGCCAGACTCCAAGCACACTGGACACATCTGCTACAGACTCTGACAGACACCCTCTTCTTACATGGAGCATTGATCATAGCTGTAATGTGGAATTATGCAAGCAAAACCCAACCTATAATGGGGACATCTTAAAACAAGCTGCAAATAGTCTCTCCTATTGCTCCAAAGGGACGCTGGGTGGTATAATGCAGAATTACAGCATGCTTGGAAATAAGACTACGGCTTAGTACACTACACCCAGTATACAAGAAATATTGACTGGATGGCTGCCAAAGGTTCAGCAAATTGAGCTGCTTTCTCCCTCTCCCTGCACACCAGCATTACCTGTGGGTTCCTTGGGACACACATCAGGCAGGGACTGCACAGGGCGAAAGCGTTTTGTGGCGTCCATGTCTTTTTTAAAGAAAGCATCACTGCTGTTTGACTGAGGCACTGGTGAAGAACTGTGGCTTGATGCCATTGCATAAAATCACCACTTGATAAAACCTAAATAGGAAACAATGGATATCAAGGCTTTAATAAAGGTCTGGGGACACACTGCATCAAAACAATGACATTCCAGTATTGTTGTTAACTGCAATACTTCAACTGACACATTTCAACAACAGGAGAAAGTTTAAAATAAACACAAAAATAAAAGGCAGAATGTAACCTGTACACCTCTTGTACTCACACACCTGTAGGTTTGGAGAATAGCCTGTTGTTGTGCACAGAACCAATAAAATGTGCCATTAAGAAACAAAAAGAAAGTCTTTCAGGCACTTCTTCCTTTCTTACCATAACTATTGCAGCCACAGTGCACACATTCACAGTAGAATTTCCTCTCAAATATCAGGAAACCTTGTACTTGAACCAGCAAAACTGACAATACAACTTTTATGGCTGCCTAGTAAAGTATAGTTTATTTCAGCATAATGTATTTGGACAGTGAAGACAAATCATAGATCAAAAAGCTCCAGAGTAAGCCAAGTCCCACTAATTTTCAGTTCAATTTTAAGATCCCAGTTTGAAAATAAATAGCCTTAAGAATTTTACACTAGGGCTGAACTTAATGAGTTCTTTCCATCTGTAAACAAAACTGCATTTCCATCAAAGTATCAGACAGTAGTAAACTGCACAACTATTAGAGGTTTGAGAGTTTATTAAAACTGCACAGCTCAAGGAGTGCCTGTTCAAAGAGACCAATCTGGATCCTCGCCTTTAAGGAGAAATTAAATGCATCTAGCAAGATCTTCGCATTGAACTACCAACCCTTAATAGACACTTAAATTACTTACTACCCTGTGAAGGAGCAAAAAAGATTAAAGGCCTATTTTATCTTCAAGTGCTAAAGTGGGCTCCAAGGGATGACTATCTCACCGCGTCAGCTTCCAGCAGCATCACATATATTACAAATCTCATTTGGAAAAGAAAAAGGTTCTACTTTCTAATCAAGGTTGAAAGCATCCTACAAAACAATTCCAAAAGAGATGTTCAGCTGTAACAGAGCATCCCAATGAAGAGGCCCATAGTAAGAAAAACTTACTAGTAGACATAGAGAATGGGAACAGCCAGAAGTAGTAAGACAAAAAACCTTCCCAGACATCTGACAGATCTTCCTTAAATATCACAAAGCATTAGTCTCTCTCCCCCAAAAGCCCCACAAAACCCTTTGTCTCTACTACTTTAATTGCATTTTCATATTCTTATGTTCTTTGCTTGACATTTCCAAAGTAACTTCTTCATTAAGCTCTTCCCTAATGGTGGGAAGATCTTAACTGGGGTAGTTTTGTGAAAAATCTAGTATACAATGACAACACACTATCATTTTAGCATTCTTAAAAAACATATCTAGTGATATGTTGCCATGACCAAGTCACCTAAAGGCATACAGTAAATTTATCTGCACTTGGAACTGCTTCAAAGTGCTGTATTCGCAGTTTTCCTCCTGAAAAAGCCTCTGTAATATGAGACACAGTCTGCTCTAACCAGATGTATGAGCAACTAGGACAATTCGTAGAAAGCACTGAAATCCTGTAACTCTTGCAAGTAAGTCTTTCATTAAGCCTTTCTCCTTTCCCCACAATGAAGTACCACCTAAAAGCATTGTCGAGGATATGAATTGTCTCAACTACTAAATCTGAGTGGAGAAAATGCTACCTGTGTGATGCTAGTCAAAGATTTAAAACTAATTTAAAAGACAGTTTAAGACTGATGAGTAGCTCAACACCTCCGCTTTTCAAAAACAAACTCCACCTACTCCTGCACAGATATTTTCATTACTTATCACCATAAAATATTCACTGACAAATCTTAAAATGGAATGAAAAGAGCACAATAAAATATCAGTGCAAGTATGAACTAACCTTCATACTAGTGAGTGGATTTCAATATGATATAAGGCTTCACAGGCAGAAGCCTTCTTAAGTGGCACGCAATCTGATGCTGTACTAAATTATTCATAGCTAGCAGCTATTCTAGTATCCTCATAAGTCAGGACCTTATGGATAATTAACCCCAACAAACAGCCACATTTGAACAGGAAAAAACTCATCTCTGTACTGCCCAAAACCAGGCACTCTTCAAAATGCAGCCCTTAAATTGGCCAATACAGTATAACTTCAGAAAGAGGAAGAAAACTGGACAATAGTACCTGAATTAAATCCAAATGACAAAGGAATATGTGCCAAGTCCATATAAAGATGATAATCCTGCCCTACATCCATCTCTGTACACTAACCTTACCCACAACTGATAAACTTTAATTTGTTCACCAACAGAACAGCAGCTCCTTGTGCTCCACTACTAAACATTTTATATACAAATGAATCTATAACCAGACCCCTAAACCAATGTTTTAAAATACACAATAATATATAAATTTGCTGATTTAAACACACCAAAAAAATGAAACTCAGTGTTAACACAGAACAAAACTTCTGCAGAATATTTTAACTCATTCAACTTTCAATGCAAGTGAAAGGCAGGTAAATGCAGTTAACTGCACTAACTGGGCAGAATGAATCATGAAATGGTAATTCCCCTGAGACTCTTACTTAGAAGAACAGATATCTGTAGTAAGAATATGCAACTGTGTAACTTCACTACATCAGCATTTAAATGATACACAAATAAAATGGGCTAGATCAACTGTGTTCTCTCTAGTAATCACCATAATTTACTCACATTTTGTCTAGCAATGTGCATTACACTAAATCAATTAAAACAACCTTTAGAGGTTAGACACAAGAGTAATGCTGAAACCTGGAACCCAGCATTATGGCTTTATTTGCAACATGCCTTCAATATATTACATCCATTTTGTACACACTCTATTAATTTCCTTAGTTAAAAAGATTATATAAAGTTACACTGTCAGTGTAATGACTTAATACCTGAAGTTAAACCAAATCAGCCATGGCAACAATGGAAACAGCTCTGATGATTTGAATTGACAGTATTCTTACAGTTTGAGCACATGAAGAATTGTATTTCAACTTACAGCCTCCTCTTTAAAAACATTCTTGTTCAGTAATGTGCTCAGCAAGTACAATATAACACAGCATGGAACAAAATACTGTGGTGATGAGAGTAATAACCACACATTTGGATACCGTACAGTCAGCAAAACAGCAGATCTGTGAGTTAGCAATGCATTAATCACATGGGGTTATTTCTGAGATGACTACACTGTGACTCTTGAGTTTCACACCCAAGGTTTCAGCTGTTAGAAGAGAGCACAACAAACAACAAAGCGTATTACTCAGAAGTAATTGCACAGGGTGGTTGTAACTCTGGAGGATGTGCTTGTTTTTCTAACTATCAGGACTTGCACAAAAGTTCTTCAGGAACTGCCTTCCCATATTCTGAGTGCAATTATTCACATGCTTTGTTTTTCCAATATATAATTCATAGAATCTGCTCTCCAGATTTTATTTCAGCTTCAAAAATAGTGACATCTAAGAAGAGACACTAAGAGACACCCAGGGGGAAGAGCCCAGGGTTCCAACTGAACACACAACATTGAGCAAGCTTCCCTTCAAACATTCCCCATAGTCCACAAGGAGCCACACTTGGACACCAGCAGGCACTTTTCAAGGGGCATGCTCTGCATCCCAAAGGTAAGGCAGGAGAAGTTCCTACATGAACACAAACAGCATGCTAAAGTCCTTGCTGCTTTTCATGGCTTTGGCGACAACAGAGCGAAATGAAAATATTTCAAGTACTCTTCTGGCTACCCAACATGCTTTGGAATAGAAAACTACCAGAAGCCATCCACAAGTCAAGCTAAAGCAAGATATTTCACCACTTCTAGAAGATGCGATACATACCAAAGATACTTACTAAAGAAAAGCATACCTGAAACATAACTAAAAGTTAAAAATGCAGAAGGGACTCCTTCCAGGACCTCAACAGCTAATAAATGGCGTGTTGCTATTGGCCGAATATATTCACTCTATCCTCAAAGGTTTTGCTTTCCCTATCTATTGCTACACAGCTCTTTCTGCTAGATCAGCAGGATTTCACCCTGTAACAGGGAAACCATGGTACAAGCAAAGTACACAGCACCTCTGTAACAGTGTGAGCCACGCTGCACTAACACAAGCTTTCACTGCCTAATTCATCAGGCTGAAATTACCATGCTTGTCCCTGGTGCCCTGAGACAGACATCCCTGCTGCAGCAGGGGGGCCAAGGTTAGCTGGGAGCAGAAACGTTTAAGCAGTTCCAGAGAATGAGGTTAAAGCTGTAGGAGCTGTTCTGCTAACCCAAGCTCTTTCTGAACACCTACTTCCACCCTAGGGTTTCAGAGGAGGAAGCTGATGGCTGTCAGGGGCATGATGAGGGCACAGTCAGAGGAGAGCTGTGACTTGTCCCCATGGTAAGCCACCTACATTTGGGGCACACTCCAACATCCAACCTCTTCATACAATTTAGAGAGGAGGTTGTGTCTGCCTGGCCTTTCTGAGAGCCTAGTAAATATACATATATTTGTATTCACAAACGAGCACGTATTTGAGTGCATTCTGCACATCCTGACAGCATCCCCAATCTCATGTTCTCACACTGACGGTGCACCTTCTCTGCAAAGTTAGCATGACTGATGACCATCCAAATTAGCCTTGCTGGGATGAAATCAACCCAACAAGGAAGCAGTGTATGAGTTATCTGCATTTCTGATCAGCCCTGCTTAGCCACATGTGCTGCTATGATCCAGAAGATTCTGTAATTCCTCAGACTGTGCTACTTTCCCAGCAAACTGAATAAGGGGAACTGTGGAAAAGCAAGAGCACTTGAATAGCTGAAAGAGTAATGCCACCACCCTCCCCTTAAACTGTGTCTTTCATAAGGCCATCTCAAAACACTGTCCTCAAACAGGGTAACAGGCAAGGGAAAACAGTAGTGACTCCAAAGAAAGAACAGGACAGCTGCATCCGCACTGCAAAGCACCACAGGTAGCCGACAAGGCCAGGATAAAACAACATCTGACTTACATGTTATTACATTTTGTACTGGTTTCTTTTGCCCTCCCCAGCTGCAGCCACATGAACAGCAGATTATTAAAAAAAAATAAAAATAAAAACTTTAGTTGAGCTTCACTTCTTTAAACACAAGAATAAAATCCTCTGAAAAGAATTACCCCAAAACGTCCCATCACTGAATAATGTTTTGTTACTTAAAATAATCCACATGTGTAAACATGTTGTCAAAAACTGGAAAGCAATTTATCTCCTTTTAGACAAACTATCTGGAAAGTAATATTTCACTTTCATTCAGGTACCAAATAAACAATTAAATGAAACATCTGTGATGTACCCACTGGAGCAAATGCACTTCCTCGCATCTAGAAACCCAACCTCCCAATGTTGAACACTAATTTGAAATCAGAAGGCAGCTTCTGTGCTGGAGAAACAGACCTACCTACAGCTATTTAGGTCATTATGCACCCAGTTCTTCCACACCAGAGGTGTCAGAATCATTCAGAAACAATCATCAAAGCAGTAAAAATATATGTCAGAAAGGGCCTTGTGGTTAGTTGCCTACACCATCACACAAGATGAGAGTGAAGTCTCTTTGTAGCCGTTTTTTCCAGGCATCAGCATTACAGTGTGCATTACCCCCTTGGAAAACAGTGAAATATGAGCATCTTACTGAGTTCCAGAGAGGTCCACACAGCTGAACAAAGACCAAGGAGCCCCAGCAGGCATTCCTGCTACGAGTCTAAAAAGGCAGACACTGCAGGGCAGTGATGAATGGAGGAAAGGCAGAAGAACTGCACCAGCCCCAGCAAAAATCCCAACACTGAGGTCCCGACGTGACAAAAGGAGTTGGACAGACGCTCACGGCAGTTTGCGTCAACAGCAAGATTCCCTGTACAGCCCCTCCACTTGCCATCTTCAGCAGGGCTAGGCTCCACTCGTTCATCAGAAAATAACTTCCTAAAAATATGAATTTTCAAGGGAATCATGTCTTTCCAAAGCCTTACCCAAGTCCTGAACTGTAAGTGGCTATGAGGGAGCCAAATAAAAATATTTCACAGTTGTGACATCACGCATAAAGCTGCGACCAGAGACTACCGAACAGCAGGCGCAGTGCACCTCATATCAAGTCCTGACACGGGATGCCAGTCCACTGTCACTCTACAGGGCAGGTACTCATCAAACAAGACCATCCAAACTTTAACTTGGTGAGCAACAGAGCGTGCCACCCATGTTTGTTGAGAGTCCTTGTGGTATTAATACCTGCCCAAAGGAAGATCAAATAAAACTGATCACCTCTATTCACATCACTTCCTCTTCATCCCTCAAACAGCTTCCATTGACAAAAAGAATAAATAATTCTATGGCATAAAATCCAGTATGGTTATACTACACCCAGAATGCCAAAAACCAAAAGGAAGGTCTTGCACTGCTTCTTACAGCAACTGTATAAAACTGATGGAAACTCTCTAACATATTGCAAAATGCCAGATATGCTACTCCAACTCTAATAATCTATACCTAACACTCACCCACACACATACAAAGTGGCCTTTTTTTTTTTTAATTTAAGAACCAGATTGAAAAAGTTGGGATATTTAAGCTATTAAGTATGAGTATTTTGGAACATCTGATCAGGACATGGATGTGTCAGTTTTCACTATGAGTGAAACACATTAACAGTTCTTTACCTTCTGAAGATAATACTCTTTTTTTGTTTTAATCTAGCACCTAGGTGAGGTGTGTGCAAAAAGTTAAAAATAGGAAGACAGATCTTAGATTTGCTGGTAAATATGATTTGCTCTTAATCATATTAGGCCCCAGAAAAACATACGTAGAACATCCACACTCATGCTCACCACTCACTCTTTCTGCTCCATTCATAAAACAAGACAAGGAATAAACAAAGTCTGAAGAACAAAAAAAAGAAATCAAAAGAAAACTGTGAGCCTCCCAGCTGAAAGGATGTTATGACATTCATGATCCTTCTCTCTTCTTTAGACTCACAGCTCCTCATTTTCCCCAAACTCTGGAGAAGGAAAGCAGAAGTGGCTTCTTCACAGAGTTCCTGCACCAGAAGAAGAAACGATACCCACATCATTCCATTTCCCAAACTCTTCCTGCTCAAACTGCCAAAGAGAAGCCTGCAGTCTGCTTTCTCCATTCATTTCTAGTAGCTCCTGACATTTTCCAGGCAAACAATATCCTTGTTCAACCTTGGCAATGTACATCTCCTCCTCCTCCTCCCATGAAGTTTGTGCTTGTCAATAAGGCAAGATTCCTGCACGTGTGCCAGACTCCCACTACAGAGAAAGATGGTGCTGAAGACAGAGGGATACTCAGGACAGATCCTCTTACTGGCAAACGGGATGGGAGAGGCAGAGCTGCTTCTTGTTGTGCAACCTTCTGGCCTCAGTGGTGAGGCTGCCCGGGCGATGTACAGTGACTCCTGTGTGAACAGCCGCAGCTCTCCTGTCAATTAGTCCATTTCAGGCACTGTTTTCCTACCCAACCGAAGCACCAACCTATGCCCAAAGGGTTTCAAGTTGAGCCTTTTGTCTGTACTACAGTTTGTCAAAGAGTCACACTGACTCTCAGGCCAAAACAGTAATTACTGCAGCCACTACAACAATGAACGTACTGCAGTTGGGTTTTTCAGTAAGAGCATTTTCTCGCAGGGTTGCACAGCAACAGCTACACAAGTCCATAGGACTTCTCATTCAGGACTTCATCAGGCAGGACACAGGTAAGACAGTAAAGTCAACACACCACCTAAGCTGGAAACTCAAAAAACCACATACGTGCAAATCAGTAGCTCAGTAATTACTTTGATGCACTTTAAAACAGGCATTTTACACTTTTTTACACTCAATTGTGATAACTCTATGTCCTGTAACAGAAATCCTAAGCATTTAGAGAATATAAGAAAAACACAGAAGGAGAAGAGAATCAGCAACATACTAAGGCCCAAACTGGCCAGTCAGAGAGGAAAAGTTTCTCTTGGGAGTGCAGAAGGTTGGTATCTTACACGTACATATGTGTATTTCTCTAAATAGCACACACCGTCTTTGAAAAACTACAGCAAAGAAATGCAAGAAATTAATTTGCCCACCACACAATTTTAGGCTCATCTGCAAACCCAGGAACCGTCGCATTCCTGAATGGCTTAGGGAACCAACAAACCCTTAAGCGCTCCACATCCCAGTCCATCCTGGCTGCCATGCGCCAGAGGAAAACACCAAATACTTGCTCTAAAGGTTAGCTCCCGAGCCGGCCATACCTTATGGAGAACACGCCAGGAGTATCTCCCGGAGGCCGTCGTCATATCTCTGCCCGTGGCATGGTCGGGAATGCTGCCGGGGTCCTGCGGGACAGTGACCGCATGAGGGAGGCCCGGCCTCACGCCGGCACCTCCGCACCCTGCCCGCGCCTCCCGCCGGGCACCGCCCGCTGCCCACCGGGGGTTACCGTGGAAATCCAGAGCGGGGATTTGCAGGAAAGGAGGGAGAGCGGGCCGCGGGCAGCCCCCCCGCCCACCTCCCCTCGCGTCTCCCCGCTCCGCCATCCGGCCCAGGCCGCCCATAGAAAGCGCGCCCGGGGAAATTAAACTTTCCCGGCCGCTGCCCGAGGGAGCCCCGGCGGCGGGCGGGCCCCCGCGCTGTACCTGCGGCGCCGGGCGGGGTGCGCGGCCTAGCGCGGCTCCTCCGCCGCGACACGTCGGTGGCCCCGCGCAGGGCGGCGCAGGAAGGGCCCGGGCGGCGGCGGGAGGAGCCAGACCCCGCCTCTGCCACCGCCCGGGGGAGGAGCCGCGGCCGAGGCCGGCGGAAGGGGCCGCGCCGCCGCGGGGTTGCGGTTCTGTGCCCGCGGGGCCCACGGTGCCCTCGGCCCCGTGCCGGCGTCTGGGAGCCCTCGTCGCCGCACCTCCCGCGGGTGTTCCGCAGGCGGTTTTACTCAGATTTATATTTTAGGCTGTAGTTCTCTGTCAGGCCACAGAGGATGCTGAAATGGAGGGACGCGTTAGGTCCCAGTGAAGCAATAGCAGCCTCATGCCTGATCGTGCCTTAAACGCGCTTAAATTCTCGTCCGTAGCCCTGCGGCAGTCAGCAAAACACAGGGACACTGACTAATTAACAGCAGCGATTCCGGCTGTATTTAATAACAGAAGCATGTGGCTATGGGCTGTGTGGACGCACCAGTGTGGAAATCCATGGGTTACACGGGTTCACGCCTGGGCTTGCAGCTCTCTAACTCATGTTTGTGTCTGGTGCTGGCCCCAGACAGACTGGGCTGAAGATGTTGTTTTGCTCCTTGGTGGTCAAGGTCGGCAGAGGTTTGTTCGGTACAACTTGTTTTGCAGACTCCGCCAATAAATCCCGAACTAATATCACCAGGATCAGGGACTCCTTGATGACTTCCTGGAGAGACGTGTCTGACCTGACCAGTGTTCACCCTTTAAAACGATGAGTTTAAAGAGCAGAAAACGTGACACTACCAGAAAGAAGGACTAGTTTAATATTACTATTCCTTCATAACTGTGGGCTTCAGTGTCAGTGGTCATCCATTATACCTTTCATAGACATGCTTTAGAAAATAAAGGTGTACTTTCTTATGCTTCAAAATTCCATCCTTGGCTTTCTGGAGTTAGTATTGGCTCAGCACATCCCAGACAGACTTAATTGGAAGCAGGAACAGCAAAAGCAGTCAAAAAACACAACTATGTTAAATATTAAATGCTTGTTAGGAAGCCAATGGGAATTTCCCTCCAGCAACCTGCAAACGTCATTCACAGTATTTTCGTAGCATATTTTCCACCACCTGGCAGAAATCTCTTTGTGCCTTACAGCCTCCGCTGTGCTCAGACTGCAGACATACATTTGACACAGTCCTCATGGGCAAAACATGGTGGTTTGGTGGTTTTTCTGTTTTTTTTTCCCCTTGGGGATCGCATTAGTTGGAGTCTGTCTGTCTCCTAATCCCTAAAATAGGACACAGCAGCAATAAAGTGAGCAAAGAGATCATGAACATAATGTAAAACTGATTGCTGTGTATTGATCCAGACTGCAGAAGGACTCAGTTTGCAGAATTTAGTCATGTGGATTAAAGGTACAGAAATTGGAGAGGCTGTAGGAGGGAGGTGGTGTTAGTCCTGTCCTCCCAGGGGGTTCTGCTTTATGCTACTTGCTGTTGACCCAGATAAAAGTCCTCGGCTGTGTGGGTTGAGGATGGCATTCCTGCCTCAGCATTGCTGCCAGCTGGCTGAGGGTATATCCATGGCTCCTGCAACAACTCATAAGTGAGTTGGAAAGATTGCATTTTCCCAAATGGAGTTCATTGTTTGCTTTCAGTAGTCTGACCTTCTGGAATTGGACCTGAGAGTATCTGCATAACCACTTTCCAATAGCAAAGAGACAGGTGGGAGGGGAGAGGCAAAAAGAAAGGGAATCCCCAGCAGAGAAGCAGCTGTGTGTGATTAACTACAGACACCAGTTTTGAGCGGAAAGCCCTTCCTACAAGCTTAGTGGTAAACCAGTTTTCCCCTTTCTAGCCCTATGGGTCAGCCTGAGGCTGAAGGAGTCCTGCAGCATGGATACAATTTTCCATGCCTCCCTTGTATGAATCATGGGTTGGTCCACTCACTGCTGAAATGTGTCCAGTTCTGGTTGGCAAACTGAGTCAGAGCCAAGTCTGGCTGTGCAGGACTGACCTCAGTGCTCAGCTGGTGAGGTTCACAACACTGTTCTTGCAGCATCTTCACTGAGTCAGGGAGCTATCCTGCCGGGGTCGACTCTGAATTGCTCAGAGCAGCCTTAAGAAGAAATTTTGCATCAGTGGCTTAGCATGAAATGACCTTTACGTAGAGCTGGCTTATCCCTCTAGTTGACATTTGCCCGGGAAGCCCTGATCTAGCTGAAAATCTCAGGTCTGTGTTTCTCTTGCACCAGAGAGGTACTTTCAAAGCCAGTGCTTAACTGTGCCAGAGATGCAGGGGAAAGCCATACCCATTTGAGCCACCCTTCCATGACCTTTAATGTTTTCCAGTTGCAATGAAAAGAGTCTTGTTATCTGCTCATGCAGTGAAAGTAACAAACTGTTGATTTTCTACCTCATGCTTCATTGACATTATCTCCGAGCTAAATGTTGTTACTGTTCTGCTGTGTTTTGTATTAACAGCAAAGCCCTGCGTTCCCTTTGAGAAAAATATACTAGAGCTGCATCATCTTTGTGGATCAGAAGGAAAGGATGACAGCCATGGGGTTGCCTCCTGCTCCTTGCTTTTCTGACTGTCACCTTTCTGCCAAACCCTGTGGTGGCAGTGACAACGCCAGTCCAACCTGAGAAACCTCCTGTCCTCCAGACCATAGGAGACTCCGTGGGTGATTTCTGAAGACTTTGGGAAGAGAGGCTGGTTTAAGGCATAACAAAGGTCCCCAAGGCATGCGGTGTGGCTGGGTTTGTGAGCTGTGGTGTTTGCAGCCTGAACACGCTCTGTGGGTAAGAACGGCCATCGCTTCACCAGCAGAGCTGGTGAGGTGGGGAAATTGCGAGTCAGGCAACCATAGTTCACTTGATCTGCTGTCAGTCTACCTCCTCAAGTACAGCTGATGTCCGTAAAGTCTGCTTTTATGGGAGCATTTCGGTTATCTGTGCTTCCTACTGATTGCCAAGGGCCACGTCAGCTCTGCAGGGCAGTGTGACTCAGCCCAACAAACACCCTTACCCTGGGCATGCAGGACAGAGTCCCACAAAGGCTCTCCCAGGGAAAAACTCTGATCCCAAGTAGCTTGAGCCAGGAAAATCTTTCTACTGCTGCTTTTTCATCTATGTGAGTTAAATTGGCATTCTTACAACAGAAATATGACCGGGTTTTTTCCTACACTCACGCCAGCTCAGGAGTCTTCTGTGGAATATTCCTGGAAAATAAATGGGAAACAGTGAGGTTTGTGCTGCAGAAAATAAACAGTAAAAAGAACAGAGTAGCTCGATGTTTTCCCAGATACAAGAGACAATAAAAAAATAAGGAAATGCTTTTTACTGCTCAGTGGCAGAACTAGCAGCCAACTATTGTAAAAGCTGGGTCATCTCTAGCATTATCTGGGCTCCTTTCTTGGGATGTTATAGTGTTTTAGAAGGTCTTTGCTCACAGGATTATGATACCACTAGCTTTCAATTTTACATAGAAAACCTTTGCTCAGCTTGTAAAAAACCAAAGAAGGTACTGCAATCCATAGGGAATGTGAGGGAAAATAGTGATTAAATGTAATTAGAGGGGCAGGTCCCCCAGGAACCCTGAGTGCAGTGGGTAATCTTGTCTCTAAAAGAGCAGCATTAAACAATGATAGGAACAACCAAACTTCGAGGAAAAGCTCTCCTTGGAGGAAGCAAGGGATATAAAAGAAATATGTAAAATAATGAACACTGCAGACAAGGCAGATGGAGAGTTTCTGCTCTTCTTAAGTGATGTGAAGGGATATTGAGACTGAATATTTCATGCCAATAGCAGGGAACATATTTCCAGCCCTTGTTTAAGTGGAGCGTGGTGCTCAGTGCCACGAGAAACCTTTCAAGACGGGAGCTTAGGAACATGCAGAATGGGATGGCAGTTTTACAGGGCAATGTTACTGGCTCTCAAAATTAACACAGATGACAATTTTGAAGATTATTTTTATCATGTCAACCAAATGCCAGCTGGTAGAACTCAGGTTCAGACCTATGTGGAGAAGACATGACTGGCCCACTTCAAGGGCCACCACCTGACATGGCTCTTCCTAGGACAGTTTCTTAATAGACTCCATCAAGACACTATCAACGCAAGGATAACCCATAAAACTGGGATGCTAAGTCTCTCCTGTTGCTCCTGAATGCCCTGGCGTGTATTCCTCCATGTCTGCAAGGGTAGCAGAGCTCTTCCTGGCTCCAAGTAATTCCTCAGCACCTTAGACATGCTGCAGCTGTGGCTGCATTTCACACAGTGCTTGGTTCTCCCAGTCTCCAGTAAAGAGGCTGTGTAAAATTAAAAGCTCTTTCTTCTGTATCTGGAGTGAGCCCATTTTATCAGATAGCAGTTTATTCTGATGGAGTGCATTAATACCTGAGTCATCAGGGTCTCTGGCTTTCTTTATGTCAACTTTCCAGGCTAGCTTTGTTATGTGCAGTGCTCCCTTTGAATCCGGCCGTGGCCACCACAACATTACAACAGGAGGGATTCTAATGGGATGCTTTCAGGAAAGTATAACGGGAAACAGTCTGGTCCAAGTAGCACCTCAGGCAAGCAAATATCTGTTGTTTCTGAGATTACTTGTGAGACAAAATGTGCAGTTTCAAAGCAAGTGATGGTTGGAAAAAAAGAAGAAAAAAGTGCAGAAAAAGCAGACCAAGTTGGTGATATCTACCGAGGAAGCAGGTCTGGCATCTTTGTGACTTTTAAAGAGAAGAATTTGATTCTAGATACCACAGGGTTCAGTACAAGTTTTATTTTAAAGATCAGAGATAAAGGCCCTGCATTACAGATATTTTTAGACTTTGTTCTGCTCTAGGTTGCAAGACCTGTGGGTAGAGGGTACAGCCAAGTTCACTCGTTGCTAGTGTAGGTATCACACACGTCCTGCTGAGAGGAAAACCACACACCTTTCTGCATTTTAGAATTCTGCAGCTGAGAGGCTGTGGAATGACATGGGTGCCCTAGATTAAATTAAGGAAGCAGCATCCTCACTGCAGGCTGGCCCAGCCAGCGGCTTTCTGAATGGTCCCTCAGTCCTGTCTATGACCTTGCCTGGAAATCCCAGGGATTAAAGCAGGTGGGGACCACAGGGAAGACTTTTTTTCCTCTAAGGGCACACTAGGTAACAGCCATTATTAAGAGAGAGTTTGGTGTGAAAAGCATCACCAGGTCTTTAAGTGCACAGTTTGTCTTTGCTTGTTTTACTTTGCTCCTACCCTGAGCTCATCTCAGCTTCAAAGCCACTGCTGGGATTTGATTTAGGTCAAATGTATTTCCAGCAACTGTTTTGCATTACAGCAGATGGCAGCCTTTCCCCAGACTTCCAGAAATGAGGAGTACCTGGATTTTAGACAATCCTGTCTTTTCTTGTCCCCTGGTGTCTGCTAGCGGCCAGCAGAAGCCTCTGTAGGAACCCAGCAACTGATTCAAAGCAGCTAGAGATAGAAACAACACTGAAATCACCTCCTTGCATTTGCAGAGCTTGGCTTCTCACCAGAGGGTGATCAGCTCTTGCACCACCTCTTTATTAATTTAGAATGGTGTTTCTCTTCCAGCTTCCATCAGAGTTCAACATCGAAGCAATTAAAAATCCACACTAATTCGTTTCTTCACCTTGACAACAACGCATAACAGAAAATACATTATACTTGGTGGGGAGTATGTAAAAATCAAAGTGACATTTCTCAGTGCTTGACACGCTGTATTAAAAGGCACGTCTGTTAAGAGCCCTACGCAGCTGGCTGAATAAACTGTGGTGTGGGTGAGGCCTCAAATGACTTCATCTGCTGGTGACTTTTAAAAAGAGGTTCAGATATGCTCTGTGGATTCACCCAGCCCTGAAAAGTAGGGAGAAAAGTGATCAGCACTCTTCTGTCCTGCCCCTTTTTGTTCCAGAAGCAGAATGCTTACTGGGACAGGGGTTTTTGAGATGACCACAGCCAAGCTTTTTCTAATACCTCATGGATCCTTGGAAGCATTTCTTATTGCCACATAGCAACTCCCTTGTCCAAACTGTGTTTTTATACCTACCTGACTGTATTAGTCAGGCCTAGGGCTCTGTTTCACAAGCATGAGAAGGATGCAAAGATGTCTTCCTGTGGGAGGTTGCTCCTGATGGAAACATGAAAAAGCACAGACTTCCTTCTACATTGGCTCTGCTTTCAATTTCTACTTTTTATCCTGCTTCTGTTCTCACAAAACATGTTAATGGCATCCAGATGCTTATTAACACGCTTCATCGTAAGAACCAGAGACAGGAAATACAGGCCAGATGAGGAAGAAAAGAGCTTAAACAACAGCTAAAAGAACTGAGAGCAATCCAGACTCAGCAGGGCCAAGTAAAATTTACTCTGGAGCCTTCAAGAAACAAATCAAATGGTTGTCAAAT
Organism: Orthonyx spaldingii; assembly: GCA_013397795.1. Classification (NCBI taxonomy): domain Eukaryota; kingdom Metazoa; phylum Chordata; class Aves; order Passeriformes; family Orthonychidae; genus Orthonyx; species Orthonyx spaldingii. Next base: position 294,045 of record VZTJ01000994.1, on the reverse strand, counting down.
GAATGACACAATAAACTCCAGGGAACCGAAGAGATCCCACAGGACCAGAGAACATCTTAGCAATATTTAGGGGCACATCCAAATACAGCATTAATTAAAGACCCACATAAGCCTTAAAGCAACTGCTAGGGGCTTAAAAAAAACCCAAAAAAAGGCCATGTCTAATCAACTCCATTCCTCTCTTTGATAAGGCAGCTGGCCTGGCAACTGGGAAAGGGAAGTCACAGATGTGCTGCATCTCCCCTTGAATCACGCTGGGCAACGCAGCCACCAAAAGGAAACGGTCTAGACAGCATTGCTGTGAGGTGAACAGGCAGTGGAGTGGTTTATGCTCCAGGTGTAACATCCATCACATCCCCAGCTCTATGTGTCCCATCAGCCACTGCCATGGGAAGATCAGCTCCCAAAATCTGGCTGAAGAGCCAGGGGACTGGATTTCTGTGCAGATAATACTGCGTGGGATGGGAGACACAGGGAGACAGAGTTACCTTCATACGGGAAATCACCATCCGTGAGGAAACGACCCCAATTCCCTATACTATATTCAAGGTCTTGGAATTCAGGAGCATCTTTTCCTTACAAGACATGCATACAACTCACCTCCAGTTCAGCTTTTAATGAAAAAAACACTTAAAATACTCTTCCTTCCACCAATCTACGCAGCCCACAGAGCCTGCTGCAGACTGCTGCTTCCAGCTGTCCTTCACAGTCCTTTGAGAGCTGCCCTCTTCTTTCCCAGCTCTGTAGAGAAATCTGGCTAACGAGGAATCTTGAGGCCATTCCACTGCCATTCTCCCATCTTTCTGGCTGCATTCATTATTAATAGCTCCTCATTAAATTTTAATAAAATGAATATCAGAGACTTAGGGCTTGGTAGGCACCTTTCCTCCTTTTTTTTTCCTTCCAGGTCTATTTGTTGGACAAGTTCATTCAATATCACACAGGGGGAAGTGCTGATCAATACCTTTTGCAGGAAGCTGGTTTTTTGCTTTATTTCCAAACTCTGCAGAAGTGCCTGGAATACAAAAGCTTTTGCTTTGTGTTTTTAAGACAGCAAACCCCAAATAATAGGTAGATTTTTGGTCTCAAGTTGCTCTTCAGTTTACTTCAGTAGATACAAGTTTATGACTTCTACAGTTTTATAGTAGATATGAGTTTATGAGTTCTACAGCTGAACCATGGACCAGGCTGCCTGGAGACATGATGGAGTCTCCATTACTAGAGATTTTGAAAGACTGAGCATGTTGAACACTTGCAAGGAGCATTTGAGTAGAACTGACCCTGCCACAGGCCAGACAAATGAAGGAGAGGACCTTCCATGGATCTGTGGTTACATGATGAGCAATACATTTTAAAATCAGCTGATGCAAAGAAACATCTAAAACTTGCAAAAAAATTGTTTGATGCAACCTGGGAACTCTTATTGGTGGTTGCTGTTTGTTTAGGGATTTTTTTCCTTTTAAATAGTAGGGGAATTCCAGATACATGACTGTTTTGAGTATCAAGAGCAAAGATGGGTTAAATATCCCCCATCCTGGGGACTCCCATAGCTGCTCTTCTCTTCTTTTACTGTGCCCTGGGGAAGCCAACCTCTGACATACCACTTTTATCCTTCTATTGAATAAGCCCCTAAATTACAGTCTGAAAGATTGTTTGGGGCCAGCAGATCCTAAGCCTCTTGCATGATACTATTCAACATAGTTTTTGCTGCAGAAGCATAAATAGAGCCTGGCTTTATTAACCATTAGCCTATAAAGTTAAAAGTATAACAAAATGCAGACACATGGGCTATAAATATATTTATGTTGTTGTGAGGAACACTAATCCCAGGCCTCCACAGTATGAAAAACACTCCACTGTATAAATAATGTGCATTTGGCAATACTGGTGTAGGGACAGAGGAGATGGGGGGGTTGTTTGGGTTTTTTTGCTTTAGGGCTGGCACGAGCTCCAGGCAAACCCTGCTTTTGTAGAGGCACCTGCCCCGCTCTGGTGACGGCTTTCCTCGGCAGGCAGCGGCCAGGAGTTGCCAAGGACTTTGCCATGAGCATGATTCATCGTTGCCCAAAGGTGCTTGAACACACCTTCTGCTGCTCCTGCTCTAGAACAGGTGGAGTGAGATTTCCAAGTGATAACCAGTGACGCTGGCAGAAAAAGCTGAGTAACACTGAAAGCCCTCGGAGCAATGGTGGAGCCCAGGTCTTTGGCACTGCTGATCCTCCTCAGGAAAGCTGCTCTGGGTCCACTTTTAATGTGAATAAGTGAAAAAGCATTAAACATCCATGCCCTGGGTGATTATGTGGCATTTAAAGGCCTGCTGATTGCTTTAGCTCCCCTTCAGAAGTGAAGCAAGTTACTTAAGCAGCTGTGCAGAGCCTTGGGCCCAGCTGTGCCCACGTGGACACTGTCATCACAGCTGTGGGAAGGCCCATATCCCTGTGACCCACCTCAGGCAATGTTTATCCTCCAGCAATGGTGAAAGGTGACACCACAGCTTCATCCTGGGGTGAGACCCATGGACATGTCCCCATTACAGAGCAACACTCCAGGGAAAGGCAAACCGGGCAGGAGAGACAGTGACCTCTCAATCCATGGCCGTTTGGAGCCTTTCAGCCCCTTTGAGGTCACAGCTCAGGATTGTCCAGGCAAAACCAGAACAGGCACACCTGCATCACAGTCCTACAGAGACTTTGGAAATTGCCAGCTCCTGTGCCAATGGGAAGCACAGAGAGGGGAAAGGGGCCAATTAAAAAGCCAGGCTGCCTGCGTGTTGCTGAGGGCAAACTGAACAGATGATGGCATCCCTGGAAGCTGCATTTGCTTTTAATTGTCCTCATTCCACTGAATAACTAATTCTCTCATCCTCCCACATGACAGCAAAAAAAAAAAAAAAAAAAGCATGGGATTTTTGGAAAGGATGAGTTGACTCAATTCCTTTCATCCAGCACATGACAAAACAAGCTGCAGTTTTTAGCTTTGCATCTAGGCAAGTTTAGAATATTGCTGCATGCATTTGTTTTGTTTCAAATCTTCTGGGATCAGTTGAAAATATTATTTTGGAGAGATGTAGATATGGAAGCACTAAAGGCTTCGTGTTCATCCAGCTCCTAAATTGCAGCCAACCAAAGGGAATGACAGGGGTAAATCCCATTTGTAAAGTGGTTATATTAAAAAGTTATTTTACAGAGAGCTGGTAAGTGGGAGGTACCTGGGATCTCAGCATGATCCAGGGAAAGAAGTGGATCCCTTCAGCCCAGAGACAGGCTTAACACAAGACTCAGTCTTCATGAGCTGTTTCCCAAGAGCCCAGGAAAGCCATTGGTCTTCCCTCATCCTTGACCAGCTTGTTTTCCAGCATTTTCCAGGACAGACTGAAGGGAAACACTACCTGGGCTGGAAAAATGACCAAAAAAATATGTTTTGCAGGGCCTGGGTCCAGCCAACATAGTTCAATGCATTAAAAGTCACATATTTTAATAGAATCACTTAAGGAAAGGCATAACCACAGCAAACATGACTGAGAAACTTTCAGGTAAAATGTCTGCAGAGAAAAGTGAACTTGATTTTTCTGGGGAGGGGTGTTGAAGCAGAAACAAATATAAGGGTCAAGACAATTATATAAATAAGCAGACAGTTAATCTTGGGAGTGAGTAGTAAAGAAAACATACATAAAGAAGCTTTTCCCACTGATTTAACTGCACTTAAATCTGACTAACAATGTGAACTATCATGTCCTCCCTCCTCTCCCTGTGTGGCTCACGCTCCATGCAGTGCTGACGGGGAATCCTCAGGAGTCTGGTGTGTGCAGTGCCAGGGCTGGAAGAGGGGAAGCCTTTTCTGGAGACCTTTCCACTACAAAAAGGAAAAATACACCATCCTGGCATGAGTTCTGACTCCAAAGAACTCTACCCTCATTGTTTTTCTGGAAGGCAGCAGATCTCCAGCAGCGATCTCAGCACAGAACTGGTACTACAGACATAGACAAGGTAGAAGAAGGAAGTCAGAGCAGATTAATAATTTACTTCTGCCTCAGAGCTGTGTAGTGACACTAAATCAGCAAAAGTATTGAAAATAACAAATTATAATATTGCAGGTGTCACCAAATTACAGAGGAGTTGCCCCTGCAGCAGGAAAGTCCTTTTCGAGTTGATCTTGAGGTCATTTGTACTCCTGTGCAGTATCTCAGCCCCCTGCACTGGAGCCATGGGCCCTCAGCAGGGCTGGCAGAACCCAGGATTTGCTGGTGCCTTTGCTGCTGCCACAAACACAGAGCCAGGCAAACAGCGCAGCCAGCAAACAGGTGATGTTGGTGCTGGCTCCCATCCCCTCCTGCCAGCCCAGCAAGAGGGGCAGTAGGACAAGGATGGAGAGCTGGGCACAACAGCAGCAAAACCCACCAGTGGCAGGGAGTGGGCAGGGAGCTCCTGACTGCCAGAGCTGGCACTTTGCCTCTGGTTACTCATCTCCCCTCAAGCTTAGCCTCGAGGAACGCAGCCCCAGGCGATGCCTAACCTGATCCCACATGGGCTTGTGCCGGGCTAGGCAAACAGGACCTGCTTCTGCAGCCACCTGCTCACTGTGGCTGTGGAATGGGCTGTATTGCCAGGGCTGGAAGGCATGAGGAGGATGGGCAGCAGCAGCTCAGGGGGGTCCAAGGCAGGATCATAAAGATTCAGGCACTGGGGTTTACAGCTAATGCCATTCCCTAAAGCTGCACTTATCCCAGCCTCGGGCATGTTCGAGGCCACCGGCTCTGCTGCACTTCCCCGAGGCTGGGTTGGGCATGGCTGCCCTCACAGACACACCTGAGGCTTGAGGGAATAAAAGCCCATTTTCTTCTGCTCTTTAAATCTGCCCCTTTTTGCTTTCAGGCTGGAGACAGGACCAGAACAGACCAAGAACCCACAGAGCTGAAGAAGCTGGCTGCTCCTGCTCCAGTAGCACCCATCAGTGTTTCCCCGGCTCGGCTTTTATCACCAGCCACGTTACCATGGGATACTGCCTTCCAACAGCACAGTGACACAGAGCTGTTCTCCGGGAGAAAACAGGCCTGAGCTCCTGCTGCTGCCCTGGAAGCAGCACCTCAGAAGGGGCAGGACTGTTGCTGCCCCTGCTGAGGCCACACTTGCCAAAGACTCCCTGACCCAACTCAGAGGAACCATCAGAGCACCTGCAGAGATGCTTTCCCAGATCTTCTTTACAGCATGCACAACAGTGTGGGTACAAGTGATCTGCTACAGTCACAAACGAGCCTTAGAAACTGCATTTCTAGGATGATCACAGCCCTTATGTTAAAGCCAAGTGCTACAATTAAAAATAGATGAGCTCTGCCAGTGTTTTTACAGAAAGGAATGAGCCAAGACGAGGACCACAAAATCTGGTCTAATTCAACAGCAACCAGGCCTAATCCAGGTTGAAAGACAGCATGCAAGTAGCTGCAGTCATCAGGGTAGATTTATATTGCAAAACTGGAAATGTATTTTTAGAATTGAGCCTGGAAAGTGTCACTTCAGAATGAGATCAAGCATGCCACGGCAGGATCATTATGGGATTTGCAGAGCACCTTCCAACACAGGAGTCTCCTGAGGTGACTTCACGTTAAAGGTTCCAGGAGACCAGGCTCATTCCTGCAGGTGTAATAAACCCAGCACAGCTGGGATTGGAAGGCCTCATCCCCAGCCTGCAGCACACAGCTCAGGGCCACACCAGGCACTTGTGGGACTGCTCCAACCCAGTGGCAAAGTCAGCAGAGGAACCAGAGCACTCAGTTCTCCCCAGGGAAAGCCACAGCATCCTCCCTTGTCTATGTTCCTGCCCTCCTGCCAGCACCCTGTGCTGCCCCACTTCTGCTTTGGGGGAAAAAACAAAACAAATGGGCTTTATTAGCCAGCTGCTGCCTTCCACCAGTGTTAAACCCATGCAATTTTCTACAGCTGAAAGGCAAATTAGTTCATTAAATCACCTGCTTTACACATTGCACTGCCCAGAACAGAGCAGCCACACACAAACCAGAACACTGCTGCTCATTTCCAGAGGCAGAGCTTCACTCAACTTTAAGGTTAGAAAAGTACCTACACTTAATGTAATTTTCACATGCATTCCCTTATCAGGTCCTTATACCCACAGTGGTCTCCCGGGGAAGTCCTGTCTCATCTGCTGGTTGCATCACCAATGCTTCTTGGCAGTCCAGCAAACTTTTAAAAGCAGGTGAAGGCCACTGATCTCACCTGGGGCTGGTCTTTGTAGCTACAAGGGGCTGTTTTAGGCTTTCACAAGTGGAGCTGTGATTGTCTCAAAGCCAGCACGGTGCCACCTCTTGCAGCCCCAAAATCTGTTCAAAAGGATTGGCCTTAAAGTTCAGAGTGCTTCAGTTATCTGTTTGAGTACATTTACTCTGAAATGCATTTTACCATTTACAGAGGACTACTGCAATTGTTTATCACAGAACAGAAGCCTGGGGGAACTCAAACAGGGAACCACTGTCAAAGCTGCTGTTGTTGGTGATGGCACTTGCTCCTCAGACTACTCAATCACTGCTATGCTGCCTCTGACAGTGGGATTTCCCTGTCTCAACCGTTTGAATGCCCATGTTCTGCCCTTTTAAAAATGGGATTAACAAGCCCAGCTTGGGTCAGGAAAAGTCTACAAAACAGGCAGAGTGTGGGGCAGACTGAAGAGTGACCTTAGCCTAACACTCCCCAGAACACAGCCAGTTCTGCTCAAACACCTTTGTCTGGGATGTCTTTTTTGGGGAGGTGGGAGGATGAGGAGTGGGGTAGAGAAGTACAGTGTAAGCATAATGTGTCATCTTAAATCGGGTAGAGCCTTAAAGAGGACTGCATTTTGGGCATGACCCTCTCTTCTTCCCCTCTGCAGTGAGATGTGCATGTACCCAACTGCACCCCTGGCTCCACACCAGCCTCCAGCTGGGCCTCCAACACCGCTTTCCACATTTCTCCTACCATCCTGTACTCCATCTGTGCTCACAGTTCAGCTCTGTGTTACTCATACTGCTTTGTAGCTTTCACCACGTCCTTTTCTGGTTTTTCATGTTCCTGTAGTCAACAAGATCAGGACCAGAGAAATATCAATTATTGTGGAAGGTGGAATCAAGAGTTCTTGTCATTTTAAAAGAGCCCAGACATTTAGTTCAGTTTTTGCTTACATTTCAGTACTTGTAACTCACTCAGAGAAGAGATCAGGGAAAGCTGTGTCTTTTAAACAACAATCTCACCTTTAACAGAGAGTTAAATACATATCAATTAGGACACATCTGAAAGGAGCCATTCAAAGCCATGACCAGAGAAAACATCCAGAGTCTTTACAGCTGTTGCTCCTCTGTGCTCTTAATCCACATTAACAGAGAGACACCTGAGGTGACAACAGAAGCACCATCCCCAGCAACCTTTCTCATCTCTTGGAAACAAAGCCACAGACAATCCCAGAATTTCTGTTTTTGAAAAGTGTTTACTCACGTAGTTTAAATAAATTAATTTGCAAATAAAAATTAAAACTACAGTATACTATAGTTTGAATAAGATGATTAGAACAACTACAATACAGGGATTTCTTGCTGCATAAGTTTCATTACTTAATGCATATAATCTGGAAAATGTCAAAATCAGTTATATTTCTATGGAAAGGGAGTAACAGCAGTTACTTGTACATGACAGCTAACTGAACTTATAGTACAGGTTTCCTGACACATGCATTTCCTGAGTGAACCAAACAATATATATAATTTCTTTTTAAAAATGGAGAAATAATTGACAGTCAAAGTAAGTAATTCATGACACCTAAGCAACACAGGTCTCTTTAAACAAAGAAAATTTTAGAACAGCTTCAAAAGAAAAATGAAAGTTTTGCTATAAAGTACAGAAATTTGTTACTGTCAATTATACAGTACATATTTAAAAAAAAAAAAGTATGAAGCTGGCCAAAAAAGCTCAAATCAATCCTAGAAAGGTCAGGTTGTGTGTTTGCCATGAAGCACAGTGGGTTGGCAGCAGAGCTGCATGTAGTGGATACAGAGGGAAAGGAGGGGGAGGAAGGGGAGAGCAGAGAGAGACCAATAACCAGAGCCCACAGCAGCACCTCACACTGAGGGTCTGAGCCCAGCCCAGCCCCAGCCCTCCCGACAGCCTGCCAGCCGTGCCAGCCGCCTGAGGATGCAGGGGCACAGGCACACATCCCCTGGGTACCAGGCTCCACCTCTGTTCCATGTGTGGCCCAGACAAGCATCTGCACCTGGCAGAGGGGTAAAAGCCAGGCCTGAGGCCCCCCCAGCAGTCAGCAAGGGGAAGGCTGAGCATCCAGCTGACAAACCCCTCTCCAGCTAGGACTGTGGCCAAGGCACAAACTGCTCCCCACACGCATGCCCAGGTGCATCCACCTCTCCCCTCACCCCCCCAAAACAGCAAGGAACAGAACAAGCCTCATCTTTCAGGTCTGCTCATGTTTAACATGGGAAAAACCCTCACAAATGTCACTAATGCTAAATAAAGAGAAGTGTTAGCGTGAAGGGAGAAAAAAATCCTTAATCTAGACTAAGTTGCATATTCAAAGAGTCTGGTAAATATTCTCCTCATAACCAGATCTTAAGTACAGTCCTACCAAAATGACATTTTAAGAAGTCCTTCTTAGCTACCTTTCAACGTGGTTAAAGCACAACTTTATGCCATCATAATTTGCATTAGCTTTGTTTAAAAAGCATTTTAACTACTCTAAGAACTCAGTATTTTAGATTAAAAGATTTTTCTACCATTTCCATCCCACGTTCTTCTCCATCAAGAACTACTCTACACATCCAATTGCTGGATGTAACACACTATGACCATGCTACTCTCTAAAACATTCTAAATATTTTCAATAATAAAGATAAATAGAAAAGAGTTAATATACATGTTATATTTTACAATGTTTGCATCCAAGCTGTAAACTAATGTTCTTTGAACTATTTACCCTCCATATACAAAAAGAATGAAACACCTTTCAAACACTGTGGGCATATGATTCAAAAACCATTAAACTGAAGGCATCGAAGTTCACTCTACAACACTTCCTTCACCTCTTCAGAAGTAGTTATTAACTAAAAAAACCAGGAGGTCTCCCCCTTCTCCTCCCATTTCTTCTATTTCCAGACTTTTCTCAATAAAGAGGGATTTAGCTGTTGTAACAAAAAAACCAAAAAATTCTTCATCTTAATGCAAACCAGCAAAGCCCGGAGAATACGAAAAACAGTTGGTTTAAAAATGAGAATCGCTTAGCTTATCAGTTTACTGCAGTCCTTGGGAACACCTGTGTTAGTCGAGAGGCCCTTGGAAAATGAGCCTGATGTAACCCTGCTCACCAGCCAGCTGATGTGCACAGAAGGGACAGGCTGCGTGAAAAGTGTGAGTACCGTGAGGAAGAGGAATTTGGGACCAATATGCAGTTGTCTTTTCTGAGCACACGTGTCCACACGGGCTGAATGCATGAGTTGGAGGTCCGGCATCCACATAAAACCCCGCTTCACAGCCCAGCCACAGAGGCACATAGGGGCCAACGGAGCGGCACATGGGGCACTCGCGGTCCTTGCCGTCCCTCTCCTCCTTGTTCCCCCAGTTGTGGTAGCCGTGCACGTGGCCGCAGTTCAGGTACACCCACGGCTGCTTTTCGTCTACGACATCTTTTCTCTTCATGCTGGGGAAGGCTAGGGTGTTGAAGCCCACGGGGCACTGGGGCCTGGCTGCGTTGATCTCCTGCCTCAGAGCCTCCAGGTGCTTGACGGTGGGCGTGCGCGAGAGCCCCTCAGCCGTGCGCCATAGCAGCGTCGCCCCGCACAGGTCAATCAGGGAGCCGTCCTGCAGCTGGTTCGTCTCATTCTCAACCTTGTCATGGACACAGACACACAGAGCTGTCACCTAAGGGTCTCTGAGCAGTAACAGCCTGCACTTCCACACTACTAATCTGCCTGGAAGATCCGTCAAAGTTTCAAGCAGCTTCTGACAGTCTATACAAGACACCCATAAGACAGCCCAGTCTCAGCTCCTCTCTGCCCCTTTTTTTTTTTTTTGAAAAAACATCACCCCAACATCTTAAGAGATTAATGTGTGCATTAAAATAGACCACATTGAGTCAAGAAAAGCACGTCTCCCATCTCAACAACTCCTCTCTGTTCCATCCCTATAGCGCTCCCAACTATATTACTTGATATGCCTCAAGGAGTAGCACAAGCCTGGTTTAGTCCTCCATCATGTTTTAGACTGTTTTTGTAAAACACACCTTTATACATGGCTTTCCCCTCCTCCAGTTAGCTCTCCTAGCTAAATACATCACTTAAGACATTCAAGTAGCACTTCTTTTTGCTGAAACATCCCATGTCACACCAAATCCAAATATCACCAATGCTTTGGAAACAAGAGGAAGAGGGAAAACTCAGAATGCCGACATGGAAATGAATATCCAATAAAATGATAACTATTCTTCATTATTCCATAGAAAACGAAAAGCGGGAAAACCTTATCAGGAGGGAGAATTAGGAAAATACTTTCAGAATGTGCACAGGCCTAAGAGAATTTGCAGAAATACAGAGTAGACTGGGAACTCAATGCAGGAGAGCAGCCTAGATGTGCAATTAAGTACTGGTTTGCAGGTAAACTCAGTCAGTTATTCAGGTTGAGCAAGACACCTTTGTGCACGCAGACAGACACATAAAAGGCAGTGTAACTAACTGCAGAGTTGACAACTACACGGAATTCCAGCAGATTCCAGCTCTATGCCCAAACTATACCCTTCATGGCTACACCATTTTAAACAGGTTGCATAAAACACTGGTCACTCTTCTCACCATTTTTCCCCTCTGTTGAGCTGATCTGGTTTCACGAAGGCTGAACACATTCCCACACACAGAAATCTCTCTCCACACCCCTGGTTTGGAGTCTTCTGTGAATCCATTACGAGGATGCATAACAAGAACTCCATTTGTCGTTAGTCCATCCATTTGCCCATCTGATGTCTTCCACTTCGCAGCTTTCTCCTAAAAGAAATTACATCAATGAGAACTTTTAATTTGGCTGAAGTGGAGCTATGAATTAGTTTAAAAAATAAGCCGGCACTGAGCTTTTAGTGGGGGGAAAACAAAGAAAAAGGAAAAAGAAGTCCCTTACCCCAAGAAAAATGTTTTTTGAGGAGTCAAATCCTGCAGCATATATTCTTGCTGTAAAGGGAGGGTTACGTTCACATATGATTCTGCAGGCAAACCTTGATATAGTGCTCTGCACAGACTGTGTATCTGAATTGCTCTGACTCCCAGGAACTGTATCTGTTACTACGAAATCGATAGGACTCTCCGTTGACCGACCAATCTGGAAAAGCATTAAAAAAAAAAATGGTCAGAAGGTTGTCTTTGGGTCTAGGAATATTCGAATTCAAAGCATTTAAAAGCAATGATACAAAAATCGTGACATTACACTTTAAAGTATTCCTGTCCACCAATCTATCAATTTAGGTTTTAAAGCCCCATCTGAACTGATGTATTTTTCTGCCTCCAAATGATCAAAGTTATTCTGAAAGCTAGGTACAGCCAAATGAAGGAAGGAGAAATAAAATGATGCAATTAAGTCATTTCTGAGATGATTTCCCATTGAAGGCCTTCTCATCAGAGCAGTTACACTCAGGTCAGGCAGACCAGCTGCAGGAGCACCAAAACAGCCAGGGAACAGCAGTCAGAGGGAAGAAAAGTGACATTCAGTCACTTTGCATGCCCAGAACATTCTGAACAGTGCCAGACTAAGTCAAGGTATAGATGCATGAAAATCAGATTATGTGAGCAGTCTCTTCAGCTCTGGCAGGCACTGAGAAGCAGCAAACCTTTTGTGAAAGACCAGGTACCAGGTGGCCGCGGTGGAGAGGGGCTACATTTACACACTCAGAACACAAGAATGTAACATCTGACTACAATCAGGTTTTCCTGGTAGCTGTGCCTCCTTTTCTGGCTGCAGGGAACCGTTAGTTTTGCAGTCCCACACAGCTGTACTGAGTTTGATAGAACTGCAAGGGTATCACTGCTTTTCCAGCCAACTCATCTTGTCCTTTTCCTTACAAAGTCAGAAGAAAACTAATAACCCTTTCCTAAACATCCACATAGTTGGGTTTAAAGCCCCCTTACACACTACTACTCACTCACTCACTTCCAGAGCTCTCAGGCTCTTTGAAAATAGGTGGTTAAGAACAATTAACTGCTGAGCAAGAGACCTAAAATGCTTGAGGTGCTTTTTGGTGAGGGCTGGAGAGCTTTCATGAGACTCAAACTGCTTTGTCAGAATGTAATTTTCTATTGCTTCTTAGGCAGGATAACCTGTGAGTACATGGGGACTGCCAGGGGCGATTTCAGAGCAGCACACATGCCAGAGCATGCCTGAAGAGAGAACACTCACACAAACAATGGCTTATGCTGCAGTGATTTCATTACAGTCCTTTTGCTCTCTTGTAAGTGTGTGCAGTTGCAAAGCAGCTTCCTCCACCACTTCTCAACACCTCCCACCTCCTTAGATCCTGCAGTGGCATCACAGCTCAATGCTGTAACAGCAAAACTCCTTGCCATAAACTAGTGGCAACAACAAGGGGGGAAAAAAAGCTACACAAGATCAGTCTGGGAATCAGAGAGAACAAAGCACCCATTAAAAAACTCCCAAAACAAAATCCTTCCTTTTGAGAAAAACAGGAAACAATTACAAGATATGAGGGCACACCACAGCTGCAAATGTGTTTGTGATCCCTTCTCATACATACAGGAACTGCAGCAAAGTTTTTGTGAACTGCCAGCATCAGCACTGAGGCTCCTCTCTCCACATCTTCCAGTGCTTTATACATTTCTGGTTTGCTTAAAGAAGTTCAGAGTATTTTTCATATTAGTTGTGCCAAAAGCTTTCCTGTGTTTCCACACTGTATTTCTTCTACCCCATCTCCAACTGGCTGATCCCAAATCCTTTTGTAAATGCCAGAAGCAAAGTTCCAAGTGCTTAAAGAGAATGGTGCCCTTTATTCTTCATTTTGCAAGGAGGGACTAAGAGACAGATTATGTGACTTGTAGACCAGCAATCCAAGGCAAAACTATAATCTTGTGCATTAGTCACAAAAAACCCCAACCTTCACCTTTGCCCAAGTGTAAAAGAGACGTACAGACACACAGCCTTGTTCACAGGATGGCCTTGGGAATGCACAGAATTGCTTTGAATAGCAAGTGCAGAAACCGACACCACACACAAACTTTTGGGTCTGAGGGGAAAAGCCTGCTGAGAAGATGCCTTGTTTGCAACTACTGAAAGTGAGAATACACTTACACATTTACTTCACATACCTGGAACATATCTGTGTTGCTGTCATGTGTATATTCAACTACTACTGTCTGGGCCCGAGACAAAGTGTAAGATATGCTGTGTTGGTCCTTATTACTTATCGCCTATGGAAAAATATCAAATATTACTGAATCAGTGCACAATAATTCTACAGTATACAGCAGCAAAGCAGACAATAGATATATATATAGATATAACCAGGCTGTTCTTGTGCTACTTAATGCATTAAGGGAGATGGTCGTTAATGACACATCTGTAGTGAAACTTCACAAAACCCAGTCCTGGACATTTAGAAAAATCTGCAAGATTGATTCAGCAATAGACTAAACCAGTCTCTTCACCACATGCTGCAACTAAATACACATAACCAGGGCATATTATTAGTCACGTTTTGTTTTCAAGCAACGCTGGCCTGAACACAAGAGGACAAAACAACCAAATGCAAAGGCTAAAACCGAATATAACACCTTCATGGCCATCTCAGGGTGAACTTGGCCAACAGCAAAGTGAGAACAAAAACTTAGGCACTTCATTCTAAAAACAGGATGTTTTATGAGTTAATACTAAAATTAGTAATGGCTGATTTAAGATACATAGACAAAAAAGGGGTGGAAAATAGGGTAAAATGGAGAAACTCAACATAGGTTGCAGAAGTTGTAGCAAAGTGTCAGTTTATTAGTGTAGATGTTCATTCTGCAATTACCTCATAGGAAGTGACAAACACTTCTAAAAGTGTTGTTAAACAGCACCTACCAGACCATAAGGAATTTGCAAAAATAAATGTTCTTTTCACAGATCTCCTGTGAACATAATTCTACTACAAGAACTTTGGTTAGAAAAATGCTTTTGATTTCATAATACTTTATAGCATTCCCTGAATTTAGGGTCAATATCCTTAAGTGTCAAGGTATTCTAGGAATCAACACTACTGTATTTGTTTCAAGGCCTGATTTTGTCCTTGGCAATTTCTCAACAACCACTAGGCATCCTCAAATTCTATTGTTTTAGTAGAAATGATCCATTAGTTATTGAACACAATTGCACACACACTTGAATAGCCACAATACAGAAATATTTGATGGTAATACCTTAGCTATATTGTATTAGTTTTGACATGAAATACAATTCAACTTCAGGGTCTAAGCCCTTCCTTTACTGCTCCTTAATGGGAACTCTGATTACAAGCCCTATGAAACATGCCCTGCAAAATCCACCTGTCCTGATCCCTGTGGAACTCCTACCCATTGGATGGAGCAGCAAGTGCATGTGGAGCTTTGGCACAGGATCAGTTAAAAGCCAGCTGCACGTGAAGCAAAGTTAGTCCTAACGCAGAGTGAGTGCAAAACCACAAAGTCTAGGACTGTAGTGAGTTTGGAAGGAGAACACAATAGAAAATGTTTTATATGACTAGCCTGTGCCCAGAACATTCGTGTTTCAAAACTACTTTTTTTTCCCTGGTCATGGCAAGGACTAGGCACCAAATCTTCTTTGCTGAATTGTTTCTTGCTAACTCTGACAGGTACTAAAAAGCCTTGGATAAACACAAACCGTTCTTTTCACAGTCAGAACTTTATGCTGTTTGCACCATTTCCTAACAGCTCTTTACATGGCATCAGGAGAAATCAGACTTAAGCAGAGAAATGGAGCTTACCTTTGCTGCTTGAGGGGTACAGGCAATGTGCACAGTGCTGGGTTTCACCCCATTTGCCTTGGGCCTTTTAAATAAAGCAAACCTACTTTTCCTTCTTCCTCTATCTCCATTTGGGAGAGACCCATTGTACCTATCAAAAAGCACAGAAAAAGAACAAAGTCCATCATTCCTGTATTACTTAGCTTCTCATGAGATACAGACCCATATCTAAGCACCAAGTATTCTTAATTAGTATAGTGTTACTAATTACAGATTTTCAATTAATCACATTTAAATCCCAAGAATTGATTAATACAATACTGAAACATGCCCACAGAATTATAGTTTAGAAAACCCTCAGACTCTTCTTATACACAAGCACTTACCCCAATACAATCAATTCACCATATTTGACTGGTGCTTTTGATGGATGATTTTCTTGATCAGGAGAAAACATGAGCTTAGTTAATGACTTCTTCTCAAATTTAAGGTCTCTGATCAAGAGTTGTGGCACACTTCTTTCATTATTTCCTGTAAAAATAAAACCAAAATTAAGTGTAAGAGAAAATGTTCCAATCACATGAACTTGCACACCAATCTGATCCAGCAGGTACAATATTTTGTTTTCCATGTTTTCATTTGGCCTGAAATAATTTTAAAAACATATATAAAAAAACCACACAAATTAACATTGAATTGCCTTGAAGAACTGCCAGATCACAAAAAAACTGCATTTAGAAAATTCCACTATGGCCTTAAAACATCCACATTTGTTTTCCTCCATGCTAGTTTTTACATTAAATGATACATGGCTTCATTTATTATATTTCATTCAGCTATTAACAAGAAGAGCCAGATAGGCATTAAATTTAAACAAAAAAACCACAAAGCAAGACCAGCCCATTAGTTACAGAGGCAGCAGTTTTCACGGGACGTGTCTAATTCAGAGCTTTCCAAGAAGTTTCTGGATTTGCAGATGGAAGGAAGTTGTATGACAATTTGATATCGAGCCTAACATAAAAGTTTAGGGTGTGCAATGTGATCTCTCATGTTTAGCCAGAGACAGAAGTGATATAAACATCTGTTTGAAGGAGAGTTCCTGAGGAAATTCCACATAACGCCTAATGAAAACAGTCTTAAAGTGCATTTTGCACTCAGACTTCTGCTTTGAGGAACAGTTCATATTGTATTTTTTTACAGCTTCTCATTAGTAGCATTTCCAGACACTTCTGCCCTATGCAGCTCATGTCTGACCTTCCTCTAGAGAAAGCCTACCCAGCAGAGCACTTGCTTGATAAAGCATAAAGCTAATGAGAGCATGTTTGAGGCTTTCTTTAAAAGAAATAAGAACATTCCCTTGGTCCTTCCAGGTAAGCTTTCATAACAACTCAAAGAGCTATTAATCTTTTTTAGTACTGATGGCTAACATTCTGCCTTCTGTGCAAATGCACTTTCTGACCCACACAGCATTTTTCGAATCCCGTCATCAACTTTGATCACAACTACAATGCTGTATCTTCACTTTCTTCTATCTTAACTAGACCAGTTATTAGCAGAAAAGATGTCATCATGCAGATTTTATCTATCCCCATGTAATGTCGTAAGAACAGAGAAAAGGATGTGGCAGTGCCTTGACAGCCTGCTCACATTTGTTCACAAACTGATGCAAAGCTCCCTTTACTGACCTTATCTCTACACCCTCTCCCCGTCTTTGCTCCTTCATGGAGAAGCTTGGCCTTCAACATGTTTTCTCAAACCTACAACTTCATATTCAGCATGCATATGTTTATTGCCATCAGCAATCAGCTCACAGTGCTGTCTAAAAACTCAAGTTTGCTCCTTCATGCTATTCCACATATTTGGGAGGACTTCCCACAAATACAGGCAAAGACATCTCACTGTCATCAAAACATCTGCTGTGATGCCTGCAGAACACAACCAGGAGACTAAATAGAAAAAACTTTTTCGTTTCTCCTTTCATTTCTCATTATTTTCCAAATCTTTTCAAGCCTGGGTACTGTAGATTTCACAGTGCTTGAAACAAGTTAACTGCAGCCTGTCTTTGTGGCTAGCACACACAAAACATCATCACAACAGTACCCCGAGCCACTGAGAGATGAGTGCATGGCAATAAACCCGATTTGCACAACAGTGCTTTGAAATGTCTGTGTCCCATCCCCAGGACAGTGACACCCAGATACTTCTGCTGCTTGGGAAGCAGTGAGCACTTTCACTTGGCAGCTGTCCTGGTTCAGTCTTTGGGGTACCCATCACTCAGCTGGCGCTGGAAGTGCATTTTACTGATCCAGCAGTCTCCCTCTGTCACACAGGAACAGCAGCAGTGGCACAGGAGAGAGTAAAGGAATATATTTTGCTCCAAAGCATTTCTAGATTGCTGACCCAAGCGTAGTGGTAACTCCCCTGGGATTGTGAGGTTACTCACTGTTGTAGGTTTTGCCTTTAAAATTCTAAAATAAAGATATTAAAGCAAACTTATCACATGAAAATGTGACCCTAAATCTTTATGACGCCAGTAGTCACAACACATCAAAGTGAAGATTATCAAATGGGGCAAAGAGAGCCCCACAAAATTACCTGTGTTAACAATTTTCACGTCTTCCAGGGTCCTCCTTGCCTCCTGGCACCACAGCCTGCTTTGGAGCACCACACTCTCTGACACTATGTGCCTGTGAACACACCTCAGGGCCACCTTACTGATGTTAATACTGAACTATATAGATCCTAGTGTTTAATAGTGCTCAGTTCTTTAGACACATTTCCCTTCTGAAGTATTGCTACTTATGAAGTGAGTATAAATCTTCATCTGTATATAAAAATGATATATTTTCTATGAGGTATTTTTATGATCAACTTCAGCACTTCTTGTTTCATTTCAAAATCTTCTTGCATTATAGTTGCTTGTATAGTTGTCTACTAAAAGAGCTCATGTTCTTATCTCCTCCCCACATGATTAACCTATTTTCTGTTTGAATACTGATCTCCTCAACAGTCTCTCCCCTGCAATTCAGTCTTCTTCACATACAACTAATTTCATCTTGGCCAACAGCTGTCCTCTGCCTTGACATTTAACAACTCACAAGAAATACTACCATGAAACCTACAGCAGCGCTTATGAGGAAACAGCACAGGACTAGGAAATACGATGACACAGTAACCAATGATTTAAACAATACAACCCCACATTACAGTGTTAGATAAAGAGCTAATCCTTTCACTTAGAGAAACGAGAAGGCAAACATTAAAAATAACTTTAGCCATTAGTACAAGAACAGGTTTGGTGCAGCTTCTCCTCTTCCTCTGTTCATCCAAGTGAACAATCTTAATGGAAGACTAACAAAATATATGTCTCAGTCTGAGTCAACTTCAGAGTCTCACAAAAATAACACGTGAACAGTTAAAGGGGACTCTAAAACGTTACCTGCACAACTGGCCAGACAACTGTGCAGAAATGATAAAAGGGGTCAGCAGCTCCCAGGGACAGACTTCAGCAACACAAGGAGTTATTTAGAAAATCTCAGTATAAGGAAAGATGTCCCACATCTATTGCTCAGTTCCTCTTTAAAACATTTTCTTTTGCTCTACATTTAAAGAAATCCACTCAATTTGATTTTGCACATAATGGAAATCCACTTCTTATTAGACTCAAAGGTTTGAGCGTTAGAAATCTAGAGCCATCATTAAAAACACAGCTTGCTCACCCACTTTCAAAAGTCTGGCTGGAATGTTTGAACTTTTTTTAAAAATACATCTCAGAACCTTTATGAGCTTCACACACCACTTTCATAACTACTAACATCCCCAGATTACTTCAACTCAAGCACATACAAAATTCAGCACTCCTAAAAAAATAATCAGTCCAACATACACACTACTTCTCATCCAGTATGATCAGCCTGGTGCACTGTACCCAAAAGGAAAAATTTTTTGTTCCCAGAAATGACAAAGATCAATTATATTCTTCCAATGAGGTCCTGAAGATCAGTTCAAGGAAAATTTCACGTCTGCAAATAAAACTCAAGTGCTGTCCCACTAGAGATGAGTCTAATCTGCCATGGGATAACATCTCCACTCCTGAAACAGAGCAGGCTTATGGATCATTTAAAGCTGAGTGAAGAACTTACTGGAAGGAATGCTGTTGAGTAGAAAAAAAGGATCCACTAAAATACATAATGGGCTTTCTCTTGTAGCATAACCTGATCGGTTTTTATTCCTAGAATACTACAGGAGACTTCTTCAAAAAGTTAGGAAAGGTTAATTAAAAAGACAACTTGGCTCTGAAGTGCCAGTATATAGCTAAGGAACCAACAGTTTGAACAAAATACAAAGTTACATTTTTGCTGCTTTTTGCAGCAGCATTTCCAGACGTCAGCGGAGCAGATTTCATTGCAGCAAGCTGTGAACAACAGACTCTCCTAAACTTCTCCAAGAACCTTCAACACTGATAAGGAATAAGATGTCAATTACAAGATCCCATCTCATCCAACGTTCTTCCAAAAATCACAGAACTGGCAGCAGCAAACATTTCACGTCAAGATCTCTGCTTCTGCCAAAGAGAAGAGACTGAAGCCTGAAAATGCTTACCTTTGCACAGTCCTGTATTATGCATTTGAAAAGATCTTGTGAGTAAAGCAACTTGCATGGCTAAAGGCAAGCACAACTGTTTACAGTAATCCCAAACCACAACGGGTACCAGTTAAAATCCTTCAGTATCAAAAACAGGAAACTGGAATGGGAAGAACTCATGAACAGGTAATACCTTTTTATTCTTAACACTGGTGCTTCTGGGGGCAGCAGAAAGTTCAATGAGGATACTTGCTCAATACTATCATGTGAACTGTTTTGAAGGACTGGAAAGTGGTAACAACTAAACTGAGAAAAGCATTTAACGTTTGCTTGAGGAATGTAAATCTCATTTCTTACAAGCCTTCCTCTTCTCCAGTACTCACTAAAGTCAGAGAAGGCAAAGACTGCTATAGCAGAGAAAGCAAGCCACAGATTTCTGACTCCATTCAGGTAAAAGGAAAAGTCATATTGTTGTAGTCTCTCCTGTCTCATGCAAACACTGGTCCCTGCATCCAGACTGGCCCCTGGGAAGACCTCACAAAGCACACTTCAGAGTACACGAGGTTAAGAACACACTTCCATTGAACACATCATTTTCCATGGGGGCCAGAGACAGATAGAATTTTGGTTGGTTTTGACTAATCAGCTCTAGCTTACCAGCCATCCTCAACCATTCGGCTGCCTTTCCTGGTCACAAGACTCACTCACAACCAGACTTTAGTTGCTTCAACAAAGTCTTCAGATTCTGTTTGCAGTAAGGCACAGCACCTTGTGAATAAGTTTGCTATTTCGTAGACCAAGTACAGCTTCTATAATTGCAGCAAGAATTGCAGTATCTTAATGGTTAAAATGGGGCTGGGGGAGGGGAGAACATAAATTCAATGAGCCCAAGCAGAGATTCATTAAACACTCGGCTGCAAGCTAAAAATACTAGAATAAAAGTCTCTTTGTAATAAATTACCGTCATTTTCTAAACACAGAGCCAGCATTATAGGCTGCTAGCAACTGTAGCTAGTGCCAGACTAGCCCTTTTCTAAAACACTGCATAGAAAACCACTCTCACAGTATAGAAAGAAGTTCTCTGTCAATGAGTATATTAAAATAAAAACATGCTGATTCAAAAAAATGGGAATTTTCCTTTCCATTTTTATAATCTCATCTTTATGTTCTATATCTACATATTTTAAAGCCTGGATTTTTTTTTTTCTTTTAGAAATAAAGCACAAGACATCTTATCTATTGCTATTTTTATTTTTATACTATTTGCAGTTCTCCATTGATTACCCTAGCAATTCTCACATCCAGCTCTTCCCTCAGCAATTCTGTGTTAAAACAGAGGGAATAGGGACAAAATGGAATCCAGTCCTTTTGACAGATATGCAGTGACAGAAGAACACACAACAAACAAGCTACAGCACCGAAAATCCTGTTGAGCTATTATGGGGGGAGGGGGGGAACCCTCAATCCACAGAGGCTATGAGATCTCCATCCTTGGAGATCAGCTGCATGTGGCCCTGAATAGCCTGATCTCAGGCAGTTCAGTCCCATTTTGAGTCCAGGGACTGAACCAGACAACCCCTCAACCTAAATTATTCTAGGCATACAATTAATTTTAGGAAGTCCACACGATTTTATCAAGCAACTGGAATATGCACTTTAGACCAGTTAGACAAATTATAAGTAACTCCATTACCAACGAAACAAGAGTTTGTCCTTACCCTTCAAGATTTACATGTTACTGTCTACAGCTTCATTTGGATTTAAAACTGCAAACAAACAATTCACATTGAATACTATAACAACACCTGACAATACACAAGTAGGACCCAAGTTTGCCAACATCCATTTACAAGTTTAAGCTCTTTATCACTCCAGTTTCCAATAGGCAACTCTCTTGTAATTGCAAGATCAGAAATCAAAATCCTCTGAATACACTTACAGTATTTCAGCACTACATATTTTCTTCTACGGTTACATCTCACCACTTCAAAGTAAAAATCTTGATTTCCAGATTTAAACAACCAGAATACCAAAGTTAAAAGTCACTGTGAGACACAAACCTGCTGTACAGAATACTAGTCTCTCAAGATGAAGATATTTGCAAGCATGGAAGAAAGAGGAGGCAATAAGTAATCAAACAGAAGCAAAAAAAACCCCAAAAAACAAACAACCAAATGAAAAACCAACCGAAAAAAACCACAGTAATTCCCATCAGACTGACCTCTTGTTTCAGTATGTGTTCCCACCAAGCCCAGGTTGCCAGGTTTCACAAACAATATCAATAATGTTACTGATCTCCACCTGTGCAAGCAACAATGAACCAGCTCCTTGCATCACTGTGTTTCTGAACGCTGAGACAAAGGCTGAGAAATCACTTTCTTCTATGTGATGGGTGAAGTAACTTTCACCACTGGAAAGTCATTCTCCTTTAACTGTTTTTCCTATCAATCTTTTTGTAAGCTTGTATTAAAATAGTTTTCACTGTAGCGATCATTAAGTAAAGAGAGCATGTGTTTATCAACAATTTTCACACTTCAGTTTCTAGTTAAAAACAAGCTCACGTTTCCTTCCCACACACACCTGCAATTTTAACATCAGCAGGTTTTAGACTCCACGTTTGGGATTAGCCATGTTCTGTATACAGCTTGCATCCTTCACTACAGATGCACAGGGAAGGTACAGTGATGCAGCTGTTAGTGCAATTTAAATGCCTATCATTTTAGATCAATAGCCATACACTACTTTTCTAAGGAAGGATAATTCATGTTCTTACTTCAAGAAAAGGGAGGTTTTCAGCATCAAAAATCCTCAAGACTAAGCTTTGGGAATGTGGAGTATTAGTCCAGCCTTTTGCTTTAGTATGCCTTATTATTTCCTTAGTTTATACTGTACATCTTTTCTTTTGTAACTCAGAATAAGCTTAGTCATCCACTATACACACTCAAGTGTCTTATGATATGAAAGCACCAAAAACAAGACAACGAGGCCAAGCTCTGAAATGAGCAAGCAGCTGATCCTCCACAGGACACCAAGCATAAACCAGTGCAACAGCCATCTACTACCACGCCTTGAGAACATCTGTAAAATCTCAATAGAGGAGTTTTTCATTCTCACAAACAGAACGAAAGCATCTTTCTACCATGGACATCTGCCATTAGTGGGCTGGTGATCCTGGAAACAAGTCATGCAAGAGTCTGCACACACACACACACACAAAAAAAAGCCCATTGTCTGTAGACACTTTCAAAGGGGCATTAACTTGATACACTAGAGCAAATCTACTGTTTTGTTCTAAGGCTACAGCTAACTTTCTCCAGTCTAAGAAACAGCAGTTTTGGTTGAATTGGCACCTAGCATTCTGCTTCAAGTTCTGTTCCAGCCTCAGAAGCAAGTCTGAGAAGTTCTCAGAAATTTCAGGAAAGACAGGAACAGCACCTTGAGGACAAGCAACCTTGGTCAATGAACAAGGCAACTGCTCAAGAATAGGACTTCTATTATGGGCATCTATATGAAAATCTGTACTTTATGATAGCACTCAAAAATAGCACTCCTCTTCAGAGGACGGAAAAAACCCATCTAAGCACAGGGGCCTGATTTCAGTTAGACCTCTGCTAACTTCCATTCTCTTATTCTGAACTGCCACTGATGACATGAGAATGTGGTTGAGTGTATTAAGCCGCAAAGATTTATGTAACCAATAATGATCCACTCCAATAGACTGACAAAAATCAATTCTGAAAATATTCTCCTGGGAAAAAAAATAGTCCAGGATTTTTTTCAGTTATGAAAAGTAACAGCTGATCCTCCCCTGTGGAAACCACGATAACCTCCTACGGGTTATAAATGATGTAATTCAGACTGCGTGTGGGAAGCCAAAAACATTTGTCTTTTAGCACAAGGTGTCTATTTTAAAGCTGTCACTGCAATATTATCTGTATCCTTAATTAGCTGAGAAAGTTCTTCACCAGTTAACCTGCTTCACTTACACGCAGTCTGAACCCCCTTGCCACCCATCTCCTCCATGGCAGCGCTGGGATACAGCGGTGACAATGCCGGAGCCCTGCACGTGGCTCAGCTCCCCGGCATGAGGGGCAAACACCACAGCTTGTCCCTGCTCCATCAGCTGAACTCCCTGTCAAAGTTACTCACACAAGCTACTTAAGAAGATTAATTTGCTGCTTTCTCCATGAAGTTTTGGCTGCGCTTGCACTTTGCCTGTTAGTACAAACTCTGGGTGCCATGCTCAAAAAAGTATAGTTTTGATTTTATTTTCATTTCACTCAGATTATCAAATGAAGCTTATTTGTAACCTGTATGAAAAAGCCATAGAACAAATACTACATAGAGGCATGCTGGGAGAACATCACATGTTCATTAGCCATAGCATACCTCTTTGTATCTTCAGAGAGTGCCTTGCAAAAGTACAAGCAGAAAAGAAAAAAAACTTCGTACAATACTGGTACAGAAGTATAGTTCTGCTGCAGAGAACTCTACAGTTAGAAACCTTTAACATTATCCTCTCCACTGCTTCAGACAAATTACACAGTATTACCTTTAAAAAAAAAAAAAGGCAGTCCCAACTTTCACTTAGAGTCAGTCACAAGAGCAAAACTTTTCCTAAGAGTTTAGACTAAAACAGAGGCATCTTATTCTTACACAAAGCAATGGAGCTTTTAAGTCCAAGAAAATCTACTGTCTGATGCACCTGTACTGGAATATATGGCTGAGGAGCCTGGGCTTGCAAAAAACCACAATGACTTCTTGTTCTACACGCCTGAACGTTACAATTTTGCTTTTCATGAGCCTCTGACTTCCTGATGAGGCAGTTCATGTACCAAAGTATCTGCTAAATAGCTGTTTGTATTACACTAAAGCCTTTTCACATAGCATACTATATCATCTTGCAAAAATAGGAGTTGCAGTTACATTTAAAGCCTTTTTTTCAGTTTAGACAACACAAATGTTTAACAGCTCCACGAGAAACTCCCCTTGGTGTGATTTTGTTAGGTAATGACTGTTTCAAGGCACCTTGCTCTGCACCCTAAAAATGAGAAGTGACTGACTCTTCTTATGATCAAACAGCACTTATTATGCTATGCACTTTGAGTGTCTCTACCTCTCTGAGGTGGAAGGGCAGCCTGCAAACGCAATCTGCTCTCAGATTTCCTTTCCACTGCATCACTGAAAACCACTGCAACTGAGGACGCTTTTAGAAGAGAGGCTGAAACAATACCACACTAAAAGGGAAAAGCGACGGCAAGCAGAGCACTTACCAGGCTATTTGTGTCCTTTCAGTATTCCTACACAGCAGAGAAGAAAAAACCCAACCCTTCGATCTTGTTAAAAATCAGCTGAAATCCACCAACTCCTTTAAATCCCCAGCAACTGCCAGACTGAGTGACTGCTCTCTGTGCTTTTACTTCAGCCGTGGGAAGCGCCTTCTGCCTCGAGAGGGGCCGGCTCTGCCTTGCATAAGCTGGGTAAACACCGCAGCACCACGCAGCATTGGCTGGAGGCAGAGCCAGCATCCTGCTCCTGCTCCATCAATTCATCCATCCCTGGCCCCAAAAAGGAAAAAAGGAAGCAGAGGGTGTGTTGAGAACAATACTGCAGCCCAATTGCCTGGCAGCTCTGTGGATGAGGTTCTCAGAGAAATACTGATTTATTTCCTTCTCTTACATAACTGTACCCATGCATGCTATACCTTTTCTTCTTTTTTTTTAACCACAATTTATTAGCCCAGCTAGCTTTCCTCACCTCCCACACAACGAGTAATTTCTTAATACTGTGAGAATTATACCAGCAGAAACTCTTCAGGCATTGCTAGCTCTATTTTCACTAATGCTATAGGACTGGACACATGACACACCTGCAGATGTCACCTGTGTGTACTGGACTGTCATGGCCAATGATTCTACAAAAGCTCATTCCTGTAGGATGCTCGTTTTAGAAAGGCAAATCTGCATGTGCCAGACCAGGTTATGAGCTCATTTCTCATTCCACCAACATCGACATCACTGCATCAAGCCAGTGCGTGGGATAATTTAAATGTCTGAGGCATAAAGTGGTGATCAAGTTACCACAGCTTCCAAGTTACCTCGTGGAATTGATCACGCAAATGCTGTGAGGCTGCTGCAAGCACGACATGACACAGCAGCTTAACCTTTACATCAAGTTTTACATCACAGCTGTAGTGGGTGCAGAAGGGGTACATGGTTACCTTGGCTCAAGCAATGTAGACACAGCCTGACATTTCACATCTCCAAGCCGTCCAAGTGATTGTTGCTCCTGTTGCTGCTACTCCCTCCTTGGCTTGCCACCTCAGTCTTTTAAACACAATTTTATGGACTGATCCGTCAACGTTTTGAAAAGTTGATTTATCCGCTCTGTTATTTTTTAGCTGGATCTCTTCCCCAGTTCACCTCACAGTATAGCCACTGGGTAACACTCAAGAGTAAGAACTGTCAAAACAGCTTTTCTGTTCATAATGCCGTAACACAGCATAAAATGCTGCTCCCTGTAAGTCAGCTTCACTACTGAGAAGAAGGTGAATGCATCCATGTTTTCTCTCTCCTCAACCTGTACTCCACAGCCAACTTTCCCCTAAGTAATACTGTACAGCTATCCTGCTACAGGACCTTGTCACCTATCCAGAAAATTCAGCTGCAGAACACCTTGTATAGGATATTCTGGATAATAAAACAATACATAGGCTCGAAGACACATTTTCTTTTTATCTCCTAATGTAGATTACTAAGCACAAAGATACCACTTTGTTCCACAGAAGTGGTTGAGCCACAGCTGCTGAACACTGGAAATTGCCTGAAGAAACACTGACAGCACAGGTGCTCCCTTGTTTCCTCTCTTATGGTCACCAAAAAAGCCACGACTGAACACTGCTCTGAAATGGTATGGTCATTATCACAGTTATCACATTACTAAGCTGGCAAGGGTTGAAGGGGAAAACTAAAACCACACACAAATCTCCACCTATTTCAACCCAAATATTTTGCTTATCTGTTTCTGGGTTTATTCTGTCAACCACTCTATCAATGCAAATGAGGGCATAAGGACCTTCTGCATCACTCTCAACAGTAACACCAGAGACTCATCAAGCCTGATCATGCGATTTAAGCTGAATCTTCCTCCCTACCAAAAATCACTGGTCTCATGCTACTGGCACACAAACCCAGTTTTTCTGCTGGTAATGTGTAGATCCTTAAAATGGCACTTTTTACTGGGATGGAGGAGTCACACCACCCCACCTCCCCCATCAGTTTCAAGTACTTTCTATTTTGTCCCAGACTGTACAAAGCTGGCAGCTTGGATGCTGTTTTAATCAGGCCTAAGGGTTTGCTTCTGTGATTTTGTTTTAAAATAAAAAAAAAAAGAAAACCCCATCAGGACTGCATTAGTATCACTTAACACACAGATATGGCACCAAGAGTACAAAAGGTGCTCTGTATTCAGGCATTTAACTGCAGTGATTAGTTACACTGGTATGACCACTTCTAGGTTGCTTTACTTTTCTTACACAAGTTGTAAAACTTGACTTGTACTGTTTCAAAAGCATTCATCCTGAAAAGCAGAACTTAAAGACTAATTTGCTTCTAGAACTCCTTATTCACATTTTCACAGACACAGCTGTTCAGCATTCAGGTTAATAAGCTTGTACACTACTTTATGCTGCAGCCACCTAAGCAGCAGCTGCAGGTGGATTTGCTTTCTACCACCCCACCCAGCCTCCTGCAGATAACAATCCTTACCTGCCTTCATATTACTGACCCTCTGGAGCTATCAAGGCAACACTACACAATGTCCTTTTTATATCTAATCATGCCCCATCTTAATTCTGGTTTTTTGAGGGTTTATTTTACCCCTAGGCACCCTTCTATGTGGCTGCCTCTGAATCTCACCCAACAGAGTTTGAACTGTTTTGTTTCCCTGCCTCTGTTTACTCACAGCTGTACTCTACTCAGCTGTTCTTGTGTCAACACTGGCCCCCACTTTTATGATGAGGAGGGTTTAACGATTTTCATGGAATCACAAGAACTATGCCATGCCTTGAGGACTGGAAGCACATGCCTCCAGCATGCTGTCGCTAGGCAAGCGATCTGATTTCTCCTGGAGTACGGATACCATGCCAGACTAAAACAATGCAATCTGTAGCCCAAGATATCACTGCTAATTTCATGAAGTGATGCTGAACTGCAGGGGAGGTTCTTTCCTTGAAGTTGTTAAAGAAATAAAGGGCTGTATCGTCATGTTCTTCCATCTGACTCAGAAGCAGATGCTGTACAGTTTGATACAATTATGTGATTTCACATGACACTCAACATGAGCTTTGAAGAGGAATGCATTTCTAGCTGTTCCAGTTAAAAAGACAGCCTTACAGATAGGGGCAAAGGGCAACACTATGGCCTCTAGTTCAGACTGGCAAGAAGCCTGAATGGCAAATTCTTCATGCTGGAGTTAACCTGATCAGTATATTACCACTAAATTTCAAGAATGACATTTTAAACAGCTGTTGATAATTTTATTCATCAAAACAGGCAAGGAGTGGAAGAAAAACCCCACACAGGATAAGAGCCTAAAATTAATGAACACAGGGTATATAAGAACAGAGACTGAAAGAAAGGAAACACTGAGAAAAGGGAGCAAAAAACGTGGAATACCAGGACGTATAATGATCCCACCTGGGAGGTATATTTGTACACTCAACACTGAATGCTGAACATACACTATACACAACCTGAACTCTGTTTCCCATTATGTCAGGGACTGAACTCTGATCAACGCAAATGATATCCAAAAAAGAAAAATATTTCATGTGTTGTAAGGCATTGACACTGTTACAGAAGCCTAACCTCAGGTGAGTGAGGGAAGAAGAAAGGAGGGAAGATTACTGATTTACCAGCCCCATTAATCTTTTATTGTGTTACGTCACATGCAATCTCTGTGCAAGGAGTTCCCATGTCACACTGCTAATAAAAAGTCATACTACAGTGTTTTAAGGAAATTATAGAGGGGGGGACCAGCCTGTAGCCAAGAACATGCTATTTAGAGTATACAATAGAAATGCTAATCAAATAATCTGCAGGAAGAGGAGAAGGGAAGGAAATGACCTAATCCCCTGCACTACTGTGTGGTGGCTTATGGCAAGAAGTAAGAAAGTTCTTACAAGGGTCGAGAAAACAAAGGTCCATTGTTATAGCTACAGCTTCCAGATAAGAACCCTTTTCTGCATCTCAAGTTTCGGTGACATGAAGGTAGATGATACTTCATGAACTCTTCTACACTGACCACTTCTGGAAGGGGTAGGAGAGGTTAATTAGATTTGCAGGACAGCTGGGTAAAAGATGTAAACAGAATCTCAAGTTCTTAAGGCACAACAAATGCTCCTTCAAACAGATTTGCCAACTCTAAAATGTCTTTCATCCAGCCACAGTGATCCTTACGCAACTGTGGAGCAATTTGTCCCCAAGGCAGCCCAGTTATAGAGTGGCAACAAGTGATCCCACTGCACTGAGGCATTTCCCATCATGGGAGTTATATTTTGCCATCAGACAAACCTAATTAACACTTCTCATTAAGTCCTGTTCCACCCTTACATCTTTGTGTGCCTGTTCCTCAGCTACCCCAGGGAAGTCCTTCACAGGAGAAATGGGGCCCAATGAGCAATTCAACCCAGCAACTGTTGCCCAAGCAAGACGTTTGGGAATTAATCTGCTCTTAAAACAATGTTGTGGTTGGTTTAACCAACCCCAGCTAGTCACCAAGTACCATGCAGTTGCTTGCTCACACCTCTCCTGCCCCGTGAGGGGAGAATCAGGGAAAAAAAGGTAAAACCCTCAGGTTCAAATACGAACAATTAAGTAATTGAAATAAACTAAAATAAAATAAGGAAAAGGAAGACAACATAAAAGGAGAGAGAAAGGAAATCCAAGAAAGTGATGCACAACACAATTGTTCACCACCCCATCAGTCAGCACCCTGACTGATGCCCAGATCATCCCTGAGCAGCAACCAGTCCCTCCCAGTCAACTCCCCCGAGTTAATAACACCAGGCATGATGTTCTCTGGTATGGAAATCCCTTTGGCCAGTTTGGGTCACCTGTCTTGGCCATGCTCCCTTCCCAGCTTCTTGTTCAGCTCCTTGCTGGCACAGCATGGGACTCTGTAAAGTCCTTGATTCAGAGTAAGCACTGCTCAGCAACAACCTAAACATCAGTGCATTAACACTATTCTCATCCTAAATGCAAACCACAGCCTTGTACCAGCTACTAAGAAAATTAACTCTATCCCAGCCGAAACCAGGAAACCAGGGCAGATGGTTCTTCACCTGGCTTCAAGTACCACCTGAAGCATCAGACATGCTGAATTCCTAAAAATTCAAGGCTGAAAGAATGATAGGCAAAGCCTCATTCTAAAGAAAGCACATATGTTTCCAAAAATGTCAAACTGTTGCAAGTAATCTGCCAGGTCAGAGCCATACAGGTGTAGCTGCACCAGGCTTCTTTCCACCAGTAAACTTTAATTTCCCAGGTACCTGGAAAAAACTATTAAAAACAAAATCTTTTACAAGTTCTCTAGGATCATTTCTGGTTCAATTGATCTTGGCTATGCACAAGCACTTCCTTAAAGGATTTTTTAGCTGTTATTCAGCAATATTTCAGCATCAGAACCCAGATTCACTGAGCTTCAGGTATTATGGTTTCCCCTAAATAAAGAAAGGGAGGCCCAATTTGAATTCATTTCCAAGACACAATTTTTGTACTTGCAAAGCCTTTAAGATTATAGCAGGACTAGCTGAACCTGCATTACCTGAAATTTTTCATTCCCACAAAGCCAGATCATTTGACCATGGACTTGTACAGAGAATGCTAAGACAGACAGTTGCTAGAAGTAGTAACACTTTCAGTTCTGAAAAACATCTTTTTCTCGCTTTCAGTGATGAAAAACACTTCCTGTTAAGAGTATTCATTCAGATTAGCAAAAAAATGGCAGGAAAAGTATTCAGCAATAGAAATTCAGCTATAACTGGTTGTCTTCCCACACTCACATTCTAGGGAAAAATATCTTAACAGGGACAAAGTTTAAAAACTATTCAGAACAGTTTCTAATCAACTCCCACGTCACACAAACGGATCTCTTACAAGAAGGCAAATATATTTACCCTCAAAGAGATTGTGAAACAAAATGTCAAGTTTATCCAAGGGCCCTCTGCTTTATCCTAAATTCCTAACCACACTTAAACTCTTGACACTCACTACACTCTTTCGACTGTAGTTTCTCTGCAATTCTGGTAAAAAAAGTGCTGGGTAACCTCAAAAAGGCTCCCTTCACCTCTGCATGTCAGTGTCCCAAGTCTGTAGTTCATATTTTGCACATCACTGCTGTTAAACATAACCATCTTACTATATTCTTCCTCCTCACTTCAAACTTTAGACAGTCTTTACATAAGGCAGAAAACTTGGTCCTTTCTAAACATGTCACCACCAACATTTGCACATAAAAGCATATGACCTACATTCCTCTGGAGAGCTGTCAGAGGGCTGCCTCCTCTCTGCCAGGCAAGGGTCACGTTTTCACAGCAGCCTGCTAGGAGATGTTAGAGCTCTATACAGACACTCAGGGTTCAGCACCTCCATTTCCTGTACTTCTGACAGTCAAGGATGTCTTTTTAGGAATACTTTAAATAATGTTTTATGAGCTCAGGTACAGAACAAATGTTACTTTAGGCAGTAACCCAAGAGAACAAGAATTGATTCCTCGTCACATGCAATAAGTTTCTAGTACAGGTATACTGAAATATGTCCAAATACATTAAAAGCTGCCCCTTAAAAACTAAAGTGAACCACGTTTTATGCTAATACAACTTGTGTTTATACATAAATACAAAATGAACTTTCTGCACACTTTAGTTCCCACATGCATCACCTCCTACAGCCAGCAATTCAAACAGAACAGTTCCAACACCTCCTCGTGTTAGACCACCTGCCTGTTCACAGTTTGTTACTGCTCAGAGAAAAAAAAATCCCATGTCAGTCAACCAGGTCTTTTTCTTTCCGTTCTAATCCCATGCGCAATGCATGATTTAGCATATCTAGACAGGCACAATACTTTACTTCCTACACTTCTAATCCAATTTCATTAAAAGGTTTACTGCTTATAAAAATAAACAGACAGCTGCACCTTACCTCTACGCAGTCACTAACACCTAACAACAAAAAGGTCACTCCCAAATAGTAACAATTCAGTGCTAGAGATGCCATCCCTAAATTCTACTCCTTGGTTGAGACAGAAACACTGTTACTTCTGCAGAGGTACAAGGGAGAACCCATAGGTCCTCTTGGCTTTTGTCACATGCAGTGCTTGGTATTATTGTGCCAAATACATTCCCACCAAAAAAAGCCCAGGACAGAATACCTCAACCATGGAGATGGAGCTGTACTATTTCTATAGAGACCCCAGGGACTTTGGTCTGACCATATTATCCAGTTTTAATTAAGAGCTAAGGAAATCATTATGTTTAACATTTGACTTTCAAGGTTATCATTAGTTTCAAATTTTATATTTTCTATGTCCACAGAAAAATGTTACCTTCAAATAAGGCAAGATATCTAGCTCAATATGGCAACTTTAAGTTAGTACAGCCTTCAGTCAGAACCAGAAGAAGAAATATTCCCAAGAGTGTGGGTCATAAAAGATAAGCAAAGACATTTTGGTACCAAGGGAGCGGCCTGTTTGTTTGCAAAAAAGCCAGAATCTGTATTGCTTCTTGTCTACTCAGCACATGTCAGACAAAATTTAGCAGATGAAGACAAAAGTAATTTTAGATTGGTCAAGTACAGGGATAGTGACAGGCACTGTGGCAGAGTATTTTTCCAGCAACTGCCTGTCAAAGACTGAAAATAGTTCATGCCTCAAACATTGATATAAAGTTTTGCTCATTATAAAGAAGCTACAACCAAAGAAGCCTCCCTCAAGACTGGGACTTTGGACTGCAAGTCAAACTGCTGATAGATAAAGGGGAACCTATTGTTCCATCATCTCAGGCTGAGGGAAAGGTGTGCATCCACAAAAGGCCAAAGCCACCAGGGGCACTGAGAATCATCCCCAGCTGAGTTTGGGGTGGGGAAAGAGCACAGCTCACAGAAGCCAGGTTTATACAACCTCGCCCCAGCCGAGGTGGGGGAGGAGGTTTTGGGTGCGTGGCATAACCTCTGGTCAGAGGCACTGAACACCCATCCTCCCTTACACAAACTTGTCCAGCTGTGGAACCCCCAACCCCACGGGCCACATCCACGNGATCCAGAGTGCTGTAAGAGACTGCCCCCTCCCCCAGGGGGATGTGCCTGGACACTGCCACCTGGCCTGAGGGTACATTAACCCATGGGATTCTGTGCTTTTCAGGGGGACCTTCACCACCAAGAAGAGCAGCTGGAGAGGATCAACAGAACATCGTTGGAATCCATGGAGTGGTGATATTTTCCTTATTCTGTCTGTGTCACCCTCTTTCTGTTCCTCCCCCCACCTATTTTCTACTTCTTTCTCTTCTTTGTCTCTCTTTCTCTCCCTCTCTCATATTTACTATCAAATAAAACCCATACTATTGACTGGCCTATGGTCTCATTTGCACATTAATTTGGGCAGAGGTATTTCTAAGAACCTTAATAATTGGATCACGACACTGCCAAAGCGATGCACCCATTGTGAGGCAGTGTTAAAATGTTCAGCTGTAGTTTCATGGACTGCCCCAGCGTGTTCAATGATGCTACCTCACATTACACACTCTAAAGCAATTACATCAGTAAGGCAGCACTTTGACTCGTTGTAATTCTACCAGCAAAGAAAGTGTTTCTGAAGACAAAAAGTGTTCTTCCTTGATCCACAAGAATGCCACAGCCCAATTCTGTGTGAATATAAACATTCAAAATATGGCCTAGAAACTAAGACTCTTAAAATCGAGGTTTGACAATACAAGTTCAGCATATTTCTCATCAACTAACGCTAGTTTACTTACCTGACATAAAATGTTCAAGCAAAACAGCTCAAAAATTTCTTTGGGAAAAAAAACCCCAAACCCAACAAACAAAAAAACCATGCTTAAAGCTCTATCTTGGCCAGGACTCTGGCTCTCGGTACTTACCAGCTCATATTTCAAAGCCACCTGGAGAAGCCTCCAAAGCAAAAAAAAAGCTGAACAGTTTAAGATGGAGCTAGAGTTGAACTAACACAAGCATGAAATGAAATCTACATTTCTTTCTCATTCAGGCATTTTTCTGACAGGTAGAAGTATCTCCACACTTGCAAACTCACTTCTAGCAATGACCTTGGCTTTGCACTTTGTACCTGTATGCAATGAGAGGCAGGCTTTGTGCAGCAAAGAATTACTTGCTTTCTCTCAAAGAGTTTTTCCATTCAGGGAATAGGAAACATTTGGGCAAATATACTGAAAAGAGCATACAGCCACAAAAAATGGCAGTTTTGACAGCACCACAACCAAGTCATTTTTGAACAGTACCAGATGATTCAGAACACAGTAGTACTTTAGAGACGTTGGAAGTAAATTTCACATGATTTACAGCATCACTTATTTATTAACCACATTGACTGGTTAATACAGTACAGAGTTCTTCCTTTCTGAACCTTGGGAAAGAGATTAAGAGAAGCCTTCACTTTAACCCATGGTGTGCCCTCCAGCTACCCAAACGTAACCTATGTGGGTGTATCTTCAAGTATATCTCTGTGTACCATGGAAACCTTAGGCCCTGTTTTTCTAGTGTAGCAAAGTTAACAGTAATAATCTAGTCTGGAGGAGTCATTCAGTACACACCGACTGATTTTAAGAAATCTGGCTCTTCAGAAGTGATCTTTGCAAGTTTTTAGGGGTAGGCTGGCCCTCTGTGGACTGACATTGTTTATGAACATTGCTTCAAATTGCTAACACCTGAGTTCAGCAGTGCCTCCTTCACACCTATTCATAAAGGTTTGTATAAGCCCTGCTCACATTCTATTTGCTGCTTGTCATCAGTAACTCTGGTGCTTAAGGATCCCTCTGCAGAGCAGAAGGCTCCAAGGGTATGAACTGTCATGGGCAACCTTGACACACGTTAAGAAGTCACTACCCAGATTTGGCAGAGACATCTGACACATTCAAGGTTCTGGACCAATGCAAATTCAAAGTAAAACAAAGCAACCAAAAAACCCTCAAGCATTTAAGCAATACTGTCTATGTAATTAACTATTCAACAGACATACTAAAAAAACTAAAGAACTTCAAATATGGCAAAGTTATTGAAGCCAGTTTGACACTAGACACCCAGTATGACTTCATGAGGTGTCAGGTGAGTTTTGATGAAAACTACAAGTTTGTCAGGCTGATCATCAGAGCTGCCTTTTGCAGTGTGTGTTGCCTCAATGCACCTTAGTGCAGAACAAATTTTCAAGCATGTTCAGTCTCACTGCAACAACATCAACCCCAGCTGTACAACAGATATTCTCTAAACATGAAGGAAAGGAAACACCTTCTTGGGCTCAGCAGCCACTGTTGTACTTAAACTTTTTAAAACACTGAAGTCATTCTGTACTTTTAGCATTTCACTGATGGAAGTGTGTGGATTACATGTCCCCAAAATAAACCTTGAACCATAAAATAAATACAGCACTGTCAGAAGCCTGCCCTCCTCAGCTTTATAATAGGTATTCCTTGCATGCAAACATGACTGCTAGCACACAAAGATGCAAGGTCAGCTACATGAAGCAACTCTGAAATGTTATCAACACCATACAATGTTACTAAACCAACATGAGGAGTATATCAGCTCCAATAATTTTATTAGTTTCTAAGGTGAAGCATTTTTCTTTTAGTAACCACTTCCAAGCTGAGGCTTTTTTTTCTTGTTAGAAGGGAGGCACTTCATTTAAATTACAGAAGAAAAATTTTCAAACTCAACAACAATAAAAACAGGCAAGCACAAAAAACCTATTTTCTATAAAAGTTTTAACTTTAAAACTAATTTGTGGCCTAAGCTCTTTATTTTGAAAGTACAGTTTAATATCATGGTGGGAAAGAACCTGTAACTTTAGATATACAGCTATTTAACTGTCAATATATATAAAATCTGAAAGTTATAGCAGCTCTCATATTAGAAATAAGATACACGTCTTTCAATTACTCAAAAGACTGATGTAAATATTATATCCAAAATGCAGACGTGTAGCTGTTGACACAAAGCTCAGTCCTGAAACTTGCCCAGTGAGAACTGTGAGTTAGAGCTCAGTGTCTGTGAAGCAAAGCATCACTTTTGGGAACAACTGCACATTCCCAATTTTGTGACAGAAAGCCGTAATTTACTGTTTCTGGCATTAAAACTTACAACTAAGCATCCTTGGATTTGCTGTACTGGGATTTACCAAAGTCCAGCTGCAGGACTGACTGTATGTTTTACTTGTTCTAGGTCCTTCTTTTTAAAAAACAGGACTGAGCTTAACATGAAGGGGTACCAGTTTAGGAATTACTGGATTTCTTTTCATGGCTAGTTCTGTCTTTTCCAGTCATCCTCCCTCATTCAGCAATATGAGAAGGTTAATAATCATAATAAATTTTATTTCCATCCCAACATCCTCACATGCTACTTACTAATTATTTTACTGATATATTTAAATAAATGTCTTTGTTTCCCAAAGACACAGCATGGTGCTTATTCCTTAACTTTTAATATAGAAGTCTACCTAAAACACAAAAATTGTATAAGAAAAAAAGGCTGCAATCCTCACCCCCAAAATACCACTATGATTGTATACACTGAAGCAGCAAGAATTATCTTTACTGGCAAAAAAAAAAAAAGGTTCAGAATGCAAAAGTTAAGCAAAGATAACAGAAGGCCTAACACAAAGGGGCACTGAAATATTACAATCAAAACTCCTAGTGAAGTAGCAGCCAACTGAAATCAAAGATCATAAGAAAAGCTTTCTTGTTAATCAAAAGCAACATGAAATCTCTTTTCGACCACAGAGTAATCTAAACCAGCTCCAGAGTACAGATGACTGAATCCTTTGACAGAACTTCAGCCCTTCAGGTAACTGCCTGCAAACTCAACATGCTCCAAAGATGGTTTTTAGTGTGGCACAAATGAGGAATCTCTAATTAAATTTAAAAAAGTAAAAATACTTTCAGCCTGTAAGTTTAGCCCAGATTGGAATTCTGCAACAAGATCTTCTTCCTTAAGTGTCCTTTTAAAGCGTGCCAAAACTGTTAAGTTAAAAGGATAATCTAAATAAAGCCATTGTTAAAAAATAAAACTACATCATGCCATGGCTGAAACAACTAAGGTACTGGTCAGGGAGAAAGGATTATTTTCTGGCACATTAATAAAACAGCAGACTTAGTTCTCTCTCTCCTTTTATTACTATATTAAACCTCCCCAATGTTTCACAAAAATAAAACTGAGATTCATAGCTCATCTGATTAGCAGATGATCAATTGTACTGAGCAGCAGGACTTTGTTTCTAAGCATACTGTGCCATAAAAAAACCAAAAACAACCAAACAAACAAAAAAAACCATTCTAAGTAAGGAAAAGAAATTGAAGCCCATGTTCTGTTTTTCTTCATCTACCAGGTCACTTCACCAAACTTGATACTTGAGCACAACTATGCAGATGTAAATAAGGATTCAACTGCACTGAAGGCAACTGAATTCAGCAGCATAAGCAAGATCATTATCAGCCTACCTATGCAAGACTGTACTAGGGCAAATCTTGGCTGGACATGTAATTTAATTCACCACTCTGATTCTGGATAAGCCCCAGACCTTCAAAATAATTACACTGCTATCAAAGACAATGTTCACTGTCAGTTGTAGTATTTAAGTTTTGTACTGTTTCTCGGAAGAGATAAAGCACTTACATGCCAGGTACCCTCCAGCTTCAACTCTCACAACTCTTCCTAGAGTTTTTCCAAGTGTTTTTGGCCTATATGCAAGCACTTGAACACAGCAAGTCCTCTCTGACTCATCATGTTTCATTAGATAAATTCCTAACACATTTTCCAGCGAGACTCTCAAGTTTATAAAACAAAGCTCCAACACCTATATTACTTTCAAAGCTCTGGACCACACTGCAATATCTGTTGAGCTTCCCCTTGAAACACACTTGCAGAGTTAAGGAATTTTGGACTAAGAATTCACTCATGATAGAAACTTGACAGAAAATCAAGAGGCGCAGTGCAATACAGGACTGATCGGAAACCAAAATACATATGAGCATGAATTCAAGTCAGCAAACTCGTGTGAAATAATGAAGTGGTGTTTCCCATACCCAAAATGTTTCAGGCTGTTAACCACCAATACTGACTGCCCATAACCAGTTTCAGGACTTTGGCAGTTGAAACAGAAACAGCAGCCATTGAAGTACTGATAGCTTTGATCATGAAAAACATTATTAAGATTAGCATCTCATGCCTATTTGCTCCAATCCCCTGAGATGTAAAATAAAACTATAAACATTTTCAAAGTTATATGCCGAAAGTCCTCTCACTAATAATCACACCCTCTGTACCTGAGGTTGTACTCTCAATTTCACTAACATTAACTCAGCATGAAAACTGGTGTAAGCAAGGTAGATGTTCTCACAACACCACATTACTACTTTGGTTCAAGCAATACTGAGAGGAGGCAGCAGCTGTTGTCCTCAAACCAGAGGGCTAAGGAAAAAGAACAAGCCCCAGATACATTCACAGGCAAAGCTACAGAAAGTAATGCAAGAATTTTAAGCCTACCACATCAGAAGGATATATAGTCAGTCTAATAACAAAACCTGAGGCACAGCCCCTTGAACCTCTTAGGAAACTCCCACAATTAATTTGTTTCTCTTGAGTTAGTGAGAAAACTCAGCTCATGGAAAAACTCTGGTCAGCAGGTCTGGAGTAAAGACAGGCCAAAGACTGCATGGGTCAGATCCGGGGAGGGGGAGCTATGTGTATGCACAGGCCAGGGAGATGAGATGGAGAAGGCATCACTCTCAGCAGGAAGCAAGTATTGTATCAGAGCCTCTGGAAATAACCTTGGGTAGAAATCCAACATTAGGGCACGAGAAAGTAAATTTGGTACAGTTTAGAAGGCATCTCACTAATCTAATAACCTGCATTTTTATAAAAGCTGTGAGTGGTTGCTGCAGAGAGATACTGTCCAATGAACTACTTAAAGCATTCTCTTCCACTTATTTTAAAAAAGGATAGTGATTAGAGAACAAATACCTTAACAGAGAGTTAGAGCAAGACAATACAAATATTTTTTATCATTCTACATTTGTATTTCTAGCAGCTAATCTCAATCAAAATCTTCCAGAGGTAAATAAAAGCTCTATTTGGAATGAACTCTAGAAGTAGTTTCTGCATTCTCTAGAGGAAAATTTGAGAAGAAGTCCATGTGCAAGTAAAAAGTTTGTTCTTGCAGAGCAACTGTGTGGATGCAAACTCACCGTGTCCAAGCACTTCGAGATTGTACCCGCGCTTCCACTTGGATTTACGATACATAATCAAAAGCCTCACGCGCAGAGGGTAAGGGGTCTGCTGATGATGGTGCTGTCAACAATGAGCTGAGATCAGTTAGCTGCTAGTGCAGACAGGACAACGATTTTCAACACTGCGAGAGAAAGCCAGAGTGAGACCATATGGTTAAGTCCCATCCATATCAGCACCAACAGGGAGAACCAGCAGTGGAGAACTGTCAGCTGGCAGAAGCACAGGTAGGAAATCCACCTGCCACTCACAGCCACTGCAAAGAATGGTTTTGTAGAGGTTTAGCAATGTTGGTTCAGTGTTTCCTGGAATAAATGTGTCTTTAAACACAGCAGACACCCTTCTCTCCAGTCAGTACTCCTAGTGCAAAGCAACTCGAATGCCCAGTTCTTCAAAATTATTCAGGGAATTCAGTTGCCAGTTGGCACGCTCAGGATTTACTGAAATTTAAGAACATGTTCTGGAATTATACTGGATAAGTCATAGTTTTATATTTACAGAAGACTGCCAGTTGCAGGTAAACATTAGACAAGCACTGTCAGCAGGCACCCTGGCTGTGTGTTATTCAAAACCGTGCAAAATAAAGGGATGAAAGGGCTGGCTCTAACTTCAAACTCTCAGAGTAAGGGGAGTTGGACCAGATGAACTCCAGAGTTCCCTTCCAAATTCTTGTCTTCATTGACAAACCTGGCCACTAGCACAGTGGCATGAGCTTTGCAGGCAAAGACAGAAGCCCTGCATCACAGAGCTATTATTTATCACCCATTTGTATGACTGCAGGAATGCCTGAACTTAGTTATTAACATATAGTAGGAGTACATTCTGCAGTTAAACAATTTTAAGGTGGCAAAAACAATTCTTCCTGCAAAAGCAGCAGGCCTGCCTGTGGCCCTGCAGTGACATGGCACAAGCTTCTGCATAACCATGATTTCCACAGATCCACGCTACAAGCTGTTTCTCAACTGGATTTACTGAGTACCAAGTGCACCTGAACAGAGGACAGGAACAACGAGTTGGGACTTCCCATGTAACTTTGCCTTCATTTCCAGAAAAAATAGTAAAATTATGTATTTTTAAATGCATGGACTGATTAATAGTGAGATAACAGGAAATAAGAAAATTAAAATTCTGTCTCTGTTACAAAAACACACTTGGAACAACCTATAGTTCTGTCTTCATCAAGGCTTAGTCATTTCCTGTACATTTCTTCACAGGGCAGTATTTTGTCTGCTCACATTAATGTGAGTTACCTCCATAATCAGTTGCTACAACAAAACCTGGGGTACACCAACATTAACACAGGTTATGGTCCTGCTGAAAAACTCTCCCACCAATAACTCTTCTGAACTGGTCACTTGGCTGCGTGCTGGGAAAGCATCTTCTGACACTGCCTGGCAAAGACAACCTGCAGAAACCAAACAGGCCCCAACAGAGACTCCAGTACATGGAGTGGCACAAGGAGACAGGTGCAGGTCACAAAATACAGTCTCTGAAGATGGGGAGATAACATCTGAAGATTGTCAAAGCTTAAGTAATATTTTCAAAGACTAATCAGCACCTTTGAGATGGAGTAAAGTCTGAAATATAAACTCTGGCTGAGAACTAGACACCTAACCTAAAAACCTGCTTAATACTTCTGCATAAGAGTGAGGCCTAAGAAAAACCACCAATGGCCATGGTTAAACTTACAATACAGCCTAACTAGGAATTCCCACATACTTTAACTACAATGAGTACTATTAACAGGGAATGTACAACTCACTGGGATTTTAAGTCTCTTTCTATCAAAAGAGATTTCCCCACTTAGATATAGGTCTTTGAAGCACTGAGCAACTTTACCCTCTGCTAGAGTTGTTAAAGCTGCACAGCAAAAACCAAAACAGACCATAATTTAATAAAAGCAGCCTCAGCAGAAGGAGTGAAAGGGAAAACGCAGGCTCTCCCGAATGCCATGCTGCTCCACATCAACAAAATGGAAGGGAATCCTGTTCCACTCCGAGTCCTATGAGCCACCTGGCCAGAAGCCATGCTTATGCACAGCTACTTGGCCTTGAGGGCTGAAAATAAAAGATGGAGAGCTGAAATGTGAGGCCAGCAGATACAGCTGTCAGGCAGGGATCAGCAGACCTGAGGACTGTAGCATTACAGATGCTCCAGCCCATATGGGTTGGCAGTTTTGCACTGTGTCTTAACTCTTTCCCTCAGTTATTTCCTTCCTCTCTTTGCCTACCTACCATAACCCCTACTTGTGTTCTGCTTCTCTCCCCTACCTCTTCCCTTTTTTATCTCTTCGGAGTCCAAGATCTTTCTGTCAGGCTTCTTTCTATTCATACAGCATGGAACTGCTGAAAAATTTTTGGTATGTTCAGCTTCCTGTCTCAGGATTATATAAAAATCAAATTTCTTGAAAGACAGTTGACAGACTCTGTTTTTAACACTGTCCTCAGTCACAACATACCAGTCAGTATGAAGGAGTTCACAAATAATGCAGTGTGCTGATTTAGCTTCTACAAATGGAGAGTTTGGCCACTGCAGAGATGTCTGATCTACAGCCCTCACTCACATAAACAGTCCCTAGCCACACAAATAAAGACTGTCATGATCCTTCCCCAAACTCCTGCAGGGAAAAAAATCAACATGACAGCAGATTGGATGGAACAGCTCTATCAAAAATCAGTAACAGTAGCTATAAAATCTAAAATTAAAGTAAGTCTGGTTTTGATGCTTTCAGTACACATGGTACATTAAATTTGGCATAAGCCCAATGGAACATGAAGTACTTGTTCATGAAACAAGTACTTGAAGGACAATATCTGCCAAGAACTAGAAATACAGTACTTGGTCTTTAAAGAACAGAGAGCCTCAGTTCATTTCTACTTTATGCATCTGAAAAAAAATTAAATCAAGGTGATCCTTCTGAGGGAACATTTCTATTAAATCTAATTGGCTTGCTTTGTGCAATGCAGAATGGAACACATACCCATTGGCAGAGAAACACTGTTTGTCATTCTATAATCCCTTCCACTTGTGACAAAAGGTTACAAACAGATGTTAGACCTCCCCACATTCCAAACCACTGTACTTTCCTGCTTAGTATCAGGCTTGTGCCTCACATAAGCTCTCTACCTGGTCCTCAGTCATGCTGAGACTTCCAAACATCTGACACAGCAAAAGCAGAAGAAAAATGGGAAACCTGAACTCGGGGAATTCATGCTGCACTATCATTTTTTTTCACTCACCTTCACATTTGCTGGCATTTCATTAGTTTACATGCCTCAAAGCAGAGCAAGGTTTGATTAGCAACTGAATACTTACCTGCATTTCTGTAGCAGCCTCCAAACAAATTAATTAATAAATTAAGCATCAACACACCTGTGAGCTGCTTACCTTCCTTAAAATAAGGACCAAAAACAATAAACAAGCCTAACATTCATCTGGGGCCTTGGAGACATCATCCACCATCCCAGCACACAAGTTCCTCTCCCTGCCATCTCCCAGATCTTGCACTCCTTCCTAGTTGAACAGGAGAGTGGAGCACAATTCCAGCTTTGTTACATTTCAGAAGCAGCCCTGCCTTGGGAAACTGGAGCAGCAAGAGAAGAGGAAATAGGCAATGCTACACTTGACACCAGCCCAAAAGCGAGACAAGAAACTTCTCATGCCATCTCACTGTACATGTCAGCCAAGCACTATCTGAATCTTTAAAGCTGTTGTTTCTTGGTGATTGAGGTTTTGAAATATACAAAGCAGCCAGATAAATCTGTTACTCCTCCTCATTAAGAGCTGTAAAATAATAGCAGAACGTCTACAATACTTGCTATTGTGGACTCCAAGAGACTGAAAGACACCAGACACGTGATTATTAACATGACAATGTTCACTTCTCCCTATAACTGGTCTCTCTTGGCTTTATAGTAAGTGTTAACTCTTCCCTCACCTTTTGGATCAGACTCCTCTCTCTGCTCCTGTTTAGACACTGGCAACTTGAACAAGTCCCTCCCCAAAGTTGGAGAGTAAGGGAAAGGCAGCAAAAATTCTTGTAACACTTCCCCCCTCAAGGCAGAGGCTCCTCTTGCTGTCTATGCATATCTCAGAAGAGTGATATATGAATGCTTATTTCAATGAGGAAAAAGTTAAATAGCATATATGTATTGGCATAGAAATTCCAAAGTAGTCTCTGCATCTAAGTCATAAATGGCTTATAAGCCACACACTTTCTACTAGAGCACCCTGACCTTCTTCAGCCAGCAGTGAGAAGTACAAGAACCTACTCTATGTTCACATCTGCTGCTCAGAAACCCTCTGAAAAAGCTAAAATTGTGGCCACAGTACTGACTGTATAAATATGCACACGTGCAAGAAGAAAAAAAAAGGATAAAAATAAAAGCTATTTCTGCATTTATTTGCCTGCACGACCAAGTTGAGTTCCTCAACTTCAGCAGGTGGCTGATGGTCTCAATACAGAAACACGTCACTTGTTTTGAAAAAGACAGGAGAAAAAAGCCCACCAAGCTGTTACCCTCGCCATGGTGCATTCCAGCCCTCAGGAACAACCTTGAGCAGTTTACAGAAACCTCACCTGACAGGCACCAGCTCACGCTGCACCAAAAAGGAAAGCTCAACTGGAATGATATGTCACATCCACCAAATGCAGCACCTAATAAATACTAAAACAACTGATGTAGGCTACCAGCAGCATAGTAATTACCTTATTATTAAAAAAACAAAAAACCAAAAACAAACAAAAAACCAACCCAAAGATCCAGTATGATGGATCCACCTACCACAGGAATCAAGAGATGATGACTTGGCCATGAAAGTCATCTAAGCACAGAGGGGTGATCAACTGTCTTCAGACTAATATGCATTACAATGTAATTTGTCTAAAGCTTGGTCTGCTAATCCCAGGGTATGAAGTGCACTCATAAATATATATGACATGTATATATATCTGTATATGTATGTATATTAAAACACAGTCTTTTAACTCTAAGAAGCACAAGGACAGCAGATTGGAGCAGGAAGCAGTCTTCATCTGAAGTGTCAGCACCACCATCACAAATTTGCCTCAACATTATCACGAGACAAAGATCAAATGAAACATTAAGTGTCTGTTCTTGGGCCTTCTGGTTCTCTGCACTACCCACCTGAAAAACTGTTAGACCTTTGCCCTGTTAAAAAGCAGTTTTTAACTGACTGTCTCCAAGTTTCAGGCCATTTCAGCTGGTTCTCTCCCAGCTCTTCATTGAAAGTACATTAAATAAACACCCTCACGACTAGCAGGTGCTCAAGTTAGGTGTTACCACAATGACTTGTTTTACAGTTTGACTGTAACTATTCAACTGTGCAGATGATGTGCTTGTGCCACTTGTGGGCATGATACAGTTCTTCTTGGACTTCTGAAAGCAGCATCCT
This sequence comes from Orthonyx spaldingii, assembly GCA_013397795.1. Taxonomy (NCBI): domain Eukaryota; kingdom Metazoa; phylum Chordata; class Aves; order Passeriformes; family Orthonychidae; genus Orthonyx; species Orthonyx spaldingii. The sequence goes on along the minus strand of VZTJ01000994.1, from coordinate 249,556 downwards.
AAATCTGAAACCTAATTACCATGAAAGCTTGATCATGAAGATGAAAATAGCAGTATTGACTGAACAGTCCATAACTCTGGCTTCTCAAATATTAAGTCAAGTACTCTGGTTTCCTACACAGGAGGAACTCTCCCAGTTTCTATCAGAAGATTTTGTACCATGTTCCATTTTCTTTCCTAAATTCAAAAGACAGTAGTTGCCCAGCAACAAGGAGTCAGATTCAAATCCAAGAGGGAGCACATACCCTACCACCAATATTAGTAAGGGTTGAGGCCACTTTACTCTCTTGCACTGCAGCACAGAAGTTCAAAGTCATCTTCTGCTAACCTTAAAATACAGCAGCAATCTAAACACAGCAACTCAAACATCTATCTGCACTTACTTTCCTCCACATTGAGCACTCCTCAGAGTATTTGAAGTGGCTCAGGAAAAAAGTAAACCAAGCCAAACAAAGAAAAAAAATTAGTGGGAAATGACAGAACTGACATTTTTAGAATATAGCAGTTTATCCCAAGAGGTGTATTAAAGAAGGAAAATGGGCAACTCCTTTAAAAGTAAGTAAATTACTTATAGTGAGCCTCCATGTACGATGCATTTCACATTTTTACCCCTAACTTCATATCAAATAAACAGTTCAGCTCCATGATCTGACATAAGGATCACTGCTTATTTTCCCCGTTGAAACGTGTGTTAAACCACAATTAAGGCAATAATTATTCTTGTAAAAATACTGTATGAAACTACAACTTCTTCAGATAAGTGGAAAGGATATCAAGATAGCATGAGACAAAAATCTCAGTATACCTATTAACATTTAAAGAGAAGACCAGCCTTGAGATTTCTTAGTGGAAATTCTTCAGGGATCACTTTTATAATTTAACATGAATAATTTGTCTTAGGACAAAGAAAATACAGATGCAGTACTCAAGCTTGTATGATTTTCAAAATCAAGTCTTTACTGTTTAATATTGCTAGACTATTAAAAGCAGAAGGATGTGGGAGCAGAGAAAGTGGGCACTTTGGGGCACACCTGCAACTGTTAGAAAAGCATGATCTTGACACAAGGAAAGGAACTACAAACACATGGAACTCTAAGCCTAACTTTGTGGCTAGTTAAACCTTGTCTCACAGTGTCCCAAAGGACGTGCTGTTTAAGGGGGCCACATGTGCAGGCTGCACAGGCACACGAGCTCCCTTCTGTAAAGCCCACAGTTCCCCCCAGGGGTGCCTTGCAAGCTGTTCCAGACATCACTGATCAATTCCTGGGCAAAGGTGACCAGCTGGGTGAAATGTTTCAAACTAGATCTAACCCAGAGATGCCAGTCTGACTGCCCTGACCCAAAGAACAATTAAGCCATTAGTGTTCTTGGCCCAGATCAAGGGGTTACCATCCATGAGGATAAACTGGCAGGGACAAACCAACCCAACAGCTGCAACTTTCCAGCTGCTCACTACATGCTTCAGACCATCAAGCAGAAACACTGAAGAGACAAGCAAGACAGTGTGAGACGTACAAATCACATCACTAAGTTTGTTCTCACTACAACCTCACAAATTCTTGCAGGTCTTGAGCTCCACCAATGTCAAATCCTAACAGTCTTCTCAAAAGAAAACAAATCAGTGCCCTCAAATTCAATCCCTATTCCCTACCTTGTCCATAAAATAAGGAAAATAGGTAACCCCCGTTCAGAAAAGATTATTTTTAAGCATTTGTAATGAAGCCCAAAGGGTTATATAGTTTCAGAAACATTACAGACTTGAAATGCAAGCAGCTAACTACATCCAGACAGATGAATCAATTGGCAATGGAAGGAAAAAAACCACTGATGGTGGTCTACTTAAAAGAAAATTCTGGCTAGGCAGGGATTTGTGTTTTATTATTTTTCTAGGTTTTGGATGCTTTGGGGTTTTTTTTGGTTTTGTTTGTTTGCAGTTTTTTATCTTCAAGTCCTAGCTCCAACAAACTATCCTCCAGAGAATCCTACTTGACTTACTCCAAACCCATAACTTGCAAGTACCTACACAGTGTTTTTTTACATATTCCATTCACTCAAAACCTCAATCAATCCACAAAACACCATTATCTAGGAGCAATTCATACTACCAACTACTCTTAACAATAATAAGAAATATTCTAGAGATCATTTCTTGTTTGGGTCTTTTTAGCTATAGCCTTTCAATACCCTCCTTGTTGTTCACACAGATATACACATCCTACCCCAAATATCTCTGTACTATTAAAAAAAACTTCTCATAAGGAATGCTCTTCTCCCTTCTAAAAACACATTGATGCAATTGACTACTATAAACAGGGTTGGCACAGAAAAACATCTGGCTGGCTTAGCTGTCTAGCCGACATCAAGGCAGAGCCAAGAGCATTTTGAGCCAACACTGACACATATCCCAAGACTTCTACAACGTATACAGGTGAACAAGGAAAGCGAGTGTGAATTGAACAAATCCTCTTCCTGACAGGAATGTAATTACCACACCAGAGGAAGAGGTTTGGACCGCTCCTCATCTAAAAACTGCAATATAGCTTTAATTAGAAGAGTAAAATTATAGGATACTCCCAATCCTGAAACCACAGCCAGAATTTCACTGCAAGGTTTAGCCCACTCTACTCTCGAGTACAAGATTCAAGCCCAAAATTCAGCATTTACATAAGTACCATGAGTGGCATTCAAGTGACTGTGATTAAATTCAGCAGCATGGATTAAAACCAAGGTCAGCAGATTAACTTTTATTACCTGTTCATGAACTGAGCTGTGCTCCTGCATGGCAGGCTCCAGAGGATACCATCAACCCTTAACCAAACACTTCCACCCAGGCACTGCATTCAGTCTCAACCAAACAAGCTGCTGACTCGTTCACACTTGAGCCCACGTCCCCAAATGCCACCTCACAGAGTTTCCACCTCACACGCCAGCCAGGAGACATTGCTGGAGCAGGACTGGTATTGATGAGCACCTACCTCCAGCACAGGGTGCCAGCAGAGTACAATAGCTTTTTCCTGCAAAGCCTGTCGTTTCCAGTCAACTATTTCACAATCACTCATCACTACAGGGTTATTCCAGAAAGGTCACTTTGAGCAGTTAGGAACATTTGGTGCTCCAAATCACGTCACACGGGTCAGCAAAAGAAGTCCATGGCATAGGGCTCACCTAGGCAGCCCATAAGCTGTGCACTCACTCGTGCGAAGCACCTAAGAACCTCTGCCTGCCAGAAGTAAGAGTTTCTTTTCAAACCAATATAAATACAGGATACTTGCAAAAGAACATACTCATAGTGCAAGGCTGTCATTTTTCTGCAAATCAAGTTATTGTCAAAGAGTTTTTACTGCTTTAGCAGAAGGCAGAAACAAGTAGAGCTTGATTTAAGTTTCATGAGGATTTCTAGCAGCACAAAAAACTTTTATCTTTTTTTAACTTGAAAGGCAGGCTTTTGAATACATACATTCAAACATTTTAAACAAGAAACACAATCACTTGTAACTATTAATTGCCACATCCATTACAAAGCATTAAAGCCACAAAGGATGTGCCATGATGCTCCCTTATTGCCCAAGTCCACCCCCAAGCACCCACTGGAGAGCCTACAGAAGCACAGGGAAAGGGAAATCATCCCACAAGCTGCCCACCACCTCCTGAGAGGCACAGAGCCACTTAAATCACGTCAGTTGGACAAAACTTTTCATTACTAAATTGCTATTTTACCTTCTTCCCCATCACTCTTTTCACCCAGGCAGATTAACTGGGCCTGACTGGAGATGCAAGATTAATTTCAGTAGAACTGGGGAACCACAGTAGGAGGATGACACTTCCTGGTGCATCCTGCTAACCGGTAGATTGAAGGGAAACAGAAACAAGATCAGATGGAAACATGCTCACTTTTTTTCCACTGAAACTCAGCAGCATTCAGCGGCGCTCAACCTACTTCCTACCCCATGTCTTTGTTGTCACTTCCTCTGACGGTTTGTCAGCACACCTGTGAATCTGGAGATTAAGGAATGAAGGTCTAGGAGGCAAAAGAGCTGGACTTTTTCATCCTGATGTGGGGTCAAAACTTTTACAATCTAACCAGCACAGTGCACAGTGACCAGCCAGCAACAAGAACCTCCAATTAATGGCATCCAGCAGGAATTGCTAATCAACTGTGTACTTTTGCTTACAAGTATGCACTTAAAGGTGACTGATTTCTCATGAAACACCCTCCTTCTTCCTTTTTTAGCTCAGGGCATAGATTAGCATCTACAAACAGCTTTGGGTTTTCTGCTTTCCTGTATTCCAGAGTTCCTGTCTGAAAAGACATTTTATATCAAAAAATACTTGTAATTAGCTCCTAACAAATGAACAAGAGTTTTAAATACCACTGGCTTCAAGCACATGATCCTTTATTTTGTACCTACAAACACAATCACTAGCTATAAATGTTGAAGTGAAAGGATCCTGTTCTCCCATGCCTGGTTTCTTAATAGAAACCAATATTGCTACCAAAATACAAAATGGTGGAAGCAGAGGTAGTCTACTAAGTTCTACTTTAACTGAAACACTAGTAGTTACTCAAAATGTTAATTTCCAAGAGGAACACTAGCACCGTGACCTGCTGTGTTGAGAAATACATTCCACTGTTTAGTAAGAATGGAAACATTCATGAGGCACAGGTTGCACGACTTTACTCAGAGTAACTGTAGGTGCTCCTACATGTTTAATCCATTTGAAATAGGAGATGTTGAAGCTTAAGGTACCCAGCAGCAACCTATATACAACCAAAACGCATTCCTACAGCTTCCTGCCAGGCCATCCACACGACTTCAAAGAGTCAGGACATGTATCTCGCACAGCACTAAGAGAGGCTAATTTTCCAGCTACCAGTGGTCAATTTTCAATAAAACATGCGTTTTCTTGGGGGGAAGGACAGTGGTGGAGGGGAAAGGGGGATGTGTCCCGGGCAGACGTCTGAACTTTGGCTCTACATTACCCACTCCAAAATTGCTGGCCTAAAACATTACAAAGCCACACAGACCACACAACAGCATATGCAAAGGAAGATCTGGGCAGCCTGCTCATTTCCACTAACCTACAGGCGCCTTCTGGAACAAAAAACAACTGAAGATGTATCATCAACAGGTCATCTAGCTGATTCTTTGTGGGGAAAAAAATTCGAAACGCTACTGAACAGAAACCGGAAATGGCCTTTTTTTTCCCCGGGTCTCCCCCCGCCCCCCATACACGTTCAAAATGAAAAAAAAGAAACCTATCGTTCTTCAGATGCAGAAGCGCCAGCTTCTAGCTAGTTGAAAGGCTTTGTAATTTTTCCTTGCCAAGTAGTGTTTTTCAAGGCAGAGGAGTCCCAGTAAAAAAAACAAAAGGA
>VZTJ01000994.1:230536-242443 GCA_013397795.1 Orthonyx spaldingii | reverse complement strand
GTGTGTGCGGGCGGGGCCTGTGTGCAGGGTGTTCCTGTGTTCAGGTGTGTGTGTGGAGGTGTGTACCTGTGTGCAGGGTGTACCTGTGTGCAGGTGTGTGTCTGCATCCGCTCACCTGCGCTTCGCGTGCTGCGCAGCGCTGAAAGCCCACACAGTCCCGGGCTGCCTCAAAAGGAGCATGGCCGGCAGGTTCTCCCCCTCTATTCTGGTCTTGTGAGACCCCCTGGAATACCGCGTACGGTTCTGGTATCCCCAAACATAAGGGGGACATGGAACTGTTGGAGCAAGTCCAGAGGAGGGCCATGAGGCTGATAAGAGGACTGGAGCACCTCTTGCATGAAGACAGGCTGAGAAAGTTGGGGCTGTTCAGCCCAGAGAAGAGAAGATTGTGTGGAGGACTCATGGCAACCTTACAGTATCTGAAGGGGAACCCCCAGAGCAGCCAGAGAAGCTGCAGTGATAGGACAAAGAGTAATGGGTACAAACTGAAAGAGAGGAAATTCAGGTTAGGTATTAGGAAGAATTTTTTTTAGTGTGAGAGTGGTGAGATACTGGAACAGATTGTCTGGGGAGGTTGTGGATGCCCCAGCCCTTGCAGTGGTCAAAGTCAGGCTGGTCTAATGGAAGGTGTCCCTGGTCTAATGGAAGGTGTCCCTGCCCAGGGCAGGGTGTTGGAACTAGATAATCTTTAAGGTCCTTTCCAACCCCTTAACATCCTACAATTCCATGTGTGCACGTGTGTGTGTGTGTATGTATACACACATATGGATGTATAGAAAAACGTATGTGTGTGTATATGCTCATATATGTATGTATATCTATATTTCAATTGAAAGGCCCTTCTAGCCACGTAAAGAAATATTATCTTAATTGATTTTGTGCTATGTTTTCCATAGCTTAAGAGAAATCACAGTCTTGATGCGGTCTTCAGATTTTTTTCCTTATACATAGTGAGAAACAGATTTTTAAGGGAAATGGGCGTTTTTACCACGACATCATTCAGAAAACAACATGGTCCTGCCCCAGCACAACTAACAAAGTCAATGGGATGCTTTTGTAATCATCACACCATGAGCTGCTGAAGAATTATCCATGGTTAGAAATATTAGTGGTGCTAGGCTGTGTAAACTCTGTCATTAACTTGAGTTTCACTGGCCCTGGGGTTTTTAAGGAGATTAAGAGATACAACTCACAGGTTCCAGATTATAAGAACAAAAGGGGTCTGGGTGATCACCCCTCATGATCTCTGGCATAACCCTGTGTATCCCAAAAATAGCTTTTTCCTCAAAAGCTTTCTTTTAAAACACCTGAGATAAAAACAGTCCTGATGGTAAATTCACCACACCCCGGCTTTTGGTGGTCACTGCAAACAAAGCCCGGTGTTACAACTCAGCTCTCCTCAGAGCATTTGTTGGTTTGCCTTTGGATTTGATGTAACTTTGTTCTCCGTGCTTGGCAGCTCGTTATTCCCTGCCGTGTTTCCAACCCACGTATTTACAGCCCTCTGGTCAGGGCATGCTTTGGTCTCCTCTTCGCTGAACTCCTGATATTGGCATCCCCTCATCCTTCGCTACGGTGCAAGTCAGACCCTCGCCCTGAGCAGGAGTGTACCCCGCATCTCCCCATCACTGCTGGAGGTTCCCATGGGACTCAGGCACGAGGGAGAAAGGAACACATGTGCAGACACGTGCCAGATGGGTGGCAGGTGACAGCAGTGCGGAGGCGTTGGTGGAGAAGCTCCTGACTCCAACTCTGACATGGAAAACCTGCTGAGTCCTGCCTGCGAGGAAGTCATGTCCCTCAACCCAGGGAGCAGGTGCTTCCTTTCCAGAGATGGTGGGCAAAAGTTGAAGGAAATGGGATGGGGATGAAGGCAAGGGATAGGTGGCAAACTGCCACAGTCACAGACAGGCATCATGCTGGAATGAGCGACTGCTGCCTGACCCCTGCGTGCTGCCTGACGTGCTCAGAGCTTTGCGTGTAATGAATCACTTGCCACACACGTGATGTAACATGACAGTAGTAATAGATCTCATTATTATCCAATTTACTAGGGGAAACTGAGGTGTGGAAAGGTGAATATTATGCCTGGGGCATACTGAGACCAGATTACAGAAGGCCTCCCGCTGCCATCCCATGCTCACTTCACTAAGCCATATAGGAATTAGGTGCAGCTGGCAGAAGCAGGCACAGAGTATGTTGAAGAAAGCCTGCGAGGAGAGGATGAGCTTGGCATTCACACTACAGAGCCTTGGCGCTAGCATTCGTGTCCTGACACAACAAGTAGCCCCTCTTGCTGTGTTGAATGGGGTCCCCTTCAGCTCCCAAGAGCTGCTCCAGGTTGCTGTCACACACTGTGCTCTTCTGTATATCTATGGGTTTATCATTTTGATCCATGTGAGGCTCTTTCCTGATTTTGCCTGGCCATACCACCCTCCTGGAGAAGACAAAATAACAGTGAGACATTCCCAGTATCCCAGCATCCCTGCTGCAGCCTTGTCCCAGCTGCCTCAAGGATGAGCCCAGCAATGCTGGTGCTGAGCCTGGCCCTGTCCTGGGAGAGCACCTGCAGCCAGACCAGGGCTTGTGTCCCATTACTGACCATCTTTCATTTAACTCTAAACTAGCACCTTCATGATGGATTTCTGTTTCATGAATTGGCCCAATCCCTTCTTATATCCATGCAAGCACTTATCCTTTGCACAACACCCGGGCTCAGCACTGCTCCCAGTTCCCTTTTCATCTTGATCCTGCCTCAGGGTTCATTTCTTTCTCAAAGACATTTCAGAGGAAGCTTAAGAGACAAATCAGCATTACAAAGCATTCCTCTTGTAGGAGAAACAATTTTTCAGAAAGCTTTTCTCTCCCTACTTTAAAAAAAAAATAAGGAAACGGCTGAGTTTGGTGACTGTTTTCGGTATTTCCTTACATTTAACACATGTCCCTAGCTATGGAAAAAGGGCAGTCACCACTGAAGGCTTACAGTCCTCTGCGACATGCTCAGAGGTCTGGAGAAGCTGGTGTTAAAACCTTGGCTTCAGAACTTGGCTCCTTGCTGGCAGGAAGCCTGGGGCTGCTTTTTCCTCTGATCCTGCCATGTACCCTTGTACCGTAAGGTTGTACCACTACATGGAGAGACAGCAGGGAGCTGAAACATAATACATGCAATGTTTTGGGGGAGTCAAGCTGGCCTAAGGTGAGCCAGCACCATGGATAATTCATTGGAGAAGGGAGGGTAGGTAGGCAGGTAGGTAGAGCATCACCTTTGCTGATCCATCTCATTTCACACCGGTTTTTCCCTCCCAGCACCGAAACTTGGAGCTGCGACTCAGCGAATTGGAGCTCTGAAATCATCTTTGATATTTAAACAACTATTTTCTGTTTTCTGACAGCCTCACACTGTTCCAGTGTTCGTGTCGAGCAGGCTCTCTGAGTCAGATACAAAACAAAGTTCCCATCAGAGCACGTATCATCCTGTGATCTCACTGCAGCAACGAGGAAACAGCGAAGGCTCTTGGCCAGGTTTCTGTGCTGCTCTTAACTGCATATGGCCCCAACAGCAACAGCTCATTCACACCTCGCTGGCCCTGTCTATATTATTAAATAAAATCATCCCCAGCCAGACTGGCTTGGCTGGGCTCAGGGCCATGCAGCTAAACGCTGTGTCCCCTAAAGCACCACAGCCAGTCCAAAACTCTTCAGTACATCTCCTGGCCATGCCTGGATCATTTTCCAGACACAGGCTGCCAAGTTCAACCTGCCAGGATACTTCCCCAAATCCTCCCCAAATCCTCCCCAAAACCTTGGAGGGGCCCCTCATTCCTGGGGGAGAACCTGAGTCTCCAAGGGGTGTCCTCATACTGCCTCCCTGGGTTGCAAAACTGAAGTTCACATCGCCTTTCTCATCCAGCCCATAGGATTCCAAGGGATTCAGACCTACACCCAAGGAAATTTCATAGGGGACTGATGCTGCTGGGACTGAGCGTGATGACAGGGCGCTGGGGAGCTGCTGGTGCCACAACATGCTGCAATTCCTGCCTGCGTGGGTAATCAGTGTGGCTCAGTGCCACGAGCTGTGATTAAGTCATTAGTCAGTCACGTGAAAATATTTGACATTACAAATCGATGCTGAATTCCTTCTTGCAAGGGTTGAGGATATTAACATTTAGGTCTGGTGGACATGAGGTCAGAGCTTGTCAAACACAAGACATGACGCTGTAACCCTGAGTGCAGACATCGGCCTGATCATCAGGTGCTGGGCTTTTCCAAAGGAGCCTGCTAATTCCTTCCACTGGTTACAAACTCAGTCTTGGGTTCATCAGGGACTAAACAGCTGATGAGTAGAAAAATCATGGTAGAAAAACTGAAGCACCCCGAGCCTGGCAGGTGATTCCTTCTTTCCCATGCCCAGTGGTGTGCACTTGCACCTGCACTGCACTCAGGCAGAGAGAAGGGGTGGTTGTGCAATCATCCGCAATCAATCAGGCCAATCGTGTACACCGATTAAATTATGTTCTTCCACCAGTTCTTAGAAATGTAATTTTCTTTAAGTTAATAAGCAAACATCTACCCTCTCACAGTGTATTTGCAGAGGTGTAAAATCAAGGGCCACTTCATAACGGCAGCGAGGAGGGAGGGAGGGATGGAGCTGTGGTGCCAGCACAGTGTTTAGTCAGGATGCTGCTGGAGGTGTCACAGGAGTCAGCCACCTGGATGGACATGTGTCAGTCCTCCTGGCATTAATTAATTAATGATGTGGGACAAAAACTGCAGTCCTTTCAGAGGACCTCCCTTTGAATACAACTGCAAAAGAGGAGGTTTAAACAGAACAGGAAGCCTCCTGCTGTTGCTTTGCTGAGGACAGGAGTGCAGCCCATGGGCTCTGGGATGTATTTCATTGCTTGTCCATGAATGTGGACCTAGAAGAAAAGTTTGTTAAGCCTTTGCAGTGATTTCTCCACCAACTGTGCCCTACTTGGTGCAGTAAGCAAGACCTGAACCAGCACCTCCCAGGTGCATCTCTTGGGTTGCCCAGGTGGAAAAAGGAGTTTGGCTGCTGCTCAGCATCACAGCCATCCTCCCATGGGCCATGCAAACACACACGCCAGCTTTCCCAGACATTCACTCCCAAAAGTGAAGTCTTCCCCCACCTCTTATTTTTCTTTAGTTCTTCTCTAAAACACAATCTCTGGAGCTGTCGTGTGGAAGGACATCAGCCCCATGCATTTCCACAGGGAGGAGGACATGGCAGCATCCTCCCCCTCACCCAACCCATAGCACAACCCAAAAAATGGAAGAGGCAGGTGTTACTTGAGCAAGGCATATTTAAATGCCTTTTATGAGGTGAAATGAAAACACCACGTGTCGCTCGCTTGAGCTGCTGTACCAGTCTGAAGGGTGAAGTAAGAAGAAAATCAGTACATAAACATCAGCATGTGAGGATTCCCGGCACCCATAGGATGGGTCCAGTTCAGAGGTGACCTCCAAAGCCCTTTTTACACATCTGGAAACTGAGGCAGGGGAAAATGAAGGGACTTGGCTCAGAACATCATCAGCATTAGGGCCAGCACAGAGTGTGAGGGAGGGACACGCTGAGGTGGTACCTCACCCATATTTTAAAAGGCCTGGCAGGCAGCGGGGACAACCACAGCACCCATATCCATATAGATGTTTCAGCCTTCCATCTCAAACGCTCCTTTGGGTGGAGCAGCCACTGTCTCCTCACCAATTTAACACTTAGAGACCGGTCTATGCTACACACAAGTCCAAGATGTCTAACCATGGGTTGTGAAGAAACAAAGCAGATTTTAAGTCCTTGAAAATACACAAAACCACAGATGTATATAGATATTTTCTTGCATTCAGTATAGGCAGCCAATGCTATCTTTTTTTCTTTTTTTTTTCTTTTTTTTCTCCCCCTCTACATGTCATGGAAAAAATCCCCTGCTTTCTGCCTGGGAACTCATCTGCCAAAAGGCCTGCTTGTTGTAGCTATGATTTAAGCCACATGAGCTGGCTGCGTGGTAACAGAGTAATACTCCTTCTTTGGCTTTCTCACTCGAACAATATGATTAACACAGTGTTTTCTGGAGGGTTTAAGCCTGTCAATCCAAGGAAGAAGTTAAAGAGAAGGAGACCACCATGAGCTCTGTCGAAACAAGGTTTGCTAATCATTGCTCCAGGGATATTTGCAGCCAGGACCTGATTAAAAGTCCTCCCAAGGCCAGGCGGCATAGCCAGCTTCAACCCTTCATTTTGAGGGTTGTGAGATGCCTACAGTGAGTTCCACAGTGCCCTGGCTGTGGCTGGACTCACCGGGTCTTTTCTGGGCAGCTCCAACAACACCCAAAGGGAGGCTAGGACACCACTGGTGACATGGGTAGTGTCTTTGGGAGAGGAATTGAAAGGCTCCTACCAACTGCAGAGGTGTTGGGCAATGAGCTTCCAGTGTTGGATTCCGAGCATTTCAAACTTCTACTTTCCTCCATTCAACTGGGGATCCTGTGGGACAGGGCTACCAGCAGCTCTTGATCTTTCTTCTCTAGACCTGCCAGTGCCCATTGTGTTTTCCCCTTCTCTGGGGTCTGCATCTGGATCCTACCACTGGTTTGGGGTTTCTCTTTGCTTTTAAGTGCACTGCTGGATTTTGGAGGCAATACTTGGCCTTTCATAGCCGTGTTTCATTCCTGGACTGATATGACTGGTAGCAAATCCCCTTGCTCTCACCTAAAGGATCAAAATGTTTCCTGGCAATGCTCTTTAATTTGCATTTACTGTCACTGAACTTCATTTGGCATGAGCTTGTCCTTTCAACTGGTAAAACTTCCCTCCTTCAGTCCCTCAGTTTTACTTGGGCTCTCTTGAAGGAAATCTCTGGGGTATTGTGGAGGAAAAAGCCCTATTCTGAAGGTGTCTGCAGGCTTGGGGTACGGCAGCCTGCTGCAACCCAGAATGAATCAGAGCTGTGAAAGCACAGGCTCACTAGCAGGAGCCAGCATCCCACCTTCCTAGCAAGTACTCAGCTCTGCCTGCCCACCAGCCACGACTCTGGGGGCTCCATTGGGTCCAGCATCATCCAGAGGAAGATGCAACACCATTCAACCCACTGCTGGTGGTCTTTGCCAGGACCCCCCCATCACCAAATAGCCTTTAATGGCTTGGTGATGAATGGCCCCTAATACGTATTGGCTGTGACAATGAAATAACTCAGAGCCTCAGTACCACCTTAGAGCAGGCTGGTGAACTCAAGCACTGATCAGGTGTGGTTAGGAAGTGGTGTGAGCTGGAGACCACTCAGAGGCAGTAGTTTGGATGGGGTCACCTTGTCTGGGGCTGCAGCAGGCTTTGACAGCAGTAGGACATTGCCAGCCGGACTCAGGACGAGGAAGCCACCCATGACACACTGGATTTATTAATATATGCGTTGTCTTTGGGGTTTGATGATGGCCCAAAAGCCACTGGTGTAACCCAAGCTCATCCTCTTCCTCAGTGCCAGCAATACCGATGCGCTTCGGGGGCAGTGACCAATGTGATGCCCACCAAGCCAAGGTTCACAGCCATTGGAAACAAGGCTTTCCCAGCAGGAAAACTAGAAAGTAGAGGAGCAAACGTTGTTTTTTAAAACATCATACCCCAGTTGTGCAAAAGGGGAAGAGAAATGAAACGGTCGTGGAACGCCTCGTGAGTCACTCGGACACTAAGGTGTGGTATCACAGAGCTTGGCAGATCCACCCTTGCTTCGCTGCCTCCCCGGCTGCAGCCAAGCAGCTTCTCAGGGCTGGGTGTTGACACCGTTCCAGGACAGCCGATCACCCAGGAAGATGTGCTTGCTCCAGGGCCACCCAGCATCGACAGCCCAGCAAATCCGGCTGGCAGTGAGCTGTGCTCTGGCGCAGCCCAGCCCCGCCAGGACCAGCTGCTGCCCACCCCTGGCCTTGGCAGATCCCACCCCTTGCGTTGCTCTGGGATGGGACACACAGATGCAACCGATGGTATTGTCTTGTACCGCCCGACGAACCAAAGCGAATAACAAAAACTGCAGAAGCAACACGACTACAGCATCAGAGAGGCCAAAAAGAGGAATTTTTTTTGGATGCAGACTCATAGCAAAGCCGGGCTTTGACCCCTGTGAGGCCAGGAAACGTAGGTGCAGTGTCTACGCCTAAGTCTGGTGGCAGCAATTTTCCCTACGTAGCAACAGTTGTTATGTAGTAATAATACTTGGCAAATTTCAGGGCACTTGAGAAATATTAATTAATCTGCACATCAGCTGTGTCAGGTAGGCAGCTAAATGTTTTCGTCTGTGTTTTACAGCTCGGGAAGTGAGACTACAAGGAAAAAAAAAAAAACCAGCAGTTTGTCCATGGTCACAGCACGAGCAGCTACCAACCTGAGGGTAGTCCTCAGCAGCTGCCTCAGAACAAGAGAGCTGATGCAAATGAAAAGCAAAGGAAATAGTGCATCAGAAGAGTCAAAGGAAGCACCTAGTTTTCAATCCAGTGAAGCAAACCTCAGAGGGACTTCTCTGCTGCTGGCACTGGCATTTCACTGCTCAGTTTAATTATACTAATCACTTTGATGATGACTCCTGACATTCACCTTCATTAGCCACTGGCGGCCACACTCAGCTGCTGCAACTTCAGAGCTATCAATGTCTGCTTTAAATAACCCATGAGTAAAATCAGCTGGGAGACAGTGTGTCTGGGCTCTCCTCTGCCATAGCCTGCGTGGAGGTGGCTGGGAATGCAAGACTGAAGCCAAAACTGCAATTTAACCCTGGCTGAGCATAGGCATGATCTTTCTCTGGATGTCTTGGGGTGGGAGAGCTTTCCTCTTTGGCACTGGGAGCAATGGCAGAGTGGAAGTGGAGAGCGGGGCTGATGCGTAAGCAAGGACCAGGTGAAGTCAAGAAGTCCAAGCCATGGCACCTTCTTCCCAGTTGCCTTGGGAATGGTGCCATTGCTACGCCTTCTGTTGCATAAACAAGTAGCTCATGCCACAACCAGGCTTCAGCCCAAGGGTATTTTTGCCCCAGTGCCCATTCTCCCCAAACAAACAGCAATTCAGGTCACACTGAGGGTAGTCATATCCTAAAGGCAGGGGACAGGACAGCTGGAAGGGCAAAGGAAAAGGCAGGAGGACATGTGGTGCCACAGCCATCCTTCAAAGCACAGGGCTGCACAGCCAGAGAGCAGCTGGACCCTGTCCCACAGCTCTGAGGCCCTTCTTGTGGCCACACTGCCCTTGCTGGCAGTGTGCTTTGCTTGCTTTAAACCAGGATGAAATGTAGGAAAATCACAAAATCCCAGACAGATCACAAAGGCAACTAGGTGTTGTGATGCAGCTGCTTCAGTTTTCCTTCCTTGTGGATTGTTGTGCTGTTTCCAGCTTGTGATCCTCATTTTACTAGGAATGGTGCTCAGGGAACGCAGACAAAAGTTTCAGTGATGCCATTTGTCAAAACAGAGGAATCTGAGCTCTGCAGAATAAAAACAGGGAGAGAGGCGAGATGCTATTGCTTTGTACTTAAAGATGCTGCAGCAATGCTAAATGCTATTCGTCCCTCTTATCTGAGAGATCCCAATTATCATCCACAAAAAGCCGAACAGGGTGATGATTTCAACCTGCCAGCAAGCAATTTCCCCAATACTGATCACAGTCACAAAACCTTTCCCTGCAATGTTTCTTTATGAAGGTATTATTTTGCAAACCAATGCCCACAATACATCCACTTGTGCAGATTTTATTAGCAGGGACCAGTCACTCATTAACTGCTGTGGCATGCAACATGTGTTCAAAACACAGGAAGGCACCTGTTTATAATTAAGAAAAAATAAAAAACATGAAACTTTTATGTTGTAAAAGCAGCATCATTTCAGCATGACTGGAGCTGTTCAAGATACGAGACAATGCTCTCTGTGCCTGCATCCCTTTCCGAAATGATCGCTGGGATGCTGCACACAGAGCATTGTCTCGTATCTTGAGAATGATGCACTGGGTATGGCACCACTGCCATGGGGTAGCTGGACACTTAAATGCCATTATATCTTTGGTGCTTTGTCATGAGATGACTGATGCTTTAAAAAAGAAAAAAAAAAAAAGAAAATACGGAAGATGTGAGACAGTTTCACTTCGAGGGATTTTAAGTGTTCCTCCATTCAGCATTTATAGCTGGCATTTTCCTGAGTGTGAAAGTACATGGAAAAAGAGGGTGATATTAAGACCCTGTTCTTTAGGAAGGAGATTGCCCATGACACGTCCAAAGTGCTTCTCTCTACCCTGATGATCCTTGCTTTGCATCAAGCTAGATTTCTCAGTGCTGGCTCTGACGGGCTGTATCTGCTGTATATTTTGGCTGGTTTCTCTGCCTCATGTCTTGGCTTTTGCTGTGACACACATCCCACAGTCCCTCAGAAATGCAATGGACTTTTGCACGCTCATTCCAAAGGATGCTGTCACTGCAAGCCCTTCCCATGCAGCCACAGGAGTGTTTCTGAATGCTGCTCTTGGGGAGCACACACCCTCCTTTCCAGAAAGGCCTTTTTCCCACTGCCAAACCACATGAGCAAAGCTCCCTCTGCTTCAAAGGAAGCATTGCATTGCCAGAGCAGATGCTGCCAGTGACAGGACTGGTGGGCAAAAGCCACCCTAGGAATGAACATGGATGCCTGGGCCAGGCTGGCTGAGGCAGGAGGCACTTCTGCCCCAGCAAGGTCCTGCTTTGCAGAGCATCCAGCTTCCCAAGCTGGTTTTAATGCAGTTTCAAAGGCAGGAGTAAATTTCCCCAAGTCCTAAATCCATATGAGCTCACACCCACTGTGCTTCCCACCCTGCTGCAGGGATGGGCAGGATTGCACCCTCTTTGCACCCTGCCCCAGTGCAGGAAGGGAGGGTGGACACGGTGTTGGCCGTGCCCTTGAACCTCTCCGTGCTGCCAGGGGAAACCAGCAGCTCTGCTGGCTCCCAGGCTGCGGCAGAGGCAGTGGCAGAGCAGTGGGAACACGCAGGCATTGCTTGCAACCAGGCAACCGTGAGGACAGAGCAGAGGGGAGAGAAGGAGGTATCTCTTCAAGCCCTGGCTGATAGGTCTGTTTGTGTCGGGGTGGGGAGAGGACACGCATCCTACCGGCTTGGCACTGACTGGGAAGGACTAGGGACAGGATTGCCAGCACTGGGCACACTCCTCCCCACATTCTGCTGCTTAACTCAGCACGTTCCTTCCAGTCCCTTCAGAAAGGGGGCAGGAAATAAGGGGAAAAAATTGAAAAAAAACGATGGAGGCTCACAAACTCCTAGTTTCTGTATGTCTTCCCCAATATGTATACAGATTTTGATCCAACAGACACACTATTTTTAGTTTCCTTTGGGGTATGTTTGGGAACAAGCCCTTAACTGTTGCTGTGCTGCTATAGAAACCGTATCCATGTACACTGACATGTTTACAATTGTTTTAAACGCCATAAACTTTCAAGGGCAAAATCAAGCAGCTTATTTCCATGAAAGCAACTACCCTGGTGTGGGTTTCTTCTACTTTTACATTTATTAATTTAGGACCCTTCTCAGCTTCACCCAGCCCCACGGAGCCTTTGTTTTGAGAAAGGTTTGCCAGCTTCTGCTGCCATGGTGCTTGGCAAACCTGGAGCAGAGTAGCTGCAAATCTGGATTGAGGAAGAGAAAATTTTTTGCTAGCTCTGCTCGACCTCAGCCATAGAAGGGGTGTTTGACAGATACCAGGGTGTCCATGCAAAGCAGAGCCTCCTGCCCACTGCCTGCCCGTGCTCCATCCTGGTGCTGAGGAGTTGCTGTAAGAGATTGTTCAGCCCTTGTGGCCAGCTCACATCTATCTGGGACAGAGCAGCTGCCTAACTTTAAAAAGACCAAAAAACCTACCCCCTCACCCCCCCCCCC
>VZTJ01000994.1:169648-230462 GCA_013397795.1 Orthonyx spaldingii | reverse complement strand
AAAACATTTTTTAAAATTTCTTTAAAAATATTTCCTAAGGTTAGGCTTCCCTTTCCCTTTTTTCTTTGAAGTCACAATCTTTCTCCTTACAACAAACATTAGAAAAGGGCAGAGAAAAAGGGTGGGTTTTTTTCTAGCACCCTAGGTGGGCAGCAGATATGTGAGAGAAGAATTCTTCCCTGAAAGTGAGATGGATGTATCATTGGAGCTGGACGAGGAGCACAGAGTCCATCCCATCCTTCCAGTCTTAACCTCCATCTGCAAGGTGGGTTCAAGTGCACCTTTCCTTCAAGTACCAGTCCCAAAATAACCACGCCAGGGCAAGGCAGCTCCATCCATAGCCAGGCAGGGATGGATGGCAGGGGACACCTCCGAGTGGCCATCACCCATTGGAGCAGCCAAGCACACTCCCCTGCCTCCTGCTCCCTGTAGGAACCCCATCACTTTGCAGTGTTGAGCTGGGTACTCTGGCACAGACACTCACAGACTCAACCACACCAAACTGGTTTTCCCTGTCCAGGAGCATCCAGGAGCTAAGTCCAAAGAAGGATTTGGCCTCCAGGGTCCATGACTGCAATGAACACTCCCTGGTTCTGCAGGTGCGAGCTTTGAAATTGGTCCTGTAAAGCTCTGTACATGCTTTGCTAACATTGTGCTGGGTTTCCCTGGGTTACCTGAGATCAGTGGGAAACAGGTCTGCATGGAAGTAAAGGAAATAAATGGGGATTTCTGCTGAAAAGTTTGTTCCTAAACTGATTTAACACCTCCAACCTCAGCACCACCTACTTTGCCTCTTTCTTGTGCAAATATGCCTGTGCTTACTTGGTTATTATTTGTCATTCAACCCTGCAACAGTCAATTATTTATGTTTGCTGGGTCATGCAATGCAGAACAAAAAGACAACCAAATAAGTAGCATCTGCAATAACACCCAAACAGCTGCATAGAGGCAATGGTTGGCTGTAGGTGGCTATTAGCTGGAGCAATTTCACCCTCTGCATACCTGCAGAGAACAAGAAGGTGGCCACTGACCCAACCCCTCCTTGGTGGAGGATCCTGTGCTGTGTTTTGCTGTGCAGAGAGCCCCAGGTGAACTACCCAACCCCCATGAGATGCTTGTGCAGCAGACAGTCACAGCCATGATGCTCTGGCCCCTGAGAGGTAGAAACCACAGTACCTAAAACTCAGATCTTAGCCCAGTGGCCAGTTTCTGAGTGGCTGGGTGATGACAGGTTATCCCCTATTGATGTGCTTACTGCAAAGACATTAGAAGTCAGTGGTCAAAAAAACCCAGAGCTTGTTGTCTAAAGAACATATTTGCCTGCAGCTAGAGTTTCTACTCCCCCAGAAGTCCAGGCAGAGGAGGCTGCTAAAGCCTTTTCTGACCACAGAATGTGCCCCCAAACTCACTTTAGGAGCTGCTTAGAGGGGTAAAAAAACCATGTACAAGGGGATGCTCCCAAAGGTCCTGTCCCCAGCTGTGGAGCTGCAGGAATCCCTTTATACAGCAGGTCAGGCAATGATCTTACCATCACCATCAGGACAAAAACTGCCTCTGCTTCCCACTTTCCAGCTCTCTTCCATGGCCCACAAACAGGTCCTACATGACCCTGCTGCTGCGTGATCGGGGCTCAGTAGCACTGCAGGTAAAACAGTCTCAGCCTGGGGAGTTCTGACTTTTTTTCTGTTACTACCAGTTAACACAACCTTCTCATCACCATTTTCTGAGCTGTTTGGGTGCTCAGGCATGAACCGGTTGGGTGACGATGCATAAATGAACTTGGCGCTGCTCCACGGATTAGTTGTGTGCCCATGTGTGAGCAAGCCTGGCACTGGTGCGTGACTCACCGGGGTGCTCATGCATGGACAGAAAGGCTTCTCATGTGTGAATTGCTCAGGCAGTCATGGGGGCATGGATGCGCTGCCCAGGCATGGATGAGCTGGGCAGGCACTGTCTGGGGACTCATGTGTGAGTTAATAGGGTGCTCGTGCAGGCACTCGTCAGCTACTGATGCATGAACCTATTGGATGCTCCTGTGTGAGCTAACTAGAACCCACGGGTGAATGCAGTAATCCCTGCAGCTCATGCCCAGCCCACTCCTCTCCTTGCAGATCGTCATTCAAAGCCGTCTGAACACAAATCCATCAGCAGCTTTACTTTCGACATCATCACAATCCTAATACACAACAATTTCAAGCTCCCCTCTTGCTTCCTGCACACCAGACAGAGGGGTTAATACTGAGACAATGTGTGCATGTGCACTAACATGTCAATCCTTGCCCTGGGGACCAGAGCCTGGGAGTTATCAGCATTACAGCCCTAATTTTTGTCTGTTATGAGCTCCACCCCTTACACCATAGACTGGACTATCAGGGTCAACATTATCAAAGTCCAAATATATGTACTTGTCATGACTTCACCTATTGTCCCCGAGGACCAGGATGGAGGAATTAATGTTGTAAAAACCTGAATGCAATACTTACTGCAAACACTCATACCTGCAAAACACTTAGCCAGGAAGGCCACAGCAGTCTGAACAACTAACCATTGCAAACCCCAGCCCTTGCACCTATTACAAGTGTCAGTCCTTGTGCCTGCAAGAAAAAACATTAGGGCAGTTCAAATGCAACGCTGTTTCCATCTGTGTCCCCAGAGCTCTGTTCTCCCAAGTCACCAATTTCATTTTTCCTGCTCCAACTCTCCAGCTCAGTGCTAGGAAGTGCTGGTTGCCTACCAAGGTCCTCCCTTCTGCACAGAACACTTGTTAANAAATCCATCAGCAGCTTTACTTTCAAGTGCTGGTTGCCTACCAAGATCCTCTCTTCTGCACAGAACACTTGTTGACTCTTTGTGCTCACGTGTAAGTTGTTCAGCTGCTCGTGTGTAAACGAATGGAGCACTCAGGTGCAAACTGCTTTGGATGTGAAAGCACAGGCTCGCTAGATGCTCATGCAGAAGAGAATAGGGTGCTTTTGCATGGGGGCAGGAGAGCTCTCCGTTTGCACACGGCTGAGCAGGGGCTGCACGGCACAGCCTGGCACAACCACCACGTCAGCAGTGGGTGAGCTCTGACTTTGGGCTGTTTGGCTTCTCCTTCCCCCTCCCCACAGTGCTGCATCTGCAAGCACAGCCCCAGCATCCCACATCCTCTGCTTTAGGTCATGCTCCTGGCGTTTCATCAGCTGCTTTTGAGTCCCAAAGCTCCTGAAATCCTCACAGGCTGGTAAGGGAGGGACAAGAAGGGATTGAGGTATCCAATTGTGAGTGGTATTTTCCATGGGCACACGACACTGGTGAAAAACACTATGTGTTTTTAGTTAAAGGCAGAGATTTGGCAATCCCAGGGCCAGCTGTGAATTCCTTTAGTCATGCTAGTTAGCACCTTGCTTGGCAGCTGTCATTGCAGATGCTTGCAGAGTCACGACATGGAAATCCAGGGGTACTAAAGCAGCTCCAAGAAGCTGGGAGGGGACAGGAGCTGGACCCGTGCAAGTTGCACCATTCACACACAGCTTCTTTCTGGAGCCTGTCCTCCAGGCTGGACCACAGCCAGCACACCCTCTAAGGGGTTTGACATGTGAGCCTCTGCCAGTGTGACATGGGGACGGTGATTTTTGGTGGCTTCCCCACTGTCAGCTCTCCAAGAGCAGACGTATTGGGGTTGAGATATCTGGTGCTCACTGAGCTTCAAAGGTGAGGAATTGTCTTGCTTACCCAGGGATATATCTGGTGCAGATCTGCCTGGTTGAGGAGGTTTGAGGGTCCTGGAGACTTGGTCTGTTAGCAAAAGGCTGGTGTCCTCACAGCAGGACAAGTCAGACAAATTATGGCAGGTAGCTGCTGATGCCAAGCAAAGTTGGGGCTGCAGAGTGGAACCTCCTCGAGGCTTGGTCTGCATCTTCTCATGAACTGTGCAAGGTGCTCAACACACTGTTCTCAGTGAACAATGCAACACAACAGCTGACAACCTTAATCCCACTGTGCTGAGTGTGAGCTAAGACCTTATTCAAGGGGCAGCATTCGGTTGGCATCGCCGTTATGTGCCCATCGCAGTTGGGCACATAACAAAGCTTCCAAATTTGTACCTCAGGTGACAGCACCATCAGGAGACTCTCAACCCACCCCATCACAGATAGAAACGCAGGGAGCCTCTGTCTGAAAACTGGAATAATTTCGAAGCCAGGATCACTGAGCACAGCAGGAATGTGAAATTATCACCATGGAGAAGGAGACTTCGGCTCGAAGCATCCCAAAATGATTTCTTCAATGGCTTTGAAAATGGTTTACAGAAGCCACAAATACACCACATACATAGCAACCCCTCATGGCAGGGTTACTCCATGTGAATGCCCAGGGATGAATTCCTTCACGTGTGAATTGCTCAACAGGCTGCCTGTCTTCATCTCTACATCTACCAGGTGTGCTCCTGCCTGATGCCACCAGCACCCTGTCCCCAAACCCAGGTATTTCTTTGGGCAGTTTCTGACAGCCCCATAACACCACTGAGGGAAGTCATGGACCAACCTCAGACAAGCCTTGAGGGCCACCTGCTGCACCATGGCAGGACACAGCCCATCCCTTGCCCCTGGCCACCATGCCCTGCACGGAGCAGGCTTTGACTAGCCGGGAATGGGCACTTGGGGAAAGCTATGGGGGATGGGTGAGCCAAAAACAGAGGGCTTTTCTCACTGTATTTGAAGAAAACAGCTTTAATGTGGAGAGAAGGAGTTTTGGTAACGGAGGGAAGTCTGAGGGCAGGCAGGGATCTGCTTCCCATTGCAAAAGGCAGCGGGAGGAGGTTGCTTTGCCTGAAGACAGGATTAGCTGGCACTTCAAGAGGAGGTGGCTGAGGAAAGTATTTGGTAGGAAAATTCGCATGCTTCAAGTGTGCACTGAAGTTTCAGGAACCATTTTCATATGCTTCTGAAATATTTCCTGCTAGACAAAGCCACAGAGAATCCCAACAGGGACCAGAAGAAGAGTCTGGTGCTGCCTCGTGTGGCATCTCTTCAAACAGCTCGGGACGCTCCCTAGGAAGGACTCGGAGGTTGCCAGAACAGGTATTTCTTGCTGCACTTTCTTCTCTGAGTAAGGAGACATCTTCATACACATTAATACACACAAGTATCTGGAGACCAGGCTGGCCCAGTAATAACCACATGCACAAGAAAGCCTGACGTGTAAAGAGCATGAAAGGACTTGCAAAACAGCGGTGGTGGTTTCTTACTCAGAGGCCACTGAACACTAAAAGGTAATAGGGCTGTGAATGCCAAAATAATTCACCAGTTGAGAGGAGAAAAACTTGAGTACTCTGAGGTGAACTTGCCCTCTGAAGGAGGATTGAAGAGCTGTGTAATAATAGGTGAGACTTAAAAAATTGTCTGTGGCCCCAGGAAGACGGTGCCTTGTGCCATAGGTGGGTCCTGAGAGGGCCTCACTGCTGGTCCAGAACTGTATTTAGAGCTTAAGCCATTGGGCTCATCTCAGGCACAACAGAAGGAGAGATGCTTCAAACGAGTTTCACAAGAAAAGCTGTCACAGACACTATCCATCATTTCACCATGGATGGGGCGTGATGGATTTTCATCCTTTCCTTTAGGGAGAGATGGGATCAAGGTGAACTTTGTTCTTGCTCTTAGACCTCAACAGACCTTAAATAGCACTGTCCTGCCATGAGATGTCCACGTTGTGCAACTCTCCCATTTTCTCCTGCCTTTTCTGAAGACTGAAACCATTCCAAAAGAGCATTTCCTGGGGAAAAGCTGCCATTCCTTATGGATTTAAGAGGGCTCATGAGTACATGTTCCCCCTGCCGCAACTGCTGAACCACTCAGCTGGGGGTCTGCTCAGCAGAACAGGCTTCGAAACATTTTTACAAGAGCGCTGGCAATAAAAGATACATGTCAGGAGAGCAGATAAAACACTTAAAAGGCGATTGGAGTTGAGTTTGGTTTGCACTGGAGTTTATTGCACTGGAAAGCAGCCACCTGTGGCTGGGTGAAAACTCTCTGGCTGCAGAAAAACTCAGGGTGCTCAAAGCCTGTTCTTCCTCCTCTTCCTCTGGTGCTGCAGGAAAAGAACCCAGAATCCCCATCTTGGGCTTGGTTTAGTTTTTTGGATGCAATTCCTTCCCCCTCCAATTTTTTTTGTTTCAGCTCAGGCAGTTGTGTGCCTGATAACTCAAAGCAAAATTATTTCACTCTGTTTCCAAGTAATTTATCTCCTGAAGATCAATTTTTCCTCATTTTCAATTAGGACTGAAGTAATTTTTAAAAGCAAATTTCAAATGCAAAGTTATTTAGAAATATTTTTTAATGTTTCAACTCTTTAAAAATGTTTTTATTTTGATAATTTGGGGGGTTTTTTTCCCAAAACTGTTTTATTATGGAAATTATCAGTGTAAGCTGTGTAGCATTGGAAAGAAGGCTGCTGTGGCTATGTGGCACAAATGACAGGAGGAGGAACAAGGAGGTTTTGGGGAGTCCTGTGCAAGAAGGGCCCGCTCAGTGTGGGGTTTCCCCTGCTCCTCCAGCCCACTGGCCCCAGATGGCTTTTTCCTCTCCCACAGGGGGTATGTGCTCACATGTACATGGTACATCACTTTGCTGCGTTCTCAGGGTGAGAAAGATTTATTTGTAGAAAGTGTATCTGAAATTTAGGACTGAATCCTATGTCCTGACCCCAGTGTCCTTTGGGCTGGGAGCAGAGGGGTCTCAGCATTCAATGGGGTTCCAGCACTCATGTAAAGATGCCTGTTTAAGGAGTCCCACCTAAAAGAAAATACACCTTTGCCATAGGGTCAGCTTTGCATCTCCTCATACACAGCCCAAAAAAGATGCTTTTTGTTGCTCTGATGCAGGTGTGAGTCCTTTTCCCCCAGACCATAGAGAAATAAGGCAAGATTTTGACATATGCAATACAATTTTGGCTATGAAAACATCTCCAGTGCAGGTTTCCTTGTGCTCTATTTGTCCTGAGAGACCAACCCAACCCAACTAATCCTGAAGGAAATTGAAATGGGCCATGTGCCCAGTGCCCCAGGAAATCTCCACGGTTGCCTGGCTGCTCCCATCAGACCATGGCAATCCCATAAAGGCTGGGTAATACACTAACACCATTCCCTCGGGCTCCAGCTCAGAAACACACTCAGGCACTTGTAAAACCTTAGGCCTGTACTGAAATCCCTGAGGTTTTATTCCCTTAAGCCATGTACGCTTTCTCCACGTGCTGAGCCAGGATGCTTGTGCACAGAGCAGGAAAATGTTCAACTTGCTGATAGCTCTGACACAGGATCAATACCTGAACAGAGCACCTCTCCTTGGACACTGGGATAGATCTCCTACATGGAAAAGAGTAGAGCAGGTTTGGCACTGACATGATCCCTCAGATAAAATCAGACCACAAACGGCTGCCCGGACAGATGTTACATTATTTATTAGAGCAGGCTACTGGTGTGAGGCTTGAGGCCAAGAAGGAGGGGGAGAAGATAGCAAAGAAGATAAAAACACAAAATCTGGGGCTTGAGAAAGAGGGAGCACAACGCATCTGTACAATTTATGCCTACATCAGACGTGTTTTTTATTAGTGTTTTCCTACTCCTTAGCAAAAGAAGGAGAGCCCTTCGTACATGGGGTTATGTAGATCTCCCCACTCAGAAGTGCTGGGACTCCTCAAGAGATTAGCAGGTCCCCAGGGACTGCTTGACCAGTACCCAAATTTGCCGAGCACTGAGTCACAAGCACTGGTGGGCAACTAGGGCCTTTCAGCTGAGTTTTCAGACCCAGTAGCAGGATGGGAGGCAAAAGGCATCCACAGGCAAATCCAAAGGCAGTGGTGAAGCTTCCTTCTGGATGCCTTGCTGACGCTGAGGTCACGGGAGCATCTTAGACCCCAGCCCAAACACACACACGTTGCCCCATGGGGACGCTGGAGGCAGCAGCCTGTCCTCCACAGCAGCAAGTCATGCCCAGCAAGCCCTGCTCATGGCACTGCCAGCTCTTAGCTTAGACACCCCACAACCAACTCCCAGATCCATCAGCTGTGGCAGAGGTGGTCCACAAGGGAAGGGTGAGAGGTGCCTTCAACACCAAGTTGCTGTGAAGTGACAGGTAGTGAAGCAATGGTGAAGTGACATCATTCTTGGACTTAATAATAATAATAATAAATATTAATAATATACTGTTGTTATAGCTGACAGAAGCATTCGAGCAGGGGCAACAAATTCTCCAGTTCAGCAGAGAATGTGCTGATTTTTCTTGAACAAACAGCAGCTGCTGCTGCTGCCTCCCTGCTGCCACTGCTGCTAGAGGGCTTGACTTTCTGTGCTGCAGCCTGGCTGAGAAGGTGCTGGGTGGGAACTGGGGGCTGCAGCGGCTGCTGCCTCCTCCCAGCAGCTCTGGGCGTGTGGCTGGGTGCTGGAGAAACCTCTGCCACCGAGGTGGGAGGCAAGGACAAAAGAACAGGAGCACAGGGGAAAAGCAGCACTGGGAGGTCTTGGTGTAGGGTTTCAAACAGTTTTGGAGTAGCTGGAAATAACCGGAGGGGCCTGTTTCTGAGCAACTTTGTGCAACTCTTTTCTTGCATCAATGCAAACCAGATTGGGTTGGAGCAGGAAAAGCTGGAGGAGGTGATGTGGAGCTGTGCTCTGCTTGCTGCCACTGAGGTGGGCTCAGGCAGGGGAGAAGCCTCGAGGGCTGATGAATGAATGAACCATCAGGGCCTGGAAACTGGGGCAATGTTTCAGGCACAAGGAGCAGCAGGAAAGAGAGGTGACCGTGGGCCTTGCTTTTTCTATCGACCCAGACAGCTGTCTGGACACCAGGAGCCTCAGCATAGCTAGTCAGGGCAAGTCTTGGCACAATGTGATTTTGTAGAGGGCTAAGCCAAAGTTTTGCTTCCCCCAGTGCTGCCAGCTCCTCTGGAGCACTGCCTTTAGTAGTGATGGGTTCTCTGCCTCTTTCCGTCAACCCCCAAACCTCCCTCAGACAATGTTTCTGGTGATTTCTTCAGGTCACATTTAATTTATCCCCATTCATTTCTTTTCATGCAACGGTTTTTTTACTCTCCTTCTTCTTCTACATGTTTTTATTTTCCCTGGTAAAGCCCCCGGTCCAAAAGGCCCTGGTGCCGTGGTCTAACCCTGCTGATGGCTGTCTGAAGGATGGTGTTTATGACATCAGCCCAAACACAGGGCTGTGTTCACCTGAATCATCAACCACCCAGGTCCCTAAAACTTGTCCCTGCCACCCTCCCTCTTCCTTGTTGCCATTACATCCACATCGCCTCCTCCTACATATGGTTATGAGCTGTGCCTGAGGTCTCACAGATCCCATGTCCCTTTGGGCATGCACAACTCACCTTCTGTGTGGCCAAAGGAATTATCCCTTCAGCTAAGACAGATCTGCTTAAGTCTCCTACCCTGCTGGATAAAAAAGCTGAGTGCTCTCAGCATGTAGGTATAGATGGCATTGCTACACACCCTGAACCCTTTTCTCACGGGTGTCACCCCCAAAAAATCACATGTAGAGATTGGAGGCATGTTTGAGAGTAGAAATGGCAGGAATCATGCACAGATGGCTTGGTAGGAACTGAAGGGGAGTAGGGATGGTGCAGCCTTGGACTGGTGGCATTCCAGCTGAGATCATCTGTTCCTCCATCCACCAAAGCAGAGCTTCCCCCAGCTCCCTTTCGTTCACCACGGGCTGGTCACCACCAACCAGCCGTGCAGGAATTGCACCCACCACACCCTTTAACCAGGGGGGGGATCCCTTTTATGTGCCAGAGGTTCTCTCCCTCCCTAGGTGCCTTCTCTCTGTGCCTGGAGTGGTGCCCAGGCAGCAGGAGCAGGTGGAGTCATGTCCAGGCACGATCAAAGAGCTCCAGCAGAGTTATCTCCGTGCTCACTGAGGACCAGACAAGCCCATTGCACAAACACAAATTTTGGAGCTTTAATTAGCCAAGCAGGGAAACGCTGCCCCACCTTTAAAGCAATCTGTGTATGTTTAAAGGGAAAAACAAAGGTTTTGAAATCAGAGATTCAGAAGGAGGAAGGAGAGAAGACTGAGCTCAAAGTCATCCCATTGCTCAGTGGCATCGATTTGAACCAAAAGTTTGTTTTTTAAAAAAAATTCCATCCCTATTGTCCCTCCTCTGAAAATCAGTCCTTGGGGGTGTCAGTGGTCACTTGCATTGGAGGGTCCAGCTTGCCAGAGCATTGGGAACTGCAGAGTGGGTAGGTAGGAGTGAAGCAACATCCCTCAGAGGAAAATTTCCTGGGTCCTGCTGGACCATTGCCTCCATCACCTCACAAGCTCTCGGCTCCCAGACATCTTGTACCAAAGCCATGACCAGCAAGCATTTTTTTTTTTTTTTTAATCAAGCATATGAGATAATAACTATATTATGATCTGCACCCAACAAGACACACATCTAAAACTGAAAGCTGCACTGCAGAGGGGCTCACGAGATCAAAAGTTTTTCTGCCTTCCTTGAAGCTGTGCTTGAAACAAACAACTCTTCTTTTCAAAGCCTGCATTTTATTCAGAGCTCAGTGAGAGCTGATGTCTTGCCTGTTTATTTTCAATTGCTAGTGGTTTGTCTGCAACCAAAATAAGTCTTTTCTTAATCCTTTCTTTGCAATATCACTTGAGGAATGGGAGCCATACGTGTCCCCACGCCAGACCCTCAGGGTGCTCCGGGCTCATCCTGCCCGGAACAGCCCTGAAGTCTTTCATGCATAGTCCCACACTGCATTTTGGAGATGTGCTTTGAGGTTTTACTGCTGCAATGTCTCAGTGCTGTTGCCAAGTGCTCACCACAGAATTTCCTCTGTTTGCAAGGCTCTGCCAGCAGTAGCCCAGCACTCGCTGTAACCTTGTACAGTTTGATTTTTAGCACCAAGTGCCATTTTAGGCAGAACCCATTAAAATCATTAGGTGTTACCATAAAAATCTCCATCTGCCATGTCACACGGTGAGTGACATTTCCTGACAGCATGTTTCAGCGCCACAGGACCTATTTTTAAAGCACTGATTTAAAGTTGTAATGAATATCAGGGATTAGCATGCTGCTGAAAACACTTCTGCCCCAAAACCCCCAAAGTTTTGGACTCTTTTATTCTACTTTTCTTAGGAGGGACTGTGACACCTTTAAAGATTTATTTGCTGGCATATACCCTCTGGCATGGTCCTCCTGCATTGAGCAGGGACACTTCTTGCCTAATTTCAGCAAGACACTGCAGAGGGTAGAACCCTCCAAGACTGTTATTAAGGCTCCATAGTTTTTTCACAGAGTGGTGAGTGGTCATAAAATTTAAAAATAACGCTACTGATGGCTCTGGCTGTGGGTTACCCCATCCCATATCAGACATCAGAGAAGCCACATGAGAGAGCTGTTGAAAACCAGCCTTTTAGGTACACTGAGCAGGTCACTCCTGTAAAGCATCTCAGATTCAGATTCACACAGCTACTCCGTTTTCTTTCCAAGATCAATAATAAAAATGATGGAGGATAAATAGAGAGGGGCTAAAACACCACTTCACCCAAGCATGCCGTGTTCCTTCACTGTTTCACTCCAGGCCCTTCTCTTGTGTTCTCCTCCTTCTCATTGTTTTTCTCCTTTTTCTTCATCTTCTTCTTCATTGTTAATACTACTACTGATTTCCATTTCAGATGCAAACCAAACTCCAGCCACACTGGAACCACAGCATGGCCTCTAAGTGCCCCGATGGAGTGGAGATGCGGTGCAGATGCAACAGGGGTGGGGAAAAGGAAAAAGGGAGCTTTCAGGATGCCCCACGCAGCAAATCTGCTGAAACAGGGATTTGGTGCATTTCAGCAGGACTCATTTTACATGAGGATATCGCAGGGGGAAGCAATAAAGGGAAGTTTCTTCCTCGTGCAAGGGAGCAGGGTGAGTCATGGAGCACTCACAACTTTCATCCAGACAGCTAAAAATGAGAGGAAGCTCTTTGTGTGGGTCCAAGCCCTGTCTAGACTCCATAGATGCTCACAAAAGGAGGATAACAGGCAAAAGAGGTGAAGGGACATGCTCCTCTCCCTGAAGCATCCCAGTAATTGAGCGGAGACTTTGCTAAGTCTCTGGCACCTCAAGGCTGCACCAGCACCTTGCACCGACCTGCCCTTGTGGGAGCAACACTCCTCTGGCAAAACCCAGCCTGCCTTTGCCTCCAGTCTCCACAGGGCACAGCCAGAAGAGTCTCTTGGTGGTGTGTTAAAGTGAGGTGACACCAAATAGCACCACTGGTGTGGCCCGGGGTGCTGTGCTGGAAGCAGCCCCCCAGGGAGGCACCAAGGTCCCCCCAGTTCCAGGGCAAGTGCTTGCAAGCCCAGCTCTCTGCACAAAGCTCAGCCCACAGCAGCCTCAGGCACCACAGCAAAAAGAAATGAAACTGATTCACGAGGGGGAGGGAAAAGAAATGAATCAGGCTTAAGAGTTCTAAACCCTTCTTTGACCATCATGTGCAAGTCTAACCTGTCCTGAAAAGCTTGCATGGGAGTCCCATCTGCCACAGGAGGTGCTGGGGAATGAGACCTAGGAACGGGGCGAAACCTGCTGCCTTTGCAATTTTGCCTAAAATCGAGGAAAATGTTGAGAGCAGCCTATTTAAAGTGGTGGAAAGACTGACCAAGACAGAGGCTGGGACAAGGGTGCCGTGGTGGCCCCCAACAAACCTGTCCCAGGCATGGAAGACAGCTTGGGGTAGAGGTAAGGTACTGTATATCCAGTACATATAAGAGTCTTGTCAACTAGGAAAATGAGAAAATCATGCTTTCCAATTTCATCAAAATGCACTTACTGCTGTCTCAGCAGATTCCTGTCACCCTCTGGCATGCAGAAAGTAATTAGTCCAGTCTGAAAGAAAAATCAAATGCATCTTTTGCTGTTTTGTAACATGACAGACATTTCTGCAGTTACCTGGCTTCAATTAGGCATCTCCATGAGAAGGTGCAGAAAATACCCAGCCTAAAAGGGATGAGCAGTCTTTGCCTTCAGTCATCACTGACTGGTGAGATTTGTCATGCCCTTAATAAAAACTTGAGAGCAGGCTCAGCCGCTTGCACGGGACTCCTACTTCTGATTCAAAACATGATGTAATTTAAATATTAATTGTTTTTCCTAGAAAAAACATTTGAGTGTGCATGCAAGGCTGTATATCTGTGCTGCCATAAGACTTCCTCTGTGTAAAACAAGCAGACCTTTTGACCCAAGGGACTTTGCTTCCTACAGAGGAAATCATGAGGGAGAAAAGTTCACTGGGATCAAAATAAGTCTTGGCACACGAACAGACTTCCACACACCTGCCTGTAAGCAAGAAGGGGGTGCACAGCCCCAGCAGCCCAGAACACATCTGATCCAGAAAGATAATTTCACCATGACTTCAGATTCACTCTGCTTCAAGGTTGTCTCCAAGCGGAAGAAAAGCCACCATGGCACTCCAGTTCAGTGTGGATCTCTAGCAAAGTCCCAATCCCAATGTAGCCCTGGTGCCTTTGAGCGCCAGCAGCTAATGAGAGTGGTGAGTGCTCTTGTCATTGGTTGGTTTTGGGATATTTTAGGGAAACTGCCTTGGTCCCTGCTGCCTTCAGCCAGCTCCAAGGCTTTGCTACCAGCAGGAGTTTCTGCCATGCTGGAGTTTGGTGCCTGGGTCAGCATTTCTGCATCATCCCTCTATCCATAGCTGGCAGATGGGTATCAAAGGGAAGATGTCCTGGGAAGGAAGAGGTTTGGGGAGGGGGAAACCAGGATGTGCTCCCGTCTCTTTCCCATCCTGCTGCTAACAGAGCAGAAAGCAAAAAGGCCATGGGGCACTGGCAAAGGAAGTAAGATTTTTTGTACTTGTTGCATTCCCGTTGCATTCCCTCTGCATTCCCATGATGGCTGGAAGTGGGTGGGCAGCAGAACACCACCACCTCTGGGGAGAGGAACATTCACTTGGCCCCCCAAAATGAGAGCAGTTACCCAGAATTTTGGGAAACAGAAGTAATGTGCAGGGTATCTGGCACTGGCAAGTGACTGGGGGCAGCGACTCGTGGCCGAGTAGTAGCAGAGCGCTGAGCAAAATGGGAAGGAGAGAGAGAACAGCCCCTTTACCAGCACTGGCTGCTACATTTCTCACTTTTGGAGCATGAAAGTTGAGCAGCTGCTGTTGCTGGGACTGCAGGAAAGTGCCTCTGGGCCACTTGGCATGAAGGGAGGGGAGCGGGTCCATCCCTGGGGAGTCCTGGAAGGAGCCTGGTTCTTCTTGTCGTTTTTATTTTGCTTCCTTTAAAGGCTGGGAAGAAAGAGGGAGGGAGGACCCGAGCAACGTGGTCTGAAAGAAAAAAAAAGGCAAGTTAAAGATGTGAAGTGTCTGGCAGAGACCCAAAGCACAAGAGCACAGAGACCGTGAGAAAAATGTAAGTTTGCTGTCCAACTGGATGGAAATCAGATGTCTCTTGGGACTTCACAGAACTTGTAAATGAATAAAGGAGCAGGCAGGAAAGGAAGGAAGATCCAGCCAGGCTGGAGAAGGCAAACCAGCAGGGCCTTGATCCCAATATGGTTAATATCCGTGAGACTTATTCCTACAGGCAGCAATGATTGTCCTATCACAGCATAAATCCTTCACTAACTGCTAAACCAGATCTCCTGAGAATGGAGGAGTGGAGACTTCAGGGCTTTGATGTTGTAAGTAGCTGAGGAAGTGGAGGGAGTCGTGAGGATGGGGAAGAGAGCCATTGCAAGCCTTGCTGGAAGCTACCACGGGCAGAGCCCAGCTGGTAAGGACAGCTGCTCCAGTGGCTCTAGGCAGCTTCCATTTCTGTTCCCAGTTCATCTAGGGGATGCTTGGATATGTGGTCTAGGAATGCCAGGGTATCTCCTGGGCATGGATGATCCAGAGGTCCAGAGTGGCAGAAGGAGGACAGAGGGGTGGCAGAAGAGGTGGGATACTCTGTGGCAGGATGGACACAGCTGCCTTTGGAGCTCAAGTGACTTTTGCTGTTTCATATGCAATCAGACCACGGGACACACTTTGAGACTAATGGAAGAAGCTGCCCATGCCCATGCCTTTATTACACACATGCACACCCAAATCCTTGAAATACCACCTGATCCAGCACCTCCTGCAGGACCTCCTGCTTGTACCCACCTGCTAAAAGGGGAAAGCCACGCAAGAAGCAGCAGGGACAACTAAAGAAGCTTTTGTGAGTTCTGTCTCAAGCATGCTAAATAGGGGAAGGCTTAGAGACTTCTGCTAGAAACTACCCACAGTTGCTCTTGGCTGAACACCTGGGTGGGACGTGCCTCTCCTGCACAGAGGCTGAAGGGGTCCACGATGACCCATTGCTGGACTGCCTGAGCAGGTCCAGGGCAGGCTCTGGTTCAAAGCACGGCGTTCAGAGTGTCCCTTTCCATGCACCATGCTCAGCCTGCCAGGCAGGGACAAAAGGCTGGTCCTTGCCATTTCCCAGCAACTCGCCTTGGGAAGCTCATTCCTGCTCGCCCTGGGCTGGCTGTCAGCACGGGCTGGGAATGGAGCCACCGCTGAGACCCGCAGCGCCCTTTCTGTGAGGAAACAAAGCCGTGCTCCTTGCACGGGAGCGCCCGGGGACTCGCCAGCAGCCAGCCCCGGCCCAGGGCACTGCTGCGTGAAGAGCTGCAAGTGCCCATAAATGCTGCTGCCCCAAAACTCTCCCCACCAGAGCCGGCTTTTGGGGCCAGGGCAGTGAGGTGCCAGCCCTCTGTTAGCGCAGTGCCCTCGGAGGCGTCATGGGAGGAGGCTTCCCCACGGGAGATTTCAACCCTGTTCAGTGAGATCCGCGGGGGACAGAGGGGTGAGGAGGCGCTTCGGGAGATGGGAACGTGCAGAAATGTTCGGAGAGGGAAAGCGAGCCCACAGCTGCGGCCGATGACGGCATTAAAGCACTGTGCAGCCTTAAGGAAAAAAAAACCCAACGAGCACCAAAACCCCCACAAAACCTCTATCTGAACATGCACAGAGCATCCTTGTGACCTGGCGGGACCTTTCCTGAGGATGTCTGGGCTCGGGGCTCCCTCTAGAGGGTTTTGCACAGCCAGCAAATGGCCACATCGTGGCCTTGGGAAGGGCACGGAAGGGACTCCAGGGCTCAGCCCTTCCTTCCCTGGGGTCCTGCTTTGCATGGGGTGGCCTTAAGAGCATCCCCAAATTGCCCTGAGCCAGCATGAGCATCTTCAGCTCTGCCAAGGGGCGTGGCAGGGGCAGACACTCAGTATATTTGCCAGGAAGTGTTTACATGCGTTATTTCAGGCAAGCAGGATCTGGGCAGATTTTGCTGGAAGTGATTTTGCGCTGTTGGTGCAGGCAGAGCTGAATGCAGCCTTGGAGACCCTGTTGAGGGGTTGGAATGATTCAGGGCCAAGCACCATATTTTGAGGTCAGAGCAGGACTGTAACCAGGAGCTGCATAAAGGCAACTGGCCCTCCCCTCTGGGTGAGGAAGGCAAGAGAGTTCAGAGCAGGGGCTGCCACCAGGAGACACGTCCCACCAGGAAGATCCCAGTTTCAGACACCAGGATGAATCCCTCATCAAAGCAGTGCTGCCGTGAAGGAGCAGCCTGGGAAGAAGACCCAGCCAGCAACCCATGGGGCAGCTCATCATGGGACAGGCTGCTCCTGGCCGGGGGTGTTAGCAGGGATTTGCCCTTATGGACTTGTCCTCGGACATCTGCAACTGCTCTGGCAACAAAAGGCATCTTCACTTTCTAATAAACCTGCTTGAGAGCCTTCTGAGATATTTTTGTCATAAAAGGTGATTGTAAAGCTTTATGTTTCCTTGCTAATAACTTAATTACAGCCCAGACTGCCCAAAGCAATGAGGCACTTCAAACACATCCATGAAAAAGGAAAGCCATGTTAACTCATCCTAGAGGTTTTAATTAGAGCAGCTGCAGGGGCAGGTAGGCAGGTGAGTGGCATCTCACAGCCTTTGCGAGGGGGTCTTGGGCCTCCACCTCTCAGGCCAAAGTCACAGACCAAGAGAGGTCACACAACAAAAAAGAGCACCCCGAAAGAGGGTTTTGGTGCTTTTGAGGTCTTCTAAGGCAAAACAGTTTGTGGCCCAAACACATGAATCTGTGAGGAACCTGAAATTCTCCCCAGGCCCTTTGAAAAGGGACTCTGCTCAGCTATGGCAACAACGCCCAGCTCAGCTATGCTCAGCTGTGAGGAAGACTTTTGGTTTTTTTGTCTGCATACAAGTCCCAGCTGCCCTGTTCCCTTCAGAAGGGACAGGAAAAAACTGGAAAAAGAAGCACCACGAGAAGCTGCACTCCCTTCTAATTTCCACTTTTTCTGGTGGTGAGACCAATATTCTCTGTGCAAACACCGGGAGAAGACAAGCAGGATCCTGCTCAGTGCCTACCTAGGGGTGCCAGCACCTACAGTTAAAGCCAGAAAGGGCTCTTGAAGGGGAAGTCATGTCTTACTAACTTAATATTCCCCACTGAAAGAGTGGTCAGGCACTGGAACAGGCTGCCCAGGGATCTGGTAGAATCACTGTCCCAGGAAGTGTTCAAAAAATGCATGATTAGGGACATGGTTTAGTGGTGGGCTTGGCAGTGCTGGGTTAATTGTTGGACTCGATGTTCTCACAGGTCCTTTCCAAAGCAAACAATTCTGTGATTCCATGATTCCGGGACACAGCTGGTCCCAGCCCGGTGTCCCCAGGCTGGCTGATGGTCCCCTCGCTAGCCTTCACTAGATGGTGCTCTACGCCCTCCCAAGAAATCCCTTTTACAGCCAGAGCCCGTTTCTCTTGTGCTGCATTTCCAGCTTCAGCCTAAGGTGGGAGGAGAACGCATGTTTTCCTATTCGGGTGATGTTCTCCACAGCGGCAAAGCAGGATAGGCAGTGCGGCTTGAAGAACTCCAGGCTGTGTTGAAATGCAGTGGGAAATGCATGGAGGAAGAGGAAGTTGTGCAGATGGAGCAAAAGGCACGATCATTTTTCCCTGCCAGGAAGGTCCTTGCTTGCCCTGATTTGCCCTCACAGAGGAATCACGTCCTGGCAGAGGATGTCCAAACTTTCCCTGACCAGGACTGAGCTGAAGGAGGACACTTTAGCCCTCTCCAATCATGTGGGCACACGGTTTGTGGGCAAATGCTTCCAGAAGCGTCCTGGGAGCTTCAGCGCCTGCGGACACAGCAAGAGACCACAGTGCTTGTGTCTCCTCCTTCACCCCTGCAAAAGCCAAGTGCCAGCCCCAGCCAGCCCTGCCCTCCCACGGGCTCAGGCAGGTTGTCCTATCGAATAAAATGCACCCTCAGCCAGAGGCTGTGGAGCTGCAGAGCTGAAGCACTGGGTGGGCTGAGTGACGGGTCTGCCCCTGTGGAGCACCAGACACACTCCAGCAGCCTCCTGGCATCGGCAGGGAGGATGCCTCTGTAGGACTCAGCAAACGAAGCTCTTAAGCAGAGCTTGTCAGCCAACAGATAAACACTTAGAGTTAAAAGTGTGTTTATCACCCTCTGATGGGGAATATGACGTGTTTATGTACAGCATGGAAGTGGAGAGGCTTTCTAACTGTGCAAGAGAGCTACCCGGGGACAGACGGGCTGCTTTGGTTGGAAAAAGGATTTTCAAGGTTGTCTTGCCTGGTTATCTCTGTGTTTTCTTTGCAAAGTGTGTGTGGGGGTCTCATCTTGAAGCCTCCGACCCATGGGTCAACCAATGGGTTTTTGCATTTGTTGCTCTTTTTGAAGCCTGTTCAACCCTCCATAGTGAAGACAGAAAACATTGGCCAAGAACAAGCCTTTCCTGAAATCCAGTTTTGCAGGACAAAACCCCCAGAGAGGCTTGTACTCTGATGCCTTCAGTGTACACAGCCTCTCCTTTGACAAGCTGTCAGGAGCTTTCAAGAGGATCTTTATTGCTCTACACACCCTGGTTGGGAAAGCTTGAGCAAAGGGATTGGCTTTGCAGGAGTCAGAAGCCAGGCCTCTTCTCAGATGTGGCATTTTGGGTACCGCCACCCTCTCCAAGTTCCTTAGTGTCTTTTCAGTGTAACAAAATAATCAGGCCCACCTTAAAGACACCTCACGCCAGATCACTGCTGCCCACAGGGAAATGGGATTGTTTTCACAGGGTTTCAGGGAGCTGTTTCTTCTGAAGTAACAGGTCCCCAATATTTCCTGGATTGGCCGCGTTCTCCATGCACTCCCTTAAAGCCTTGGCACTGTCCAGGCCTCTTAAAAAATAATTTCCTGGACATGCAGTGGAGAGACAAACAAAACTTGGGAACCACAGTCAGAATTTCAGGCTGTGATATCATTTAGCCTTGCCCAGCCACCAGGTTCAGCCCAGAGCAGATCCTGGGATCTGGTTCAGAGCATGAACAATGTCTGCTGGAGATGCTGCTTGCAGCAAGTGCCTTTCCAGAAGGTGAAGACTCAGCACTGCTTTGATTTGTGATCTATCAATGGTGAAAGACAGGAGATCCCATCATCTGAAAACAGCTGCCTTTCTGTCAGAAGAGGGAAAAGGTAAAAAAAGATCCTTGTTTCACCAGCTGAGTTGGAGTCATTTCTCTGACCATCTCCATGGAAGGCAGTGTTCTGGCAGCTGCTCCAGTCCTACCTGACACCAAGTGTATCTGCCTTTTGAGAGACATTTGAAGATCAAGAGGTTTACAGAGGGGTGTGAAGAGATGAGCAGTGAGGGAACAGCCTTTAGGAGGCTGCTGGGACCAGTGAGGATGCCCAAACCAACCCTTGCATAAGGCTTTTGAGAGGCTCAGCCACTTCTGCATCTGGACAGCATCAGTGGAAGAGGGTGAGAAATGGAAGCTCCTTTTCCCCCGTGGGCTTCTCTGATGGACTCATCAAAGGCAACATCGTGGGAAACCCCACAAGTGGATCTCATCCTAGAGATGCTCTAGGGCCTTCCTGGTGTGGACTCTCCTTATGCCAGCCCTAGGTCCCAGTGTTGCTGTGAGTTGTTTTCCTGCCCTCAGGCACTGGATAGCCCCATCACCCGGCTGAGCTCCTGAAGGTGTTGCCTGCCCATCCAGCAACACAACTGCAACCCCCGAGTAGGTGGGAGCAAAGCATTTCTAAACTCAACATTGGAGCTTTTGGGTAGGACTAAAGTTCATCTCTCAAGAGCTTGAGTTTCATGTAGCATGAGGGCTGGTGTAAGCCAGCCCCAGGACACCTCATGCTGCTCACTTCCTCCCATTTAACAGAATGAAACATATAAGGGTTCATTAATATTGGAAGAAAACCATCTCACTGCACCCTCATGCCAGTCGAAATCATCTCAGCTGACTGCAGCAAGCTCTCTGCACCCGTGAGTGGATGCCTACGTGCAGGTTGCCCTCAGCATCCAGGGAGCAGATTAAAACTCGGCCAGGCTTTAGCACAGGCTTTGTGGAGCAATGCTTCGGGCACACGCCCCAGGGCCTGGGCTGCAATTCCTGACTGCTTAAGAAGCTCAAAACTGTAATGCATCCACATCTCTGCTTGGTTTACACCCTCGGGGGAGGCCCCAGGACAGGTTTTCATGCAGAAAATGGGGTGGTGAGCAGGGCTGGCATCCCACACAGAGCCATGGACACAGCATCTGAGCGAGGTCACCAGCACAGCTCAGCAGCACAAAGGGCAGTATCATGGGCATTTTTGGGATGGCATTTTGCTTTGTTTCAGCTTCTGCCTACACAAACTGATAACATGCAACTGATACTGCACGCAAAAACTTGCTGCAGAGAAATCCATAAGCAGCCATGGCTGGCTCAGCAGGGTTTAGATTTGCTGCAGGGTCAGACAGCAGCTGCTGCCTGACATCAGTGTCCCCACTGCCACTGTAGGCTGGAGCAGCTCCAGCACTGGGGACACCTCAGTCTGGTAGCAGCCGTTCCCCTCCTGCTCAGCAGGAGCATCACGTTCCCCTCCTCCACACAGTGCCAGTGCTGGAAGAAAAGGGAAGAGGATCAGATGCTGCAGAAGTCCTGACCTCATTCCTACCATGTCTGCATATGTTTTGTGGTAATGCTGTGATAATTCTCAAATGCTTCCTTTACATTTTCCCAGCCAGGCATCATTGCCATCACTCCGTCTCCTTGTCTCTGCAGGAGTGTCCTCAAGGAACACCTTTGCATTTGGCTGAACAAGATGTTCTTGTCTGAGGAACCACAACAGGGTTTTTCCTGGTTTTCCATCTATCCTATTAAAGCACACTAGCAGCTTTCCTTCCAACTATTTTGAGTAGGATATATTCCTCTGGCTAGTGTTATATGGACAGTATGTCTGTCATTTCCCATCAGCTTTTGGTTAGGTGAGCTCAGAGCCCCAGGTTGGAGAGATGGTGTTCCTGATGGAGTGATAACATAAAGAGATGCGTAAGTACAGAGTCCCAAAGCAGATTGGGTGGTGTCTTCCCAAGGAGATGTCAGAAGCATCCAAACAGTGGCTTGGTGCATCAGGGTAGGAATGTGCCTGGCGTGACTGGTGTGTAGGGCCTGTCCTGGGTCTCAAAGAGCCATCAGCCAAAAATGCCTCATGCAACACCTCCACTTGCTCCAGCAGTGATGGAGGACACATGCAGCCCTAAGCCATGACATTGCCCTTGCTGTTGGTGTCAGGCACACAGTGGGTGTCTCCTCATGATTTCTGGTCTTCTCTAAAGGTGTCTGTGATGAGCTCCTGTCTGATGGGACTTTTCCTACCTAATACATTGCCGCCCCTGATGGGAACTTGCTCACGCCAAGGGTAGTAGGATTGGGCAGAAACATATTTGCAGGGGGAAAGGCACCCCCTAAACACGGGGAAACACAATGGATGTCCCAGGGGGTTGCATTTTGGCTCAGACCATAGCCCAAAACAAGAACAGCATGCAGGTGTTTTGTCCATGCTATTTTTAATGGGCTTGAGATGAAGCATTAGGACAAAGAAACCCAGACTCTGGCTCCCAAGCTGGTTTGACACAGTTCTAAGGTATCTTTGCTCAATCCCTGTGTTCCTCTCTCAGCCCTGAGACCATTTCACAGCAAAATATTCCTCTATTCTGTTCCTGTGAAATAGGTGGCAAAATATGTATTGCCACCAGGGGAAGCAATGGCGAGCACAAGCACAAACACAATTTTTTTTCTCTCTCTTGAATAAAAGTATGTCATGTGCCACTTATTTAAGAGAAATACTTTTCAGTAATATCCTTTTTTCTTTCAAGCTCATGTTTTTACTAGAACAGTATTGAGAGAAACCAAGTTCCCAGCTAATGTCACCGTCACTTCCAGCACTCCCTAATCAATCCCATCCTGAGCAGGCAACATCCCTTGCTGATTGATTAAACAGCACATTTTGCCAGTTTCTTGGGCAAAGGCCTTCAAGACCCTTGCTTCCCAAAGAGAAAGGAGAAAACACAGCATCCTGTTGTGACTATTTAAGGGTTTTGAGTCAAAGTTTCCAGTGGGGAATGCCCATGGAGCTATCACGTGGCCAATGCATGTTCTGAGTGGTGTCTCAGCTCTGCTGGGAGCAGGGTCAGGCTCTGGGGCTGCTCCAGCATTTTTTCCCATGTGTTCAGCCCATGCTGAGTCCTGCCCCAGCCTGTAACTCTTTGCTGAGATGCCTCTGACAGAGAGAGTGAGCTGATCTCCCGACACAGGGCTGTCCTGGCAGATAAAATAAATATTTAGCTGGAAAACATCTAACAGTTTTCAAAGAGCCCGGGATGGCCCAGCGTGTTTAGACTGCGTGCATAGCAAAGGGTGCTGCTGCCTTTAATCATCCTCGTATGTATTCCACGCTTTTATCTGGAGTTCTTCACAGTCCTCCACAGAGAGGTTTGTCTTGTTCACCTCTGCATAACAGATAAGGAAATGGAGGTGCAGCCAGCAAGAGCTGGGCTTGGGGTACTTGGGAAGCCACGTTTTCAGCCAGCTTTCTTTGTGTTTCCTCGCCAGGGCCAGCACTCCTCTGACAAGGTGTCATGAGAAGAGACAAAGCACCAGCGGGCATCTCATCCACATTTTCCTGCTGCTGGTGGTGGTGGTGGCCACTGTGGCTGGTGCCACTTGTGCCCGTATCTCAGCAACAGTCCCAGTATCCCACTGTGCCCCTTGCCCTTGGCTGCAGCTAGGAGATGGGCTTGCAGCTTGGCTCTCAATTGCAGATGAAAAGGAATGCTGCTTTCTGTTTTGCTGCTTTGCATTGTGGAGTAACGTCTCTTCTTTCCAGCAGGCTCAACTTTATTTATTTATTACTCCTTTTCACAGATGCTTTAATATAAAATAATTAGTCCTGAGGGTAGCATTAAGCCAAGAACAAATGAGGTTGTAACACATCTCCTCTGCCTGGGTGCTCTCTTTTTTGGGAGCCCAGCAGGAGAGGCTCCTGCCTGGACTCTGCCCGAGCTCTGAGGTCCAGGGAGTGCTGCCCAGAAAAAGCTGCTACTGGTGGGAGGTGCACAGGGAAGCTGCCTCGATCCCAGCGTCCTGTCAGATCTCACCATGTCTAAAGAGGAGCCAGCTGAGTCCTAAGGCAAGAAATGAACCATGGTTGTCTCTGGAAGCTGGACTTTAATGAGAGCCTGAGCCAGGGTCTTATAACCTCGTTTTTTAAAAAAATTCCTTTTGAGTTAACACATTTGCTTTCTCAGTTCAAATGCATATTTCCCTTGCCCCACAACTTCTCCCATATTACATTCTTTAGAACCAGATTTTCACAGAAACTTTTACTGAAAACAACAGTCTAACAGCCTCAGAAATATCCAGCCCAGCCAATAAATCCCTACTGAAAAATTGTGATAAACTGATGGGTCATCCTCAGATGGAGGCTGCCTGAGCAGGAGCTGGACCCAGACTGGGGAAGGAGCATCCCCGAGCATCCCCAGACATAGCACTGAGGCTGTCTGGTCAGTGGTGTTTTACAGATCACCCTGCTTTTCCCTATTTCCCCATTTAGCCACAGAGGGAATCTCTTCAGAGGATGAGAAGTGTAAACCCAATTTTTGGATCAGAAAGCAAAGTACCCCTTTGCGTCCTGGGAACCTTTTCATGCCTGGCTTTGCCAACCTCATCCATCTTCCAGCCCCATGGGGAGGTGAGGGAGTCATGGGGACTTGGGTCACATTCCAGGCTGGGCTACAAGGCACACGAACCTTTTCAAAACCACCTTTTCAGAAATTAAACTAATTTTTCTGGCCTTGGGTTCTTAAGGCCACCAGCTTTCCAAGAAATTTTAAATCCTGTAAAATTCACCCAAATCCCATAATTGCCCGTGGAAACAAAGGCCTCACTGATTATTTTTTGCTAAAAGGTTGGCAGGCTTCCAGCTTTATGAAATGCAGCTCTGCCGAAAGAAAAATCTTTTGTGGGCAAAATCGTGTACCGGTGGTTTTAGAAAGACAAGTGAAAATAAGGCGTTTCAGGAAAGAAAAAAGCCTTTAAAAATAGTCTTGAAGCTATCTTTATCCCCAAGTCTGGAAGAGGAAGGGTCACACTTATTTTTCATCTTCTTTCCCCCACGCCCACTGAAAGAAAAAGGGGCAGGTGGGTTATTTTTAGGCTCCTGTTCCTGCTGCAGATGCAAGAAAAGCCATTTTTCCCAAAGCTGGCTGGGGCCTTGTGTGCTGGAACAGCTGTGGGAACCACTGTCTGCACCAGCTATAGGAAAATAGGGCTTGGAGAGGGTTTTGGGGACCAGGAAATTATTTGTGGGTGGCCAAATAAGGGTTGGAGTAGCTCAGCCTCATCATTTCAGGGCAGTCATCAGGGGCTTTCTCACAGGGAAGTCTGCAATGATTAAATGGGTGCTGCTGCAGCACCTCATCAGAAAAGGGCCTTTAAGTCTCTCCTCGCAGCTGTTTTTGGAGTGGTGAGAGCAAGAGGAAGAGCAGCACCCAGCCCTGTGCCACCACATCAAGGTTCCCATGGGGAAGGGGCTCCCACTCCTCCTCTCCTGAGCTGCTCCTCAGCTCTGGGGAGCATGGATGGGCACGGAGGCATCTCACTCCCTGATGCCATTGCTCTTCCCAAGCCCTTAGTAATCTCCCGGGAGTGCAAGGACCAGAACTGCACAGGCCCTCAAGAGGTGGGTGCACAGCAGCTTTAGAGAGGCAGGAGGGTGTTCTAAGTTCTCCTCCTTTCCAAACATTCCTGATACAGGGTTTACCTCTACTGCTGCCAGAAGTGGAAATGTCTGAGTGAGAATGGCTGCCAATGCCCAGGCTCTTGTGCCCAAGTGGCAGGGGCCAGGTGAGAGCGTGTCACTTGCAAGGTGAAGCACAGCACCCTTTGGTACATCCCTGCAATGACTTCTGTCCTCTTTCAGTGCCATGAGAGCTTTTTGCAATTCCCCAGTCTGCCTTCTCCTTTAGCATCCTAAATAACTGTCCATGAAACAATCCCGTAGCTTTTAGTGACCACCTTATCCAGCCCATGACACATGGCACCAGCAACCTCCCTTCCTGGAGAAACACCCCCTGCATCCCAGCTTTAATCACCAGTGGGAGGACTTTGACTTTTGTGACAGCTTTTGTGCCTCTGTAGAAGCCAGTGGCAATATGAGACAGTTCACCCTTGCCTGTGCTTTTTGAGTCCTTCAGAGAACTCAGAGAGATTTGTGAAACATGACTTCCCTCTGCAGAAGACCTGTCAACTCTCCCCAGCTAATTAATTGCAGTCTTTGATATAATTTCTGGTCCTTTGGCCAACACAGACATGAGGTACAGACACCAAGAAACCTCCTGAAGGCATTTTTTAATGTCCTGTGGAAAAGCAGTGCAGCTGCCCTGGTCCAGGAGCTGTTTGCAGTGCTCTTCCTTGGGAGGATGCAAAACCTTCCTGTGCATTAGCTGCTGCACAATCTCACAGCAGCTTCTCACCTTGCCTGGACCTCTTAATCCCCACGCCAGTGGATTTAATACCACTGTATTAAAGAAGGCAGCTTACGGAGAGGCTGCTGGGAATTTATTAGCTGGGCTCTTGGGAGGCAGAGCTTATAAAATAGAAACTTAGTGAACAGCGTGCTGGACAAAGGAGTTTAAATCATGCATAGCAATCTACATCCTCCAACTCTTCATGTCTAAGGCTGATGATCAGTGGAAGCAGCTACATGCATGAGATCCCAGCAAGGGACCAGAGTCACTCTGGAACCCTGGGCATGAATGAGGTGGGAGCCAGGGCAGTTGCTTTAGATGATTTACAGAGTTAGTGGCAGAGGGGTAGAATTAACTGATTTATTTGAAAATTTTAAAAAACACACCAGAATGATGAGAGGAATTGCATTACACTGCTTTTGGTTTTTAGCTAAATGTAAACAATAGCACACATTATTTTAGTATTTAGCTTTGTTAATAGTGCAAGATGCTCAACATTTGAAAGCACCTGCCCTGTAGAAAGACTTTCCAGACACCTGCGAGGCACCACCAACTCTCAATTAGGCACAGGAAGGAGAGGCAGTGGTCCAGCAATTCAGTCAATACAGTTTTAGGCTTCCTAATCCCAACTCAGAAATGGTGAAGCCACATGAGAAAGCACTGATCCAGGATGAACTCGTTCTACCGGTCAATTTTTCTTTTTTTTTTTTTTTAAACAGGCTTCCTTTGAAGCATCAGACTTCACCCCAGATCAGGTACCAGCTCATCTGTACATATGACCTCCTTCCAGAGTAGCCACAAACCATCTCCGAGCATGAGACATCCAGCCAGCCCAAGCTGTGCACAGCTCAGAGAAAGGCAACACATTTGTGTCAGAAATCTTCAGTCACTCCTCCTCCCTCCCCTGAATATCAAACATCAGAGCTGACACTGCAAAGGTAGGTATCAAGGTGTACTATCTGTTTCTGCCATGCTGAAGAGAAGCAGGAGAAGGAGCAGTGGCTGCCTGCAGGAGGTCTGCTGACAGCACCAGGGCTTGAGGAGGCTCAGCCCCGATGGCCAAGGGAATGACAGACCACCCACTGCTCCCCTGGAATCCCAGGGACAGTTCACTTGGATCTGCACTTCAAGGAAATTGAGCTACCAAGGCAAGGACAAGAACAACTGTGTGTGCAAGCCTGCTGAGTGCCTGTTGGCAGCCTCCTTGCACTGGCAGGAGAAGAGAGCCACAGCCCAGGCATCACAAAGGTGCACAGGGCTGCTCAGGACCTTTTCCTGAACTTTTCCAGAGTAAAACCAAAGGAATTCAAGACAGGGTTGTGAGTAGCTGATCTGAGAGAACGTGGGAGCAAGACAGGTTTGCAGACACAAGAGGTCTGCCTTTGGAATGGAGAATAAGAGAGAGGAGCACAAGGCAATTGATACAGGAAGGAAGGACCAGCAGATGCCCAATTCTTTTTTCTCCCTTTCAGATGTCTGCCACAAGGTGCCAGAGGTCTCAGGCCACTGTG
Organism: Orthonyx spaldingii; assembly: GCA_013397795.1. Lineage (NCBI taxonomy): Eukaryota > Metazoa > Chordata > Aves > Passeriformes > Orthonychidae > Orthonyx > Orthonyx spaldingii. The sequence goes on along the minus strand of VZTJ01000994.1, from coordinate 203,097 downwards.
CCTGATGGACCTGGGGTTTCTGATGCTTCCAGTGGTCTCTTCCAGTGTCTCCATGTGACTAGTCCCAGGCGAACAGCAAAGATCAAGCATGTCAGTGCCAGCAGAACAACTGGGGAGAAAACACAGAAGCACGTTAGAGCATAAAAAAGAAGACAGTGCCTCTTGTCATACTCTAGCTCCCAGAAGAGTGGGTGTTCTGGGAAAGAGAAAAAAAACCCCACAAATAATAGCCTGTATAGGATCCATTACCCCCAGAGCTGCATCTCTCAGAGTTTTACTGCTATACAGTCAAACTCACCAATGCTTCCAGGTCAAGGCATGTCTAAAAAGGGGGAAGCTTCCTGGACACAGAAATTAAAATACATTACATTAACAAAATACTCCAAGAATAGTGGAACTATATAAAGAAACATGTACTAGTTTGGGAAAAGCACATTCTTGTCCTACCAGCCAAACAAGCTGAACCACTAAGAATGAAGTTTTGCTGGTAGAAACCATGTACCTACTGCAGGAACAGAGCTGCCTGCCAGACACCACGCACACCTCACATTCCTGGTGGGCACAACCATCAGGAGATGAGCCTCCAGTGCCCCCATGCCTGTGGCAGACAAGCTTTGCCAAGTCCTGCTGGGTGCTTTCAGACATGGCCAGGCTCCAGCTGCACTTACAGCAAAGGCAACTGTACTGGAGCGGCTCCAGTGGTGGTGCCAGTCCAGAATTTAGCTTTAGCCACTGCTGTGTGGCAGTGGGAAGGCTGAAGGGTGGGAACCTGCTCCCTTCTGCTGACCCCGTGGTGGGAATAGGCATCTCAAACGGCTCCAGCAGGATTCAGAGTTCACACAGCTCAGTCCCTTTCATGCCAGCATAAAACTGCTCATAATGGTACAGCTTCTGCCAGACTGTGATTGTACAGAATTTGGACAGCTTAAGCCCTTTTACCACGGATGACTACACTCAACTCTGCTACAGTGGCTGGCAGCAACCAGATAATCCCAGGAAAACTTGTTAAGGCTAGCCTGAGCTCTGCATACGAGAGGAGCATGTGCAAGGGTTTGGACTGTGAAGCCCTCCGTGGGTCAGAAGCTTCTGCACTGCTCCTATACGCCCAAAAATACAGAGCAAATGGAAGTCCACAGCCTTCATCCCAGCCCTGCTTTTCCTTTGGCCTGCCCTACATGAGATGGAACTGCTGGAGAAGCCAAGCAGCTGCTGGAGGATTGCGGGACAAACCCATTGCACTGGGAAGGGAACTTGAGACAACACAAGGTTTGGATTCAGCCCCGAGGCTCATGGGCAATGATTTCTGCTCTACTCCTTCCTTAGCAAAATGAACACCTTCAAGTACGTCCCTAGTTCTGCTTCTAACAAATAATGCTTTTCAAGTGGCAAGTCCATCTGCCCTTAGTACAGAGGAAGGATGTGAAGTATTTACTGGCCATATTTTACAGGAGTTAGCCCAAAAGATTCACCTATAAAAACGTCATTGGTCAGTGTGGATGAAAACGAGCTGTTCCTGCACGCGCTGCCAGTCAGAGCTGCTATGACCACTGGGTAGACTGTGAGGTTATAGCGGACATACTTGTCAAGAAAGTAGTTTTCTAGATAAAACCTGTGAAGAAAAAGAGTGACCAAAGTAAGAATTTTCTCTGTATTTTTTTTCCATTCCCTAAGAAAGGAATTAGACAGAGAATGGGGGTTTTGTGGGCTGGTTTGGACAAGAGTCCAAAACTTTTCATTTACCATTATTCAAAAAATTCACAAATAATTTATTTAAGGTAGGTTTGGTGAAAAATAAAGCCCTGTTTCATATGGTTTCTGTATCACACCCTCACCTGTAAACCTAAGGCAGGTTGGACTCATGCAAGTCACAAAAATATGTTCCTGGGCCACAATATGTGCTTATTGACATTGCTGAGGTCAGGGAAGAAAAGCTCTGCCCATACTCCCAGTTCATACACCTGCAATGAATTATAACAGAGGCCTTTGTAGTCAGTGCTGGGAGAGGGACAAGTGATGAGTGAATTGGAACCACTGGTGAGAGGTGGAAGGGATTTTTGAGGCTTGGTGGGGACCCATGAGGTTGCTTACCATATCACCAGGCCGAGAGCCAGGATGCTCAGGGAAGCAGTGGTTGCTTTCTCATCGGGCACGTTCCACTTGTAGATCAGCACGACGGTGAAGCTCAGCAGCGTGGCGATGCTGGTCCATGTCACATACAGTGCCAGCCCGTTCTGGACCTGCCACACAGCACAGCAAGAGGACAAGAGTGACACACAGGCAGTCTCTGTCTTTGGTGACCCGTAGGCCCCAGTGCAGCCAAGCCAGCCTTCTGGACCTAGCTGGAGGAAAGGTCCCTCAGCACGGAGAAAAGGTGAAGCCTTGGAGTCCCGAGGGGCTCCAGAGATCCAGCCCACCTGTGTGTTATACTGGTGTTTGAGGAAGTGCAAAGAACAGAGCCCACTCCCAGTTTGTGACAAGAGATGTAGAGGCATTTCCAGAAGGGTTGGTAGGAACTTTTCTATGCAGGGCAGAAATCTTTCCTTAGCTATGTTCTGCCACTGCATCTTTCACTCTTGATACCTCCAGCATTGATAGAGGTTGGAGGTTTTTTTGCCATTTACCCACAGCACAGCTTCTCAAAAGCCACCTACCAGAATGCGGATGAGCCAGAGCTCAGCTTTGTGACCCTTCACAAACCACGAGGAATGGATGCTCAAGGCTCGGTGGGAAACAAAGAGGGAGGCACACGTGGTAAGGGAGAGGACTGCCAGGAACACCAGCGCTGGAAGGAGGTATCTAGGACAAAGAACATGTACACACACAATAGACATGACATTTTTCTCAGTGGTGTCACAATGCCCTAATTTGTAGCTTTAGTGTTTGGCCTTTACTGGCTTTAAGTTGATCAGCCTTTAATAAAGGTAATCACTACATGTAGCCCTCATTTTGGCATATTGCTGTTGCTGTTTTATTCTGTTAACCATGAAGTTGTTTTCCAGACTGTGAGTGATTTCTTCACCTCCTGACAGTGGGGCTCTCATAAAGCCCTTAATGTAGCCATCATTATGGAAGCAATCCAAGGCAAGGAGCTTAACTGCATTAATGAAGAGAGGCACAGCTCCTGTCTTACCTGTGGAGGTAAAAATGTTGAAGAACAGCAGCTTTGAGGAGATCTTAAACATCAGTGACCAATCTGTCACATGGGCAAGATGGCAACATAATGCAAAACCCCCAAACTTTTATGAAAGCTGAATTTTTTCAAAGCCTGGCATAGAGTTTTATAGGTGTGATTAAGTGTTCAAATATAGAGGGGGGGAAAAAACATAGAGAAAAAAAAACATAGAGGAAAGAAAAGGTACTGGGGCAGTCCCAACAAGAGCATTAGAAAGTATTTGTAACAAAAGGCAACTTACTCTCGATCCCACAGAAAGAGCCATCCAACATTGAGGCCATTATTCAGACACCATGCCACATAAAAATGTATTGGCAGCAAGTCTGGCTTTATGAAGACATATCCAAGTTCATTCCTGCCAGGAAAAGGTGGGTATGGAAAAAGGAAAACAATGCCTAAATTGTCCAAACAAACCTTTCTGGCCTCATTTTCCTTATATTAAGCGGGACTTTATATTGGAGTTAAACATTTTTGTTTAAATCAAACTATTTCTCCTGTCTATTGTTCTCTGATACAATATAGAAATGACTGTGGCTTTCCCTATCAGGCAGTTATTGATCTATCTCATAGCCCCAGGAAAAATTTCAAGTCCAGTTCAACAAACCAAGAGACTCCCCAGTGTTGGTTGTTTGATCTCTAATAGAAAGTAAATTCACAGTATTAGCTCCATAATTCATTAATTTTGCCCCTGTGGATTCTCAGCCTCCAGCAGTGAGTAAGTGCAGGTACTGGGTAAATCTGTCAGGTCCCCTGGATTGCTGGAAATGAGGCCTCACAGAGGAGTTTACACACTTTGATACCTGACCACACATTAGAGCAGATCACGTACACCTCCAAACTGCTTCCCAGCTTTGGATGCTGAACCTAAGAGATGCTCCAGCCGCAGAGCTTCAACGTGTCAAGTCAAGATAAATGGCAACGGGTTTGCTCTTATTAGAAACCCCTGAAATGGGGGTAAGGGACTGAGCTATTCCGAAAGGGAAGAGTCACTGTCCCTTCTCATTTATACTGTAAAGAGTAAATAGGGACAATACCTTCGACAGATCCCTGACAAGCTGTAGAGAAGCCAGGCAAGCTGCCAGGCGTAGATGACATTCCAGATGAGGAAAGTCCAGCCAGCTGGTGTGAAATTGGTGCTGTACTTGGCCGAGATGTTTCCAGGGGTTGTCCTGAACAGACCTGCGGTGGTGAATGTTATTGCAGGCAAAAGTGTTATTACATCCCGAGAATGGAGAAACACTGCTGATTTTGCTCAACCTTCAGTCTTCCTCCCTACCTCAGTGGGTTCAAGGATGATGAGAGCACACCCTTGGTGCAAACCAACCACGTGCTGCAGTTGGTTTAGACACCCATTATGGGTTCACTATCCCTTACTGGGAACACTGGGCACCTTCCCTCTTACCCAGAACCAGAAAAGCCGGCTGTCTGTGAAATCCAGAGGAAAGCACAATGGCAATTCCTGGCAGATTCAGCTGGGTAGTGTTCAAAGGCAGCACCACTGTCGTCTATAAACCCTCAGCAGCAGCCTGAACATCTTCCACCAGGGATATAAGGGTATGCAACTACTGCCTTACAACCACCACTAGGTGCAGGTTCACTGGGGACATTTACTTGGATTTCAAGGGACTGGACAGGGTTCAGGCATCTGGCTGTAACACCTGGTAGGATGCACCAGCTGCTTCCACCTTTCACAGAACAAGGTGTATTTGGAGAGTTGATGAGGTAACAAACAGATCTATCCTCTCTTAGCCACCTCATATCATTCCATGATATAAAGCATGAAACCCACCTCTGAACGAAGAAAATTTGCTTGCATTACCTTTGAAAGTCCCAGTGGCATTTCCAGCATTCATTATCACCATGACCGTGAAAGTAGCCAGAGACAGAAACATCACCAAAACCTTCAACTTATGTAGAGCACCCATCTTGCTCTGAAACACATTAGAGATACTGTTGGCTTATCCTAAAGGGTGCCTGGATTTGTTCCACATCCCAGAAAATGTTTTAGAAATAATGTTGTAAATTCACAGATTTTAACTGCCAACTTGTATTTGTGGAGTTTTCATTACAACTAAAGAGGCCTTGCATGTGCTAGGAGCATCTCCACTCGAGGAGACCTCGTGAGGTTGCAGAATGGAAATGGGAAGCTTTGGGAGAGCTGCCTGCTCTGCCACCCTCCATCCCTTACTGGCACAGTGCAAGAGCCGTAGCTTAGGTTTGCCTAAAAAGGCGTAAATAATTAGCCCACAAAATTAGTTTATCTGGAATCATTACTGCAGTTTTACTGAAGCAAACAGGCCTATCAATATTGCCCACTCTAGGAAGCAAATACGGAAATGTTCAAGTCTTCACTTTGCAGCCAAGTGCCTTTTAGTTCAACATAACTTCTCACATTTACCTCTCTAATCCTATACCTCTGACAAATTAACTTCCTTTCATGGTGGTATTACCTCCTCATCTACTGGCTGCAAATAAGCTTTAAATGCTTTAGCACATCTCAAGAACTTTATAGACTATAAAATCCACATTCTACAATTTTCAAGGTTAGTAAGTAGTGACTTGAGCTTTCCCAAGTAATTTTCATCAGTCCACCATTTATTCTATCCCAGAAAAGTTCAGTGCCACCTCTAAGAGTGCACCCGCCTATAGGCAACAGCTTTATTTCTCCTCACAGCTCAGCACTAGAGCTGCTTTCTCTGTACAGTGGCACTTCAATGCTTTCCAGCGTTGGCAGGAGTAACAACTGAGTTGTTTCACGTTGTTCAGTCTTGAACAATAAATACCAGTTCCCACTTCAGTGGATTGTTTTATAGTTCCAGGCTTTGTTCACAGAACGCACTGCATCCAGACACGTCACAAGGAAGTGGGAAGGGAAATTCTGTTTTCTGCGAATCCATACATGATTTACCCTCTTCAGTTCTATCTTAACAGAAAAAATTCCCTTTTAAAAAATAAAAATTAAAATCCTACATAGAAGAACGCAAGACATGAAATCTCAACTAGATTTATGTGAGTCAAATCACAGAACAATGTTTTGTCTTCAACAGATACACTGGATTAGCAAATTCTGAAAAGAAAAATCCACTTGTACTATTAGAGATATCAGGAAATAACTGACATGCAGATTTCTGAAAGCCATGATAACATAGGAGAAAAATACCACTCTACACAGTCAGATCAAGGAAAGAATATAAGAATAAGACATTTGGCCTCTCCAAACCAGTACGCAGGACTAGATAGTCCTGTGATCTCCCTGTCAGGCCAAATCTCTGTCCTCCCATAGTCCTGCAGTTGACTTCAGCATCACATTTCTTTTTCATTAGCATATTTGGAAGAACCTTGATTGCACGGCTTCAGAGAAACCCACGTTTGCTTACGGAAGTCTAGAAGGAAAGCCTTATTAAACAGGTCAATAATTTCACTATTGTCTCTCACCTCCTGCCTCCCTCTAACTTATTGCTTGCAACAAACCTCTGCCACATTTCCTGCCTGCAGACTGCAGTCACAAACACCCATTAAAAGAATCAGAAATATTACTCACAGGGATCCACACAGGCTCTTTGGCAGCGTTTTACAGCTGTGGTTCAGCTACAAGCAGCACTGGGGAGTCTCCGCTGCCTAAACTTATCTAAAGAGATTTCATACAACTCTCAGCAGGTTAATAATCACGTATTATTAAAAGAAAAATGAAAAGTCACAGCAGTTAGACATGCTTTCTGTCTGTGTGCTGCTGCAGCCTCCAATTGGCTAAAGCCTCCCAAAAACAAGGACTTATGCAAGAGAAATGTGATTACTTAACCAAAGCCTTTTATAACAGCCAGACATTTCGTATAACATTGCATGCTCCCAACTTGTTGGCAGACAGAAGCTAATGAGTGCTCTGGGCTCTTGCCTGTTTTGTCCTTCCCCATCCCTGCCAGGAGGAGAGAAATTGAACACTTAATGCAAAATATTGCATCTCAAAATCTTAGCACTTCTGAGTGGCAGATGCTGGCAGAGGATGCTGGAGAAACAGTGTGGATTTGGGGTTTGGGAAAGATGGAGATAAAAACGGTTTGAGTTGGAAGGGAGCTGAAAGATCATGTGGCTCCAACAACCCCTCTGCTGTGGGCAGGGGCACCTTCCACTGGACCAGGTAGCTCAAAGCCCCATCCAGCTTGGCCTTGAACATTTCCAGGGATGAACACACAGATGTAATACAAAGAACCACAGAAAAGTTTAGGTTGGAAAAGACCTCTAAGATCCAGTCTAACCATCAGCAACATAGATCCATAGTCTGTATCCTGTGAGCAGCTACAGATCTTCCTATGGCGCCAGATGGAGACTGGTTCATGAGTAAATTTTTGTTCTTTGATATAGAAAAGGCTCCTGTCCCCCAGTGCAAGCCCATCCCACAGAAGCAGTGCAAGCCATGCAAGCTGATCAGTCTCCGCCTGCATCTCTGTCTGCTACAGAACCAGAGTCTCACCACATGCGCTCCTTTCATTTTATATCTCTGCTTGTTTCCACTCAAATTTAAACTTTTACAGCCCATTTAAAATATTGTTCAGCATCAAAATGTTATTTACCTTGTGCAGCCACAGTGCTTACCAAGCAGACAGTCTGGCTGGGAACTGCCCCATGCCAAAAATAAAGGCAGTGAATTAACTAGCACTTACCCTCACCCATTGGAAACAACATCATGGGACTGGGAATTAACCCAGCTGGAGCTTCCTTGGCCATTGAGATAGGGGTGAAAAGCCTGCATGAACATGGATTTGCTAGCCATGGGAAGGGCAAGGCATCCAGCCAGCACCGTTGTCTATTTATCAGTGTAGGTGTGAGGTCCACCCTTTGAAGGCATCCTGAGGTCCACCCTTCGGAGGTATTCTGATGTGGAAACCAGTAGTTTAGGTATGATTATTTCTTATTAGCCAGACAACATGTTGTGCTCTACACATGGATCAAAAACAAGAGCTGTTTGAACTGCTTGTGCACAGCCTGTTCCATGAAGAAGACAAAGGCCTGAGCTCACAGCACGGTGGCAGTTGCATTTTTTATAATTTTTTCACTTTGTGAATCCCCCAGACATGTACACAGTGACTCTGCCCATGTCCTAGAAACTGCCTTCATGTTACAAGTCTATATGCACTTGTTGCAGCAAGCATGTGCTGAAATACAAGCAGAACCATTACAAACGCTGTATGGCCTCTCCTCCTCGTAGATTAAAATCTACAGTGCACCTTTTTCCACACTGGACCATGTCTTATTTATGGCCCTCTTATATATATCTAATGTGTATAGGTGCATATATGTCTTTACTTATCAGATAGTCCAAGTGACCTCAGCAGGATGTCAGACATTACATTTTCATCCAACAAATGAATAGGTGGCCTGAAATTCTTCACTGAATCTAGGCCACTTTATGATATATGTGTCTGTTAGGCACAGCTGGTCAGCCAGGTCCATGCTGGTCCACCTAAATCTAGGGAAAGTTCTCCATGCAGGAAACATTGGACAAGTGGAAGAACCAAAACACACCCACACCCACACACCTTGCTGTCCCATGTTCTTGCTGGTTATTCCATAATGCATCTCTTGTTGCAATGAGACTCCTGGAAGCAATGCCACCACTGTGATGGCCATGTCTTCAGGCCACACTCAGTAATCCAGGCAGAAACTTAAAGCCCACAATCTGGGTTTCAGAAGGTTTTGGGGTTTTTTTCAGAATAAATCACAACACAGGCCTTGGATAACATATTCAAAATTATTTTATCATACAGCTCTACAAAAATCCCCTCAGGTACATTTTTAAAGTACAGAGAAATGTACTTAGTGCCTATAAAGTTATTAAAATTGAACAGCTCTTGCTTCACTAGGCTGTACAGCATTCCCAAAAGCAGGAATGCTCAGGACAGCTATAGTTTTAAGATATCAGAGTCAAACTCAAAGGAAGCCGTTACAGGAAGGCCCTACCTTTCTATAGTGTATCTTCTCTGAAAGAACTTTTAGGCTTATTTCTTCAACATGTGTTTGAATATCTTCACTGGCCTGTTGAGGAAATAAAATTATATTGTCAGAGAAGCGGCAAATGCAGTTGCATTAATTTCAGACAAGAAATGGCTGCTAATGTTTGTATGCACAAAGCAAAGCATGATACAATCCACATTCACAAAAGGATGTGTCTTGAAATCCAGACATGCTGCAGCAGCTCTGAATGAAATCCCTGGAACCAATTCCATGACACAGACAGTGGTCAGTATTTTTCAAGACAAGTTGCTTTGAGTCAAATATAAGTTTATATTCAACTGACTCGTGCTAGAGAAAAACAGTTTCCAACTAACAGTTATTTTACCCTCAGGGTCGTTTTCCACTGATGAACAGAGGAAAATACATGCTCCTCCTGTACTACCAAAAATCTTTAAAGGGTCTATCTTTAGACTCTTTAGAGCCCTCATTTGTTTTAACAAAGGAAGAAAACAAATAGGAAAATAGCTGCTTTTCAAGAAGGAGAGATCTACCATGCCCATCCCTCCCCATGCATGCTCCCTGCAGCACCACAGTGTGCTCCACCAGCATCAGTGCACCTCAGACACCAGCTCACACACCAGAGCAGGCTGGCTGCACTGGGGCCACTGCTCCACTGTCACTCTCCATGCGCTGGAAAGCCATGTAAGCATTTGCAGGGTGATGAGCTAGCATGAGCAGACTTTGTGCTGGTATTAATGCCCTGCTGACAAGAGGAAGATCCTAAATTTTTAAAAAACCCTCAACATGAATCCTCCTGCTAGTAGCTGAAATAAAACATTATGAGCACAGACAGTTTGAGTCCCAGAACAGAAAGTGGAAGCCAATTGCCTTCTACCTAGAGGTGCCCCTGTGGTGGCCCTGTCCTCAAAATAAACTCATTTTGCACTGTGCAGGAACTGAGACAAGTTCATCTGTGGGCAGCTCACCCACCTAAGGCACACACTGTTATCAGCAGGAAACTCCAGAAAGCAAAGCCACAGAAACACCTCCCCAGCAAGGCAGGAGCTCAGCAATTCCGATCAGTCTGCCAGAGCCTTTTGTTCCCACCAGCAGCGATGACGGGTTTAAATCCTAAAGATATTCTGCACACTCAGTGCTCTGGTTTAATCTTTATAGCCACTTGTTTTAACTCCAGGCTTTCCCAATGTGCTGGGCAAACTGGCACCCAAGTGTCAGTGACCTCATTGGAAATAATTTTCAGGCCAAGTTCAGCAAGTGTTGACAACCAAATATACTAATCTTCTAACAACAGCTCAAGCATCCTAATCCCGCAGTGGGTTAATCTGGGTGCCTTCAATGCCAGGGATTTGCCTTTCCTTGCTGCTAGAAGGGATGGGATTTGGCTGTGCACATTAGGATGGGCATACAGTGAAGAGGATCTGTGTTAGCAATCCCCTTTGGGTATTTTAAGAAGGAAAATCATCTGGTTTTTATTGTTAGAGAACAGAACAGATCCACCCTTTGGCAGCAGAGAAATACCCCTAGGTTTGAGGAAGCAAGAACAGTAAGGAACTCACTACCCTCATATTTTCAACCAGACTTTAAGCTGCCATGCTAAAAATCATTGACTGATCTCCAAATCTTTTCATTGAACTCTAGATAAGGACATTATTGTAAGCATTTAAGTAACTCAAACTAACCCCTGCCAACTCTTGTGAGGGAAAGAGGGAAAAAGACAATGCACTTCTGTCTCTAAACTAAACTTCTAAGAAGTAACAAAAAATATTATCCCCAGATGTTCTCACTTACTGGTTAAGGATTGGTAAGTTTGCCTTCTTCAAGGGCAGCCCAAGAATCTGCCTGCAGCAGTGTCCAGGATGCTGTCTGGCAGGCAACATCCACAGCATCAGATCAGGAGCACAGCAGCAGGAAGGCACAAGGGACCAGAAACTCACCTGCACAACCCACCCCTTCAAACAGGATGCCTGTGAAGAGATGAGGAAACTAAGAGAGTTGAGCAGCAATGAACAAAGACACATTTATATGGCTGGTTATCTTCCATTTATAAACTTCTTAATTGCATAAAGTTTATTCTTTTCAATCCCATGGCATTACTGCTGCTCACAGGACTCTCCCACGTCCTGCTCCATCACTGAAGGAATGATGCAACCAAGAGCATTCATTCAGCACTCTGTTTGCTCAGTGCCACCTCTCTATCCTTACTGATTTTAAGAATGCAGGCATATTACTCTCCTGGATACCTCATCACTATCACCCTGGAATGCTTCACAAGCATTTAATTTTTTCTCTCCCCACAAATCCATGAGAAAGAGCAAAAGTCAGGCAGGAACAAGCCCCTGGTATTGACAGCAGTGGAGTTGTCTCTAAGCCCTCACTGGGTACAGATGGCTATTTTGCAGAGACCACATGGCCACCAGTGTGGCCAGGAACAGAGACGGACAGGAAGGGAAGAAAGGCACCTGGATTGTGGTCAGAGCACAAGTTTTTCTCACTTCTGTGAGAGCAGAGAGCTGCCTTCATTTATAGAGCTGCACATCCAGGTCAGCAAGAACCTCTCATGCAGAAAGCCTGCTTGAGAGGTAACTCGGGTGGCCTGATTTTCTTTATGGTGCTTTTTTTTGTGGCACTTTATATGCTTCTGTGCAGTAGTGGCACCTATAATTGGCAGCATTCAATGCATCTCTCAATCTGACCATTTAGAAAATGAGAAACCTTTGGATGGCAGCAGCTTTCCTACAAGAGGGCAGCATGATGATGAAACAGACAACTTCCATTCACAGCAGTTGAGTGCCTCACTTTAGTAGGAATGCTCCTTTAACATAGCAACTTTGCAATCTGATTATCTAGGTATTTTTTAAAGGCAACTGGGGTTTGTATAAAATGCCATCATATGGATATGTATCACCTCCTACATGAATTGTTAGCAGAACTAGAACATTTAGTCTTATTACTGTGGGAAATTAGTGGAACAAAACTCATTGCAAGACCTTACAGGTATGGAAGGCGATTTTTTATTAAAAAGATTCCAGTAAGTTGGTCCTACCCACTCCCACTCTCCCATACTCACGTGCACAGGACCGTATGCATCCATCTGCTCAGGATCAGCCAAGTACAGCAGGAAGCAGGTGGGATAACACCACCACCACTCCACTGCATCTCTGGGATGGGCTCTTCTTTATTTTTGTATGCACCTTTTATACCCTTCAGCAGTGGATATGATGATCTTGTGTCTCACCCTTCAAGAGTTTCAGGCAAAACTGAGTCTTTTGTTACCCTTATCTGCGCGTTTCACAGTTTCTGTACGGGGTCATAATCTTGTCACCTTCTCTCTAAGGCTCCAGTTTGGGTTTTGGGCTCTGGTTTTTGATGTGCATGAAGCACATGGGGTGGTTCTGCAGCAATTGATACATGCCACTCCTTTAACCCTTCATCTGCTGTTTTTCTGTTGTCTTCAGCCAGGCATTTCCATTCACATCAGTATTGATATTTCTGCTAAAAACCTCCACATCAGGCAGGTCTTAACCACGTGAGATCCTGGCACAATTTGGAAGCTGTTAATTTCCTGTGAACCAGAGCAGGGAACAACATTGGCAACAAATTACATAGCTTTTGGCTGGCCATATAGAAAGGCAGAGGTTGAAAATGTCTGTGTATTGTGGCAAATTTTAGGCAGCAGTGTCTTTAAGTGATTCTCTTGTGCATATGTTACCACACAGGCTTCATTCACCTTCCTTCCCACATCCCTCATCCTTGCTTGTCCATCTGCCCACCTGTCTCATTCTCATTATTCCACACAGTTCCTCCCATCCCCTTTCCCTTAGGGGAAATACCACTTCCAAAGGCTGGTTTTTGCCAATGTCTACCCTCTCCTCTCCCACAAGGATGTGAAAAAGGATTTTCAGACCTATAACTCAACAGAGTCATTTGGCTGCTTCCTGAAGGCAAGAAAGCTCACCCTCTACTCCATATTCATCTTCCAGACATGTTTCCAGGCTGTCTTTCAGAACATGGAAGTGTTCAAATAATGAAAAAGTTATTTCAGTCAGAAATTTAAGACAAAACATCAGTCTCCTTCTAAACTTAGTGAAAACCATCTAGACCTCTTGTAGCGTAACTTCTCAGAAACAAACTAAGCCTGAGGCAAGAAAGAAACAATGGAAAGTTGCAGCAACAAAGGAAAACCATAGCCAAAGACGGAATTTTGGTGAAGTCAGAAGAGAAAAAAGGGAGCTGTAGCAGGAAGCATAAGGAAGCCGTAACTGCAAACAATGTTGTAATTTTTGCCTACAGTAAATGCGTGTGTTACTGAAGATGTGTGCATGCACACCCATATAGCCAGATCCTCACTTTGCAGCCTCCCCAGAGTCATGCAGTAGGTGTTTTTATTCCTTCAAGCTGGAGACCAGGTATGTCCATGGAAAGCCAGCTGAACACAAGGGCTTTACATGTCAAGAAGGTGAAATGCAGTTTTTCACAGAAGCCTTTTTCAACACACAAATGTTCCCAGGCCCTGCCACCCACCACTGGAGGCCTGCCTGCTCTTGCAGATGCAGATGAGGACCTACTCCCAGTGCAGCTGGTGATTTGGGCTGACCTGTGTTTTGGATCTGAGATGCCTTATCTTGTCCTTTGGCTTGTTCTTTGGAGGGACTGGAATATTTTCCTTGGGCAATGTAGCATCATAGAATTGTTTAGGCTGGAAAAGGCCTCTAAGATCATCAAGTCCAAACATTAACCCAGCACTAAACCACGTCTCCAAGTGCCACATCTACACATCTTTTAAATACATCCAGGGATGATGACTCCACCATTCTCTGGGCAGACTATGCCAGGACAATGCCTTCAGTGAAGAAATGTTTCCTAATCTCCAATCTAAACCTTAGAACATCAGAAGCATCCAGAAAGGTCAGAAGCACGATCAGCCAACTCTTTTGAAAATGATTAGCAGCAGACTGATGAGGACTGAGCTCCCACAAGTGTCAGAAAAGGCCAGTAAGAGTCCAACTGCTGCGCACATTGGAGAGGTGACTCTTAACATATTTTCCACTGAACACCAAAACCTTACATTGTCTTAGTCCAAACACCCTTCAGGGTTATCATAGTGCTACTTTTTGCAATTCAATCATCAAAGCCCTTCCTCCTTTTCCTCCTTCCTACTAATTAATTTTTAAGCGAAACTTACAGTGTTAGCAGTTTTGATCTGGCTGTTCTATTGAGGCTTGTCTACAGTCAGCACCCCCAAAGCCTCAGTAGTGCCATCACTGTGTGCTTGCTGTCATGCCCGGGAAGCCAGCTGAACTGTCAGCTCTCCGGATAATAGGACAACATCCTTTTCTCCTGCATTACAGCTTCCAAATGTGTGAAAGTGCCATCAGCACAGGGCTTTGGCAGTCTCACAGATTAAGGCACCTTACTGGCACGCAAAGTGGGCCATGCAAGGCACAGATGACTGGCCAGTCAGTCCCCAACCCCTCTCTCAACAGCTTCAGAAGCTCAGACACAAGTTGAAGTATATCATGACGCATTTTGTTTGAAAGTTTGTCGTAGTGGCAGAGTCAGGTCCTTCGGATAAACACAGGATCATTCTCACCAAGTGTAATTTTTTTTAAAAGACACTGAGTGGTTATTACTGCAAAAGAAGTTATTTATAGGATACATAATCTGCCAGTCTGCCACATGGCCCTGCAAAGCTTCTATGTTAAAACACCAACAGATGTAAGACCCACTTTGAAAAACTTTCCTGCTGGGAATCAAGGAGAATCAGGGCTTGTGCCAATTGCTAGAAGACTCGCTCTGATCACAGGTACTTCCACAGAGCACTCACCAACAATGTGAGAAGCGGAACACAGGAATTCCACTTTCAAAAATTAGGAAATACACACTGAAAAGAGCAAACTCAAACAGCAAAGGTTTGGAGGTTTTGTTTTGGCTTTTTTCCGCCAACATAAACCAGTCCACATGCACAGCAGTTTTTCTTAAGTGGGTTTGAACCACAACAACTCCAGTGTTATTCTTCCTAACACATTCATCCTTTGTGGCAAGTGTAGATCAAACCTACCTGTTATAGCAGTAAAACAGAGTAGTAACAAGCAGACCCATCATTCATTACGGTGAAAGGACAGTCATAGCTGGATCACGTTATATCAATGGAGACTATAAATCTCCTCTTGTTTCACTCCCCATGAGAAAAGCACTTTCCCAATCAGAGAAAGCTGCCGAGCCAGAGACATGATCTCAAGGCATGTGAGTGTTCATGTTCAAGGAACACATCTGTCACTTGGCAGGGTTCACCTGAAAGGAGAGCCCTGGGTGATATGGCATGGAAGTGAAAGCTGTCTTTTGCAACATGCTGTATAACAGAAAGCGAAAGTGTCTGAAAGAAGAGAATTTCAGCTTTATTGGGGGAAGAGGCATCATGATCACTTCATAAAACTCCAAATATTAAAAGCCATTACACTATGCTCACACCCTGTGTACACCATACTGAAGAAGCTCCACTTCCAAAGGCTGCTTCACATGCCAGATAAATTTTTTATACATCAACTTCTACATCTAACATAAAAGGAAATAAATAGATAAAACCAAACAAAACCCCTCAAAGTCCCAGTAGCCTCTTCCACCTGACCATGAGCAGGAGGCTATGCAGAGATGCCAGCAGAATCTCTGCAGGTATGGATGGTTTGCTCAGACCGTTGGATGCATAGCAGCAGAACAGTCCCGTTCAGTTACATTTCTGTCCTCCCAACCATCAGTGAGAATCAGACTTATGCCCAGAAGTTCACTGGTCTCTTAAAAGGAATGCTTGGAAAAGAGCTCAGGCCATTCCAGAAGGATGAGTGCTAAGCCAAGGCCTCCCAACTAGACTATCTAGGGATCTTTGTGTCTTGGATAAGGCTCAAAGGTTTGTTTGAGGTTGTTGCTCGAAACAATTCATGGCAGTAACAGCAAGATTTCACTATCAGTCAACACAGTTTGCAGAGATGTTTCAGAGAAACCATTTCATTCACAGCACTTACAAAAAGAAAATTTGTGAGACTATCCTGAGAACAGAAAAGGACTATAGAAATATATTAAAAACCCCCCATGCAATGAGAGGGCCTTCTGTTGAAAAAACCCTGGAGGAGATAGCTACCCGAGGAGCAAGAAATGGAAGAGTATCAGTAGCATTTATCTATGTCAGGGAGCAGCATTGTGCCACAAAGGGGGACGAAGAGACCCAGCACAGGCTGTGCTCTCACCCACAGCACGGTCCCTGAGCAGAGGTGGGTGCTGGTAGCAGCTTCCATCAACAGCCCCAGACACAGCAAAGGGGTGGCCCAAGCCCAGGGATCACCTGGGGGTGCAATCATTGAAGGGGGCTGGAGACAAGCTACCACACATCCCCTCAAGGGCCCATCTGGGCAGCAAAACCAGAGACCAACCCACCTGCAAGGCAGCCCAGGGCTGGGCTCAAACAGAGCTGCTGGGCAGAGGGTTGGGTGGAGGTCCCCACTGAAGTTGCTCAGAGCAGGTGGGACCCTACGGGTGCTTTAGAATTTTTATTCGGGTTTTTTTCCCTGGAACCTCAAAGCTGCAGCAGGTCACAGCCAGGAAGCTGGGGGAGCAGCAGGATTGTGTCTCCATGAGGAGAGTGGCAGCTGGGAGGTTTATTCCCATTGCATGCAGCAGGAGCACATGAATGTTTATTCCCATTGCAGGCAGAGCTCTGCCTGCTGTGTGAATGAGGGTGACTGACCACTACGGGCCTTTGTTCTTTGCTTTGGTCTGCCTGTCGGGACTGTCAGGGATTATAAACATCAGCACTGCAGATTTTGGTTTGGTGCCAAAAGGCAGAGCAGTCAGAAGCTGTGCCTCATCTTCCTTTGCAATTTAAAGTGCTGTAGCCAAAAACTAAAAAGGTGTGGGGTTTTTTTAATCAGTGTCATATAAACTTTGATGTAAAAAGAAAAATCATGGACTTAAATTCTCCTTTTTAAGGGCTATCTAAACTGGTGCTTGATGGGTATAAAATGCCCACAGCCAGAGCTGTGGTAGGGAAGACCTCTTTTATCCCTCACTAGTGCCTGCAGACTTTTTTCTTGCTTGTTTTACTTTTTTCTTTGTTTCTTTCACCCGCGTCCATTCTCATCGCTTTTTTTGGCATTGGCATCCCCTTTCCTGGTCCCACATAACAAGTCCCTCCCTTACATAATTGAACTTTTCACAAGGCCTCAGGGCAGCCTCTCTCCCAAAAAACATGAAGGACATTCACTGAAAAGGTCTGAAAAGGTCAAATTTGTCTCTTTGCTTCCAGGCTTGGGATGCGACCACACAACAGTTCATCTCTAGGGTAGTTAATAGGAAAAATGCCAGCAGGTGGCATTCCAGAATAGCTTCTGGAATCAGCAATGACAGCAAAACTTGAGCTACACCCAGGGCTCCTCTTACAGCTGTTGGCATCCTCACAGTGGAAGGGGATGCAGGGGAGCTGCAGCAGCATCTCCACCCACAGCACCTTCAGGTAGTGGCTGCTGCCTTCCTCCCTCCCTCCAGTCTTCATGTTGTTTCTCACAAATAAGCACTTTAATTACATCTATTTTGTAATTTCTCCTTGGAAGAAAGCAGCTGGGTGATGGCTCAGGCTGCCACCAGAACACTGAGTCAGTCTCCACTTCTCTCTTCAAGCACTTGAGTATCTCTAGGTGCCATCTGACCTGAAAGCCCTGAATATAAAGCCACACAGGAGAACCTTCAATAGAAGATACATACATATACATGCATGCATTTGCATGTAGCATCCAATGGTCAGTGACCACTTTTACTCAACCTAGTTAAGACAGCAAGTTTTCAAAGGTTTCCTTGCTCACCATCAAGCTTTAGTGGGATAAAAATAACACCTGCATTGTCCTGTAGGAAGCTGAGCAAAAGCTGCACAGGTCTTCTGGTTGTGTCTGGAAGTAAAAGCTATGATTCCTATTTACAGGTTTCCCTGTGCCATCAAAGTCACCCTTTGCCACAGCTGTACCTGCTTCCACTCTCAGCAAAAGCAGATATTGCCCAGACTGTGAGCAGCAAGACACCTGCTGGCTGTGCTAAATGCTGTTATTTTAACCTGGAGTAGAAATACCTTCTTGTCTTGAAAACCTCACTGCTGCAATATAATAAGTCATGAGTGAAAGCCAGAAAAATCATGTTCTGGGCATTTTAACTTGATTTGCTTCCTGGAGTTGGCTAAATGGCTGCAGACACACACCAGTGTGCTCAGGGAGCCCCAGGGAGATGAGTCTGAAAGCTCAAGGTTACATTTTGACCCAAACACGGAGGTGATCTCAGTTGTATACCAATGAATTCTTCTCATTTGCTGAGATAACTTCTATCACAGCCACAGGGAAAAAAATACCGAAGACAAACAGGTGGAGAAACCTCTGGAGAGCCTGTGGAGATGCCGTGAGCACCCTGACTTCCAGAGGTGTTAGGACAGCTGGCAGTGCCTAAGGAAGACACAGCACTCAGGCTGTGTAGGCATTGAGGAAAAAGGGAGTTTGAATATTCCTGCCCCAAAGTCAGCAAGAGGGGTGAAAGAGAGATCCCTTCCTCTGCTTTGGCACTGTTTATTCAGAACAGAACAGTTTAAAGCTATCCTTCTCCGTCATCAGCCTTTTGGGAAAACAACGGCTAAATGCTGCCTTTGAGGAATCAGTGTCTGGCTTATCTCATCTCTGCACCTCCCAGTACAGCCTCTTCTTCCAGGCGTGTGGCTTGGTATCCTGGAACAAGGAGTCTCCCAGTGCATAGTTCAGTGGCCACAGGTCCTGTCTGAGCCTGCATGAACATTCCTGCCATTGGAACACAAGTGACAAGAGGCTGGAAAGCACGATCCTTCCGTGCGTGGTGTAGGGTGTGTATCACTGTGGCTGCATCCTAAACCGCTGACTTTCCTGGCTTGGATAAAGCAAGGAATCCCAGGTTAGCACAGCTGGAGTGGTGGAGCAGCAGAGAGCAGCCAGGTGGGCAATGCCTCAGCAGGTAACTCTTTCCCACAAGTAAACTTTAGGATTATTGGGAGGACAAAACTATGACAACCAAACTGGTCTCTCATACATAGAACATGCAGGTTCCTCATGCCAGGCTTCATTCACTAAATGCCAGACCATAGGCAATAGGTGTATCCAGAGACACTTCAGCTGGACGTGGGACCATCTGTGGTCTCAGCTTTGTCCCATTGGTACTTCTGTCTTGCTTATCCCACTGTGGTGTGTACCTGACAGAGATGGCACTGGGATTCAGGTGCCAGTGAAAGTCAGGCAAACTGGTTTCTGTTCCCGTCTCTGCTACTCATTTGCTGTATATCCACGAGTAGTTCATTAAGCCTCATCTTTCCTCACTTTAGAATGGTGATAATTACACTTATCTTCTCTTTGTGAAGAGCAAGGGCTTGGAGACATTTGAATAAATGCCCTCAAAGAGCCAGGAGTTATTACAGTTATAATAATCTTGGTCCTCCCTGAATTTTTAAAAGTTCTCCTATTCCAGTGACTCTGCTTCATAGACAAGGCAGAAAAAACAGGAGTATAATTACAGAGTGACTCCCTATTCTCCTATGGGCTCCTTGTGTTTATTTGGCTGAACCCAGCTCACCTCTAGTCTTCTTGCTACCTTGCACAGGTCCTAAGGGAGCTGTCAGTATTGCAATGATGTGACC
Organism: Orthonyx spaldingii; assembly: GCA_013397795.1. NCBI lineage: Eukaryota > Metazoa > Chordata > Aves > Passeriformes > Orthonychidae > Orthonyx > Orthonyx spaldingii. The sequence continues at coordinate 183,274 of VZTJ01000994.1, read as the reverse complement.
ATCACTGCAAAGTAAGTAGAATTTTTGTCATGCTGTGATGCTGATTAAAAAGCACCATCATAGCTTTTAACTTCTGAAATAACAGTGGAAAGTACTAAGCTACGGGAATTGTAGCATTTCATAAGTGACCTTTTTTCAGAACAAGGGAAAAAATAAGATCTTACTCTTCAAAGGTGTTTAGCACCTTGTTTTTTTTGTTAGGTGCCTAAATTTCAAATGAAATTGTGAGCTCTAATAAGCAAATAGTTCAAGTATTGCTGATGTTTACAGTGAGGAGCCACTCCAAGTTTCATGAGAGACTTCATTTATGGCGCCAAAGGGGAAATCCTACCCCTTATACTCTGTACAAGCCTGTTTTCCAGACTTGCAAGGTCCAGGCTTAGTTTATTGCCTAAGAATACTCCTGAGGACTTACAAAGTCTGAGGTAGAACTCGGTCCTTTTGCTGCTAATAGATAGTAAAATGAGAGCAAGCTATAACCTTTATATCAGCAGCAATATTTAATGAATTAAACAATGCTGGGGAACACTCCTGGGCACTGGGAGTCGACCAGTGGTGTTTAATTTCTTAGAAAAATGCCTGGTTTGACTCAGGCCAACTGGCAGCCTCCCAGAAGGAGCCTGAAGTTAGCACTCCTGCAGGAGTTAGCATGGGGCACACACCTTTCTTGCTGTTTGCATGTGCCTGCTTGCTGCAGGAAGTTCAGGAGGTTTAAGGTGTGGACAAAAACGTATAGGATGAGCCCCACCAAACTCAAGAGCTCTGTCTTGCTTTTAGACTTAAAGGAGATACATAGCAGAAAGGGTTAATTGTACAGGTCAGATGTGCTGCTCCAGAACTTAAAAGCTCCAAAAGAAGAGGGAAGTGTCTGCATTTGCAAATGTGTGTGAGTCTGTGTGGGTGTGATTGTAAACATGCACATTTAGGGGGAAAAATCTTTCAAGAAAATCACAGAATATCCACCACCTTTTTTACAGGGAAAAGAGATGCCAAGATCTTTGAATTAATTATTCTCAGTGAATCATTCTCGCAGTTAAAAGCCATACCAGCATTTCCAGAAAAACTTTCAGTTCGGTATATGTAAACAAATTTAAAGAAAACAAACAAACAGACAAGAAAATGTGAAGATAAAAGGCTTGAGATAATAAGATTAAAGATGTTAATTGGAGACTGCAGCTTCTACAGACTCTGACAGTGGTAGCCGAGTTCCTACAAAAGAGTCCAGCTCTGCCCTGCTGGTCCCAGTCAGGGGGAGTCTGTAAGCCAGCAGTGCTCTTAGCAAATCCACCTCACTGTGCAGGCTTTGAGTAAGCACAGAGGCACATGTTTAGGTGACAGGTTTAGAGTTTTAGGTTTGTGCATATATTTAAGATCTTCGGGTCTGTGTTCAAATACATAATTACAGGCAAGTGTCTACATAAGTGCTTTGAACCTGGGCAGTGATCCCCAAACCACGCATGCCCCCCGCAGCCTACTGCTCTCTGGCTCACTTCATTGCTCACCAAGGATGCAACATTTTGCCTTTCACATCCCTGCTTCAAATCAAGACCTCAGTGTCCTCTGTGTACTTGCTCCTCGCATATAGCCCATGATTTTAAAGTCTTGAACTAATAAGCTTTCCAAAAGAGATGAATAGTCTAAAGAACAGGTGGGGAAAAAAATCAGGGCAGAAGTTTTATGATGTGTTTGTTTTACTTTACACCCTGGATTTACAGCTGATGAACTCATGGGGAGTCATCTATTGTTCTTACTCTGGCTGAATGGTTTTACTTGAAAAGGGAACCGATGAATTAAAGCATTTGACTTTAATCATCCCATAGTTTTAAGTGTTGTTAGAAAATGCCTATCAGTTTTAAGCCTCTATTCTCCAGGAAACCACTGGATGAGTATGTCTACAAGGAAAGCATGCTCATGGGATAGGCAATGACCACAACAGGAGTTGGAAGGCATGTCAGGATGATTCTTCCCTCTTCAAACAACCACGTTTACATGCACCAGGCTATTTTAAGTGTATTGCTGCACTACTGCTGTTGTAATACTGCATCTGCAAGAGATGGTGTCAGCCAGAACAACAAGCCAAGAAACACACTAAGTCTTTCCAATTAAGTTTTTTTTCCCTAACAAGTGTTTATTCAGATTCTCTCCCAATGCTGAAAAAGATTAAAGATTCCCTGAAAAAGATTCATGATACAGCCAGAGCAGGTGAGGGAGAAAGGAAAAGCTTGTGCAATAATAGAGATGGGCTAATGCATTGCAACAAAAACATTTCAGCCTGAGAAGCTGCTACTGCGATCGTGGGCTGCCAGCAGGGCAATGTGCCAAAACGCTTCTGAAATGCGACTGCGGTTGTAGAGAGCAATAAGAAAATGTCTCACATGCCAGTGCAAACCTCTGCTATTCCAACAGAAAACACAGGGGAAATGGGAATGCAAACAGAAGCCTGGTAGTCAGCTGGAAGACCAACCCTCACTCCCTGACATACTCGTCACCCACCGAGGTGCGAGACAGCGACAGAAGTGCCCTCACCCCCTTGCTCATAAATAGCAACAAATCCTGTCTGCAGATTCTGTAGTTCTTCTGAAACTGTTGCTCCAAAAATGAAAATCTGGCCTGGTTACGTAAAGGCTTCTGCTGTGTCAGACCAACTCTGCTTCAGATGAAGCAGGACATGACTGTGCCTCTGGCCAGAATGCCAGGGGTTTAATTACTGCCTCTGCCACCACGTCCCCACCAACCTCATACCAGTCATGACGTCAGCTGCTGAAATCTGTTTGGAGTCTGTAAAATGCAGCTGAGTACGTGCTGTCTCCCAGGCCTTCTCCTGCCTGTGTGGATGCTATGTCTCCCTGGGCAGAGCTGCTCTCCTACATGGTATCTATGTACAGTGCTAAGCAAAGAGGGAGAGAGACAGATTGAAATAAAACCCTCACTGGAGAATACTAATTGCTTGGGTCGTTTTCCCTTGTTTGGTTTCATGTTTTTCCCTTGCAGGTTTTCCATGCTGCCTTAGCCTTGAAGATGTCTTCTGTAACTGGTGCCCACACCAGCCAGCAACGTTTGAAAGGGAACCTTCTGAGGTAGAGCATTTCTGGCATTTTTTTTTGCTTGCCATCTGTCTACAGGGAAACATCCTCAGGGCAGGAGCCTTCTGTGTCACAGGTTATATCCTGGTGGTACCAATCAGATAATAAAGCTGTTATTAATTAAGGCAGGCTGAGCAGGGACTGGTGCTGTATATATACAGTGGGCACTGCGCCCAGGTGAGTGGGAGGTAAAGCTGGGAGTCTGGAGACCTACTGAGTATCTCAGGGGTCAAACGCAGGATTTCTCTAGCTGATACCGGATATTTACACTGTAAGTGGCAGTTCTTAAACCCCTGTGGATAGAAATAGATGATTGTAGAGCTCATGTTTCCACACAAACCATGATGGCTCATTCCATCCTAAATTCCTTTATACAGAGAGTCTCCAGAGTTAAGTTGATGCTGCTGAAATTGGACAGCTGAAGGTGGTGAAATGAGTCTGACTCGAACTCACTTGACTCCTCACAGTTGTCCTTGTTGATATGGTGATGGTGAGAACATTTTTCTATTGGATGGCCTGTGAGTGAAAAATAGTTTCACAGCTTGTTTTTGTTTAGAGTTATATTCAATTACAGCACTGGCTTTCCCAACATATGAACAAAACCCATGTTCTTGCTAACATAATTTCTACTGATTCCCAGAACCCTGTACACACATGCATTTTTATGTTACAAAAAACACATGTACCTTTGCTATGAAAAGACTCTAATATTTGAACATCATAAAACTGTCATTAAAATTAACTTTTTTCCCAAGTAAAACTCATTCAGAAAAAAAACACTTCTAAAGGAGATGTACTCTCAGGAAAGAGGAGAAGATACATATCCCTGTCAGAACACATGGAAGAAACTAGAACTAATATCACACAGACACTTCCGTGCTGTAAAAGTCTGTCAGGTTAGGAAGTGGATTTACAGAAAGAAAAGCTTCCCAGTTGTTCTCTGGCACAAATCAATGTCATAGAGCTGCTCTGATGGAATGGAAGCTTCATACAGCATCACTGTTATTACATATTGATTCAGAGTGTCCTCAGGGTCTGTCCATCTAACTGGTGTACTACTTTCAGAATGGGTTTTGGTGTGTTCCATCATGCTGCATTCCTGCTTTTGGAAAGACCCGACAGTGACTGAATTGTTTTCCATAAGGATGCTGAAACCATGGCAGTTGCTGAAACAGGTGGCAGGAAAATATGGGCACCTTAGGACCAGCCACCCTAATAGGACACCAACATGCTGTGTAGGTCATGGGTTCTAGGCAACTACGGCAAACTTGGCTTTGAAGGACAAATGGAAAGGTCAATTCTTCTGCAGATGGTTTGATCATTAAATGCCCTTGCCCTCCAGCTCCGCTTGTTTAAAAGGCGAAGTGCTTCTTTAGGGATAGGAGTGGCTGCTGACCTCAATATTTAACTAATAATTACATGTGATCATTGCAAAAAGGCAAAACCATCATTTTTTGACACAGGTGATTTTGGGAAGGGGGTTATATGGGGATATTTGGGACATTCAAGTTGCCCTTGGGAAGCCCTCTGTCACCCTGGGAGTTGCCCACCAGAGCAGAAACAGCAGCAGAAAGTCACAGAAAAGACAGGGAGATTAGAAAAAGGGAGTGATGTGGGGAATTTGGAAGGAGCTGGGAGAGACTTGGAGGAGGAAGCAGCTGGAAAATATGATTTATTTATTCAGTGGACAAACAATGCTGCTCCTCCATCATTAACAATTAATCACCCTGGGCGCTCTGGCCCAAGACTGACAAAGGGTTTAGGTGTGGTGACAGAAACTCCTACACCTCCCTTCCGTGTGCCTGGATCCAGCAGGGAAATGCCCAAACCCCAGCTACTCACCTGCACCTCCAATATGAGGCACCATAATTGCTGGGTAATTGCAATTAACTCCTAAAATGGCCAACACAAAACACTAAGAAAATGCATCCCCTGCCTCCTCAAGGTGGATTTTGAATCCCACTGGTACGAGGGAACAAACAAGGATTGTTCCATATTGTCATGCCCAGATTTGGTGCATCAACCAAGGAGACTGTGACACTCACCAAAGGCAAGGCAGACATGGAAATGTCACCTTCAGTCTGAGACCAATCCAGCACATCCTGTCAAAGCACCCACACCAGCTGGAGGGAAGGCAAGACATCTTGGCTCATCTTGACATCAGACCACTGGGTAGCCAATGAGGAATTTTAGGTTCCTGACACAGAAGAGATGGAGGACCACGAGCACCTAGCCCAGTAAAAAGAATATTCTTCTGGTAAGGTGTGAAGACAAGGGATCTTCAGGTATCCCTCCCTGACCATCATTTGTGTATGTTGTCCAAAAAATTGTTTTTGAACAGCCAGTAAAGCCTCACTAGTCCAAGGAACATATTGATAATCAGCAAAATGTCTTGGTGTTAAGGGAAGAAGATTACTGAAGCACCTGGGGATGTAAAACATTCAGTAGCCAACCAGAGGACTAGAAGCAAATAGGTGAGGGCCTTCCCCTCCAGATAAACCATCCTGCCAGGAGTAACCAGAAAGACAGGGATCCCACACACTGCAGCACTCACTGGAAGTGTCACTCACAGAACATGGAGGGAGAAAAAATTCTGTTTAGTAAACTTACTTTCACTTGCAAACTCCCATGGATTTTTCAGCTTCCTACAGTATGAGTAGAGTGGGACATTCTCCTAAATTGTGTCTGCTTCAGAGGCACTCCAAGACTTGTAATTAACTTATGGGCATATCACACCATGAAACTCATGCCACTCATCTAGCAGCTGTCTTCTAGTCCTCAGAGAGCAAGATGCTCTCTTCTGAGCCATTAGAAGCACCCCTAAAATACCGGCGGATTCTTTAGAGCAAGTGCCTTCAGTTTTTGGCCAGCAGACCTGTGGCACCCATGGCCTACCTTTAACAGGTCTGTTAAAGTTAAGAAAACCAACCTCTTATCAGCGGGTTTCAATTTACCATCAAGGAACAGACCCCCCAGAGTATTTTCAGAACTTACAAATCAAGACAGCTTGCAACCCACTGTGTTAGATCTTCCCATCAAAATTCCCATTGAACCTCTCCCTCTCTGGGTAACAACATGTGAGAGGACCATGACCCAAGGGGGCATGGCTGCAGGCATGAAGAAGCTGCCTCACACAAGTTATTCATCAAATGAATAACACGAACGAGTCTCACTGTATTGTGAGCCTCTCAGGGCTCAAAGAAGTTGAAGCTACAGAGTTGGAAGTCCAATTTTGTCTCTCCCCTTGGGAAACATTTTCCCATAAGTGGTTACTGGGTCAACATTGTGAACATCCTTACTGTGCCACCCTTTATCCACTTTCAGAACTCTGTTACAGAACAGAAAATGTTCAAACCCACAGATCTGGAGCATTAAAGTGCTGACTGAGTGAGTAGTTCCATAGGATAAGGAAACCCCCAACTGCAATGCCAAGACAAACATGCCTGTGTGTACATGCAAGAATGTGTTCTTTGTGACTCCACTGCCTCACAGTGATCACAGACAACAGGAAGACTCAAAAATTCTCAAGTACCCCAAAGTTTTAGGAAAACAGACAACAAAGCTGAGAAGCCAGACTCGCCCAGTCCCCCTGGTGAGAGAAAGGCAAGTGGAACCTCATTATTGTGACATCAAAGGCCAAGAGCAGACAACCCTGGACTACTGGACTAGACACAAAACTGGATGAAACCAGGCTTTGCTGGCCCTATGGCTTGTGGCATGATTTGGTGCTCTCTCTGCAGTGTTCCTGTGCCTTCACTGCACTTGGGACCCAACTGTCCTGATTTGGTGAGGATGGCTTTGTTCTCCTCTGCTCCCTCACCTCTGCCTGAAGTACAGGCCCACGGGACTCTTGCCCTGCTTTGTCAGTGACCTGCTAAGCCACTTTTTCTCTCAGCACCTCTATTTCCTTGTCTTTGGAATGAGGATTACGACCTCTATGAGACACTTTGATGTCCACAGATGAAGTGTGCTGCGGCACATATGAGCATTCTCTCTGTTTTAAATACTAGGTAATACATCGCTGTGGGGCTTTTTTCTTTTGTTTGTTCACCTTTATTATTAAAAATGGAAATCAAGGAACCACCCTGAAATATCTATCTATATATTTATATATAAAGGGAAACATTTTGGATCAGCTTTCTTTTTTGAAGATAATTATTGGGACAGAACGCAATGATTAGAAACTGTGAGGCAGAATGTATTTGTCCACCCCACAGTCTGCTGTTGCAATATTCCTCTTCCATTTTCTAAGTCATGTACAAAACATTTTTCCTAGATAAATTATTTACCTCTGAACTGCTGCAGTGCACAGCAGGATGCCTGTAAGAGCAAAGTGCTGCTCATGGAGGGTACCTCACTTGACCCAGAAGAGAAGAGGAGCTCAGACTGCAACAAGTGCTGGGTGGGAATACAGCACCCAAAACCCATGTGCACAGGCTGGGAAACCTGGCTGGATCAGCTACTCAGAAGAGTTCCCATTTCTCCTTTTCCCCACAGGAACGGCGTCACCCCCAGCCTGGACAGATGTGCTGACTGAACAGGGTCTTCTGAAGGCACTGTTGGATGATAAAGAGAAGTTGTGAATCTCACAAGGTACCTGCAGATGTTCAGGACTCAGTCAGATGCTGGCTCTGCTCCTAACGCACCAAAACCAGCAAACCACTTTGGACAAACCAGTGGTGTCCAGGAAATCCATGCAGGGACTGCACTGCCCACATATGACTAAGTGCAGAGTTTGCTCTGCATATTACTTGAACTGCTGGGGCCAGCAATTAAAACGTAAATATGAGAGTCCCATGTTTCACATTTCATTTGCAGAAAGTACTTTAGAAGCAGGAATATTAAGGTGGGTTTTTTAAATTACAGGTGAAGAATATTCCCTGTAGAGATTTTCAAAATAGTGAACAGCCCCCACCCTGTCCTGCAGACAGTGAAAAGCTACAGGAAGCCTCTTCTGGACTGAGCAGTGTCATGGTGTGTTTGGATACCTCATATTTACAGTGCAAGGTACTTCATAAGTTCAACTATATTTTACAAGCTCATTAGGAAAGCAAACAGAAATCCCTAGCAAATAAAGGCTCAATCCCCTTTGTACATAGGACTCTATCATGTCATTTCACTCATTCACCACCTAATTCATTAGGTTTCAAACATCCAGGTTCTCTAATCCATAACTGCTCTTCCTGGCACCATGCGTTGCCTATGTCTTGCCCTCACTCTGACCACGTGGCCCTGCTCTACAGAGATCCCCTAAACTCACCAGGACATGGTCCTTGCCAGGCTGCTCTAGGGAATCCTACTGGAGTAGATGTTGGACCAGAAGACCTCCACATGTCCCTTACAACCTCCACACTTGGGTGGGATACTCTGCTTTCGTTTGTCTCCTAAAGCACTTCAACTCAGATCTGCTGCCTGTTAGGAAGGATGCTGGGACAAAGAATGATCCCAAACTCAATCCTCCCTCAGGATTCATCCCCAAACAACAGTTCCCCACTCCAGAATACCCTGTGGCCACACAGTCAGAAGAGTGAAAAGGCCATTTTATTGTGGACATCAGCTGGGGAGGCCCAGGAGTCACAGCACTTCAGCTGATGAACAGGAATCAGCACCTGCAGCAACACTGTCACAGAGCTCTGAGAAAACCAGAAAGGCAGAAGGAGGCAGGATTTTGTTCCCTTTCGGAGAGCAGCCCCTCAGCAGAACGGGCCACTGGTGAGTTGTCACCTGGCACCAGCAGACTGAGCACGGCAGAGCCAGAACTCTCGTGCTCCCAGGCTCCCTGTCCTGCATGACAGGTTTTCTCCCAGTACTGCCAGCGAGGACATACCAGTGCTCCTGGTGGCTCCCCAAACCTCCCCATCTCCCTGACTGGCACCACAGGACTCCCCTTTGCTCCTTCCCACACAAGCTCATTCCACTGGCTGCATGTCTCTGCACCACAGCACAGCCAGAGGCAGCTGAAAGTCTCCCACTGTCATCTCTGCTGGCCTCCACCAGCCTCTCCAAGCTCCCAGCACTGGAAGGACTCCACTGGGAAAGAGAGGAGTAGGAGAAGGCGAACAGTGATGCCTCTACTGCTCTGCTAGAGCACCAGCACTCAGGGACTGAGCCCAGAGCAGAGAGACACTCAATGACACAGAGGCAGCTCAACTCCAGCTGGGTCACCCAGGCTCTCTTGGCTCCTTGTGGTGTCCTGCACAGCAGGAACGCACAGGGGGTGAGCTGAGCTCCAAGCCATCTCTTCTCTCTTGTCAGGCATCTCTGCCCAAGAGCTGCCCGCAGCCACAGGGACACCTCTCCCCAGGTGGGGAGCTGTGTTCCCCTACCCAGCTGTGCCTGGAGCATCCCCCAGCTCACCCCAGCAGCGTGTCTACCCACAGGTCCTTCAGCTGCAGAAAGAGCAGAAACAGCCTCAGGCCCTGCTGACCCCCCGAAGAAGGAGAGCAGAGATGGGTCTTTGCACTCGTGGGGGAGGACATGGTGGCCAAACACAGGTGCTGCCCAAGCTCTGTCTCCCTCTGCCCTCTGTGTGGCATGGGCACAGCTGGGAACCTCTCCTGCCTGCCTCTTGGATGTGGGAATCACGACTCACCCAAAATTGGCAATGCAGGAGCCAGTGGGCCAGAGGCAGATGAGGGATGTCATGGCCTCATGGTGACCTTTGTACTCTTCTTCCCCAGCCAGCTCCTTCCTCGCACCCAGCACCCACAGCTGGTCCAGGGCCAGATGGAGCAGTGGGCACAGGTTGGTGCTCTGTCTGCTAAGAGGAGAGGAAAGCAGTGAGCTGGAGGTGGCTTCTACTGTATCTGACATGAGTTTGAGTACATGCCCTTGGATCCTGGGGCAAACTTCAGTAAACAATCTTCAAGACAGATATTTCTGATACACACATGTTCTGCACCAGATGTGCAGCAGTTCTGTGTGTGACCACCACCAGAACCATCTCCTTAAACACCAGTTTACACAATGTGTTACTGGGAGCCCCAGAAAATCAACTTCTCCAGTGGGTTCACGCACAGCCAGTGCTTGAACCCTGAGGGCAAAACCCTTGACTGTAATAATTCAGGGGGCAACAAGAAGCAGTGAAGCCACATGAAACAAATGTCAGGAGAGGGGTGCTGCTCCTGGCCCTGGGTTTCCTCCTCCATCCATGAGGATGTGACAGCACAAGCTTGTGAAAACACACAAGCTACTAAACACTCCCTCCATGCTGTCCGTACCGATAACTGTCACTTGTCTTTCCCACGGGTGAGCGTGGGAGGACAGGCTCGGGAACATCTCCACCAGAACACAGCACCTCATGGTTTACGGGCAAATTTATACCTGAAAAAATCCCCTTTAACTGAGGTTTTGCAGTGGCAAAGCTACAAAGGTAAAAAACCCCCACCACACAACCCAAATAATTGTTTATCAGCACTGCCATTCAGGTGTGATTCTGAAAAGGAGCAATTCTTCTGAACTATTAAACACTTGGCTCCAACCACGGAATCAAATTTATTCCCAGACATTCTCCTTTATTGTATTACTCAGCTTTTTCCGAGTCTTACAAAAACCAGGACTTGGGTGCCTTGCCACCCAGAAACCAAAGGAAGCTTCCATGAAACCAGCAAACACCTCCCATCCTCTCAACATTGTCATTAAAAAAGGAAAACAAACCAGAGAGGTTCTACAAGTCAGCCTATAAACCCAGGCATGAGGAGAGTAATGTCAGTGGTAATGGGGCAAGAAAGGCAGGGTAATTATACCACACCAAATTTGCAATCGTGCTGCATTCCTTGCCGGTGAAGGCCAGCTAAGAATTAGATACACCTGTTTAAATCATCAAAGGGAGTGGCTGCAAGATACAAGGTGCTGGGATTAAGATGAAGTTCTGGGTTTGCCAGTTCTCAGCAATGGCTTTGGTGGCTGGGCTGGGCATGTCATTAACTGCTCCCAAACGGTGTTCACGCCATGCCACTTCTTTTTAATCTTTATATGATTCTCTGCATTTCCTCCCACTGAGCAAAAGGATGTACTAACCCAGAAAAGGAAAACAAAACCTATGCACAAGGTTTTTTGCACTTGGTCAACCAGACAAGTTTGGTAATTTGTACCTCAGTGCCATTTCAGTGGTGCACAAATATTTATCACGTTGCTCGAGCTACTACCACAAGGTTTGCAAGCTCAGGCCCTCAAGCATGAGGAGCTGCTCTGCCAAGAAAGCAGTTAAAAATACAGAATGGGGGCTATTTTGTTTAGATGATTTAACAAGGACTACAAGGGTGAGGGAACAGATGTGGCTCAGACCTCTCCTTTTTCAGAAGAACAAGTAGAGGAGCTTAGGTGCAGCACTCACCCTGCTGCTCTTTGCAGAGGGGAAACTGCTGGGAAGCTGGGTCCCCAGGAAGCCCCTCCATGGGTGAGAGGCATGGTGCTGCCCAGGAATGGAACCCTGCTGCATGGGCTGCTGGGCAACGCAGGTGATTTTCTGCTGGAGAACACCTCCCTCAGAGAAACTACAGGAGGAACCATCACGCAGGCAGGACAGCAGCACACAGAGGCAGAGCTCCCCTCTGGCTGCCTCACACTGGTTGTGGTGTACACAGGATTTCCAGCGTCCTCCCAGGCTGTTACAGGTTAAGAGGATAACAAGGCACAGACCACCAGAGCTTTAAAAACTCATGAATGTCCTCTTCCATCAAAATTTCATAGTGCAGGTTGTTCCAGTCAATTCACGGCCAACAAAACAAATGCTGTATTCGTGCTAATTTGAGGAAAACATGCCAAAAAGACAAACACAAGGCAAAGCAGCTAGCCAAATGGACAAGTCTTGCTATTTAATTATTTTGAAATGAAAAAGTTCATTTAAAACCAGCTACAAAACAAATACATAATGATCGCCTCTCCCTTCATAAAACATCATGCTTTGGCACAAACAACTGGCTGGCCTGATTTTATGTCCAATGAATTTAATCTTATCCAACAAAGTGGCTCTCTGTACAGTAGAGAAGACAAAGGGTTCTGAAGAGCTCTGTGGACAATGTTTAACATCACACAACTATATTAAAAAAAAAAAAGCTTTGGACAATTTCTGTTCTCTCTTAGGCCAACAGAAAAAGAAAACATAATGTACTTAGCATCAGCATCGTGGTGAAGTGAGCAGCACACAGGAGCTGAAACTCATCAAGCTAATTCCAGTTCCACTTTGTGGTAAACTTCTGAATGCACTCCTGTGACCACTGTAAAGCCAGCTGTTTCTGATGTGTGATGGGTTTGTGTTACTGCACTACTTACAAAATCAGTTTCCAGCGAGATGTTTTTCCGTGCGGTGATGAGACATCCAGTGTTTTTGCAAGAAGAAAACAGTCCAGTGGTTTTCCCATGCGGAGACCTGGGCCACAAGGATGCTCACTGCCCTTGTGCCCAGCTGTGCTGGTACACCCTGGAGAAACCATTACTTCAGTATGTGACTTCCAAACTTAAGCTTCTATGAGCTATCTCCAACTGGGCATCCAGAGAGGAAAACATGCCCAAATTAGTGGGCACTACTGAAAAAGTAGCCAAGTGTCTAAATACTTGCACAATCTGTACTTACATTCAGTACCTCTTGATTTCTCAAATGGCATCACCTACTGATTGCAAGTGTTTCCCAACAGACACCATCATATTGAAACCCTAAATATCGCAGTGACTTTGCTTCACCCACTCCACTTTACTCAATGTAATTAATCCTTACAGCGCCTCAGAGGAGGAAGGACAGGGGTATTCACCAACCCAGCCCAGCGTGCAAGCAAGAGGCACGAAAAGCCAAGAGACGTGTGCGAGGTCCTGCAGAGCACACGCCAAGTCCATTTGCTGTGTCACGTTTCTAAAGGGATGCTCACGCCATCAAATCCCAGTGGTGAGGAAGCGACAAGAAAGTCTGCCTCAATTCCCCCCACTCAAGACCCTGAACTCATCGAGAGGACCATGTTAGCATGTCTGCGGGAACGAGTCCCTCCTGCCGTGGGATTTCCGGCGTGGAATTCCCGGCGTGTCACGAGCAGGGCCGGTGGCCCCGGCCGGAGGTCGCCGCGCTCCCGGCACAGCGGGACGGCCGCAGACACCGCCGCGTTGCATAACTACGGCCACTGCGTGTCCGTGGGAGCTCACCGGCATGGGCCGGCTTATGCAATTACCGCACCTCGCCGCAGGATGCGGGGACGGCGGGCCCCGGGGAGCTGCGGCCGCGCTCGGCCGGGAGACTCCCCTCACCCTCCGGCCGGAGCTCTGCACACCGACCCCGCTCGGGGTCTCGGCCCCCCGAGGGTCCCCGCACAGGGCACGGAGGGGAGCGGGGTACAGGTTCATGTCGGAGGGGCCGAGCCGTGTCCCCACCTCTGGAGGAGGGGACTCAGCCAGGACGCCCGGCTGGGCACATCCTCTCCGCCGGGGTGTCCAAGCTCAGACATAAAGGTGATGTGACGTGGTGGGCGCGGGGCTCCTGTGGCCCCTCCCCAGGCAGCCATCACCTGCAGGCGCCAGGTGAGCGGCCCAGGCCCAGCGCCGCGCCCCCGGCCCAGCG